>JAVIAB010000008.1:70891348-71366348 GCA_032433765.1 Megaustenia siamemsis
AACATCGAAAACAACAACAACAAGAACAACAACGACAGCGAGAGCAACAACAACAACAACAACTGCAACAATAACAACAGCAGCAGCAACAATAACTACAACGATAACAACAACAGCAAAAACAACAGCATCAACAAAAAAAACAATAAAAACAACAATAACGAAAACGATAACAAGAATAACAATAACAACAACAGCAAAAACGATAATAACAACAGCAACAATAACGACAAGGATAACAACATTAACAACAGCAACATCAACAACAACAATAACAACAGAAACAACAACTATAACAACAGCAGCAGCAACAACGATAACAACAACAGCAGCAGCAACAACAAAACCTGAAAGAGTGTAGGAAAGTTGATCCTTTGGTTTCTCATCAAACTAGTTATTGTTGTTAAACGTATGACATTTTTGTTTCAGTTGTGCGGTAGCTCGCTGGTTACTGGACTGGACTATTAAGGACAAGAGTTCGGGTCCGATACTCATCGTTAGTTCCCTAGTTCACCCAGCCATAAATTGTTACAGATGTTTTTTTTCTGAGAAAGTAAGCGGGTCGGGCGTAATACTGACCACAATGTATGCGAAGATCTGATGGGCACTAACGTCATATTCGCTATACGGCTAGTAAAAGAATGTAACCCTTTCTTTATTTTTTTCGCAGATGACCAGTGCGTGCTGAGAGATCTGGTAAAACACCGATTGTAACTGAAACATCAAAGTTGAAGGTGAAATACCAGCCGTAGGCGGACACACAGATTTGGATGCAGCTGAGAGACCTGGTGAAGCACCGATTGTAACTGAAACATCAAAGTTGAAGGTGAAATACCAGCCGTAGGCGGACACACAGATTTGGATGCAGCTGAGAGACCTGGTGAAGAACCGATTGTAACTGAAACATCAAAGTTGAAGGTGAAATACCAGCCGTAGGCGGACACAGATTTGGATGCAGCTGAGAGACCTGGTGAAGCACCGATTGTAACTGAAACATCAAAGCTGAAGGTGAAAATACCAGCCGTAGGCGGACACACAGATTTGGATGTAGCTGAGAGACCTGGTGAAGCACCGATAGTAACTGAAACATCAAAGTTGAAGGTGAAATACCAGCCGTAGGCGGACACAGATTTGGATGTTGCTGAGAGACCTGGTGAAGCACCGATTGTAACTGAAACATCAAAGTTGAAGGTGAAATACCAGCCGTAGGCGGACACAGATTTGGATGTAGCTGAGAGACCTGGTGAAGCACCGATTGTAACTGAAACATCAAAGCTGAAGGTGAAACACCAGCCGTAGGCGGACACAGATTTGGATGTAGCTGAGAGACCTGGTGAAGCACCGATTGTAACTGAAACATCAAAGCTGAAGGTGAAACACCAGCCGTAGGCGGACACAGATTTGGATGTAGCTGTGAGACCTGGTGAAGCACCGATTGTAACTGAAACATCAAAGCTGAAGGTGAAACACTAGCCGTAGGCGGACACAGATTTGGATGCAGCTGAGAGACCTGGTGAAGCACCGATTGTAACTGAAACATCAAAGTTGAAGGTGAAACACCAGCCGTAGGCGGACACAGATTTGGATGCAGCTGAGAGACCTGGTGAAGCACCGATTGTAACTGAAACATCAAAGTTGAAGGTGAAACACCAGCCGTAGGCGGACACACGGATGTAGCTGAGAGATCGGATCAATGAAGACTTCCTTTGTTTGCCATTACAAGAGACATGTTGAGTCGGGTATGGGAGGAAATGGACTATCGACTAGATAACTGGCGTGTCACAAAGGGCGTCCATATTGAATCCTTCTAAGGTAAGATAAAAATAAAACTTTGAGATACATGTATTACATTACCTTTATATCAAACGGTTCCTCACTTTACATCAAAAGGGGAAGGGGACGACAATGATTTATCGAAAAGGATGCACTCTGTTTCGGACACACTGTAGTCCACTTTTTTTTTCGTCACTGCTGTTTCCTCTCTTGGTCTCCCTAGACATCTCTCACATGTTTTCTCCTTTGATATTTGCTCAGACATGATCTCCCAAGTATATGACCACACAATTCTGCAGGCTTTCTTCTATCACGGGAGTAGTGCCAGCGCAGTAGTTACAAAACTGGACCATTGAGGGCAAGAGGTCGTGTCCTGGTTCGATCCAGGGTTTTGAATTCACTCCACATTAAATTAGTGTCAGAGTTTGTTGTGTCCCTTTACAGGAGAAACAACACTGGCGTAATGATGTCCATATGGGTAAAGATGTTCACATCATCAAATTGTAACGAGTACTGTCATCATGCAGTGTTTTACCATGGACTGTCATCATGTAATGTTTTAACATGGACTGTCATCATGTAATGCTGCCATCTACTGTCATCATGTAATGCTGCCATCTACTGTCATCATGTAATGCTGCCATCTACTGTCATCATGTAATGATGCCATCTACTGTCACCATGTAATGCTGCCATCTACTGTCATCATGTAATGCTGCCATTTTCTGTCATCATGTAATGCTGCCATCTACTGTCATCGTGTAATGCTGCCATCTACTGTCATCATGTAATGGTACAATCTACTGTCATCATGTAATGCTGCCATCTACTGTCATCATGTAATGCTGCCATCTACTGTCATCATGTAATGCTGCCATCTACTGTCATCATGTAATGCTGCCATCTACTGTCATCATGTTGTGCTACCATCTACTGTCATCATGTAATGCTGCCATCTACTGTCATCATGTAATGCTACCATCTACTGTCATCATGTAATGCTGCCATCTACTGTCATCGTGTAATGCTGCCATCTACTGTCATCATGTAATGGTACCATCTATTGTCATCATGTAATGCTGCCATCTACTGTCATCATGTTGTGCTACCATCTAATGTCCTCATGTAATGCTACCATCTACTGCAATCATGTAATGCTGCCATCTACTGTCATCATGTTGTGCTACCATCTAATGTCATCATGTAATGCTGCCATCTATTGACATCATATAATGTTACCACCTACTGTCATCATGTTGTGCTACCATCTACTGTCATCATGTAATGCTACCATCTACTGCCATCATGTAATGCTGCCATCTACTGTCTTCATGTAATACTGCCATCTACTGTCATCATGTAATGCTGCCATCTACTGTCATCATGTTGTGCTACCATCTACTGTCATCGTGTAATGCTGCCATCTACTGTCATCATGTAATGCTACCATCTACTGTCATCATGTACTGCTGCCATCTACTGTCATCATGTAATGCTGCCATCTACTGTCATCATGTAATGCTACCATCTACTTTCATCATGTAATGCTACCATCTACTGTCATCATGTAATGCTGCCATCTACTGTCATCGTGTAATGCTGCCATCTACTGTCATCATGTAATGGTACAATCTACTGTCATCATGTAATGCTGCCATCTACTGTCATCATGTAATGCTGCCATCTACTGTCATCATGTAATGCTGCCATCTACTGTCATCATGTAATGCTGCCATCTACTGTCATCATGTTGTGCTACCATCTACTGTCATCATGTAATGCTGCCATCTACTGTCATCATGTAATGCTACCATCTACTGTCATCATGTAATGCTGCCATCTACTGTCATCGTGTAATGCTGCCATCTACTGTCATCATGTAATGGTACCATCTATTGTCATCATGTAATGCTGCCATCTACTGTCATCATGTAATGGTACCATCTACTGTCATCATGTAATGCTGTCATCTACTGTCATCATGTAATGCTGCCATCTACTTTCATCATGTAATGCTGCCATCTACTGTCATCATGTAATGCTGCCATCTACTGTCATCATTTAATGTTTTACCATGGACTGTCATCATGTAATGCTGCCATCTACTGTCATCATGTAATGCTGCCATCTACTGTCATCATGTAATGCTGCCATCTACTGTCATCATGTAATGATGCCATCTACTGTCATCATGTAATGCTGCCATTTACTGTCATCATGTTGTGCTACCATCTACTGTCATCATGTAATGCTGCCATCTACTGTGATCATGTAATGCTGCCATCTACTGTCATCATGTAATGCTGCCATCTACTGTCATCTTGTTGTGCTACCATCTACTGTCATCATGTAGTGTTATCGCGGACTGTCATCATGTAATGCTGCCATCTACTGTCATCATGTAGTGTTACCCCCTACTGTCATCATGTAATGCTGCCATCTACTGTCATCATCTACTGTCATCATATAGTGTTATCATGGGCTGACATCATGTAATGCTGCCATCTACTGTCATCATATAGTGTTATCATGGGCTGACATCATGTAATGCTGCCATCTACTGTCATCATGTAATGCTGCCATCTACTGTCATCATGTTGTGCTACCATCTACTGCCATCATGTAATGCTGCCATCTACTGTCATCATGTTGTGCTACCATCTACTGCCATCATGTAATGCTGCCATCTACTGTCATCATGTTGTGCTACCATCTACTGCCATCATGTAATGCTGCCATCTACTGTCATCATGTTGTGCTACCATCTAATGTCCTCATGTAATGCTACCATCTACTGCAATCATGTAATGCTGCCATCTACTGTCATCATGTTGTGCTACCATCTAATGTCATCATGTAATGCTGCCATCTATTGACATCATATAATGTTACCACCTACTGTCATCATGTTGTGCTACCATCTACTGTCATCATGTAATGCTACCATCTACTGCCATCATGTAATGCTGCCATCTACTGTCTTCATGTAATACTGCCATCTACTGTCATCATGTAATGCTGCCATCTACTGTCATCATGTTGTGCTACCATCTACTGTCATCGTGTAATGCTGCCATCTACTGTCATCATGTAATGCTACCATCTACTGTCATCATGTTGTGATACCATCTACTGTCATCATGTAATGCTGCCATCTACTGTCATCATGTAATGCTACCATCTACTTTCATCATGTAATGCTACCATCTACTGTCATCATGTAATGCTGCCATCTACTGTCATCGTGTAATGCTGCCATCTACTGTCATCATGTAATGGTACAATCTACTGTCATCATGTAATGCTGCCATCTACTGTCATCATGTAATGCTGCCATCTACTGTCATCATGTAATGCTGCCATCTACTGTCATCATGTAATGCTGCCATCTACTGTCATCATGTTGTGCTACCATCTACTGTCATCATGTAATGCTGCCATCTACTGTCATCATGTAATGCTACCATCTACTGTCATCATGTAATGCTGCCATCTACTGTCATCGTGTAATGCTGCCATCTACTGTCATCATGTAATGGTACCATCTATTGTCATCATGTAATGCTGCCATCTACTGTCATCATGTAATGGTACCATCTACTGTCATCATGTAATGCTGTCATCTACTGTCATCATGTAATGCTGCCATCTACTTTCATCATGTAATGCTGCCATCTACTGTCATCATGTAATGCTGCCATCTACTGTCATCATTTAATGTTTTACCATGGACTGTCATCATGTAATGCTGCCATCTACTGTCATCATGTAATGCTGCCATCTACTGTCATCATGTAATGCTGCCATCTACTGTCATCATGTAATGATGCCATCTACTGTCATCATGTAATGCTGCCATTTACTGTCATCATGTTGTGCTACCATCTACTGTCATCGTGTAATGCTGCCATCTACTGTGATCATGTAATGCTGCCATCTACTGTCATCATGTAATGCTGCCATCTACTGTCATCTTGTTGTGCTACCATCTACTGTCATCATGTAGTGTTATCGCGGACTGTCATCATGTAATGCTGCCATCTACTGTCATCATGTAGTGTTACCCCCTACTGTCATCATGTAATGCTGCCATCTACTGTCATCATCTACTGTCATCATATAGTGTTATCATGGGCTGACATCATGTAATGCTGCCATCTACTGTCATCATATAGTGTTATCATGGGCTGACATCATGTAATGCTGCCATCTACTGTCATCATATAGTGTTACCCCCTACTGTCATCATGTAATGCTGCCATCTACTGTCATCATATAGTGTTACCCCTACTGTCATCATGTAATGCTGCCATCTACTGTCATCATATAGTGTTATCATGGGCTGACATCATGTAATGCTGCCATCTACTGTCATCATGTTGTGCTACCATCTACTGTCATCATATAGTGTTATCATGGACTGACATCATGTAATGCTGCCATCTACTGTCATCATATAGTCCTACCTCGTCCTGTCACCAAGAATTGTTACCATATGCCGCTACCATTTAATAACACTAAAGACATGGCACTAGATATAACAGCTTTAAATCAAAAAGATATTAAAGATACCTATACAATACAAGTAAAGAACACATACCAGAAGCTGCTAGAAGAAGGAATTGAGCAATTCAGAAGAGAAAATTCTGATGAAAAAGTAACATTCAAATGGCAATGCATAAAGAAAAGCATACAAGAAACATGCGATACCTTACCCAAAAAAAGAAAAGAACAAAAAACAAACATAACTAACACAATCTTAGAAAAAAAATGGAAGAAAGGAGACAAGCGAAGAACACTGCCCAATACAATAAAATAGATAATCAAATACGCAAAATGTGCAAAAAGGCAAAAGAAGACTGGCTCAGCCAAAAATTTATAGAAATAGAAACTATGTAAAGCAAATAAGTCTTAAGAGGAATGCACACAGAAATAATGAGAATGACAAATATAAATAAAAAAACCACAGAAGGTGGATGCATTGGTGACAAAAAAAGGAAAAATTGTAACAGACAATAAAGATATTATAGATAGATGGCAGGAATATATAACAGAACTATTTCATGATCAAAGGGACAAGAAACTAGTTATAAAATGTACATCAGGCTATAAAATCTTAAAATCTGAGGTGGAAAAAGCTATAAAAACAATAAAAAAGGGAAAAGCAGCAGGACCTGACAGCATACAGATAGAGATGATACAGGCTCTAGAAGATTTTGGCATTGAAGTGATTACAGACATATGCAACGACATATACCACATAGGATACATACCAAATGAACTAAAAACATCAACATTCATTGCATTGCCTAAAAAGAATGGTGCAGTTGAATGCAGTGACTTTAGAACAATAAGCCTAATGAGCCATGTTACAAAAAATCTTGCTAAAAGTTATACAAGAAAGGATTCAGAATAAAGTCAATACTGAATTAGATGAGCAGCAATTTGGATTAGGAAAAATAGCGGATATACGATAATAGGGAATAATAGAACAAAGAAGTATGTGTTAGCACTCGGAAAATTGACAGACAAACAACAATAGAAAAAAACGAAGAACAATATATGGTCCGAAGTGGGATCGAATCCGTACTCAGTGGCACCGCGCCTTGCCACGAGAAGCCGAACGCTTGGCACACTGCCACGCAGCCAACTAAAAAATTGGCTATTGTAGCAGTGTCTTACACGATGACGTTCTCAATGACTATAGCATAGGGTAACGATCACAGACCGGAAATAAATTGTATATTTGTACTTTCCTATTAATGCAAGTATCTCCCAGTAGGGCTGAATACTTGTGTTGTAGACAAACATTTATTGGACGAAACCAGGGAGTAATACAATGGTCAGCATGTTAGCAAGCAACGGACAATACTACATCAAGCAATAATATTAAACCAGACAGCAAACAGCAATACATCCGACTGTAAACAGTTCAGCAACAGCCAACAACAGGGTAGAAGACAGAATGACGTCAGACATCATTACAGTGGAAACACTTTATTGAAAAAAAATTTTTTTTTTTGTCTTCTACAATTAGTTCTCACAGAAATGTACTTTTTCTTAGTTCGCACTGAAAATTGCGTTGCGCTGTGCTTTGCACCAAGTTGTTCAAAGCATTCATTTTCAGTACTTTTTTGGGGGGTAGGGGGGTGTCTTGTGGGGACAGCCTCCTGACTTTTCCTTTTTCCCACTCATCCTCTGTACAAGGCAGCAGGTGTGTGCAGTCAGGCGTGTCTCGCCAGCCTCAGAAGACTATCGAGTATTCTTACCTGACCAGGCATCTCCTACCTGGATGCCCTCTTGGCTTCGTGTGCTTCATAGAATTCTAACTTAACCAAAGCCTTGTTGTTGTTGTTGTTGTTATTGTTGCTGTTGTTGTTGCTGCCACTACTTTTGTTGTTCTTGCTGCCACTACTTTTGTTGTTGTTGCTGCTGCTGTTATTGTTGCTGTTGTTATTGTTGTTGTTGTTGCTGCTGTTGTTATTGTTGTTGTTGTTGCTGCTGCTGTTATTGTTGTTGTTGTTGTTGCTGCTGCTGCTGTTGTTGTTGTTGTTGTTGCTGTTGTTATTGATGTTGTTGTTGTTGCTGTTGTTGTTGTTGTTGCTGCCATTACTTTTGTTGTTGCTGCTGCTGTTATTGTTGCTGCTGCTGTTATTGTTGTTGTTGTTGTTATTGTTATTGTTGTTGTTGTTGCTGCTGTTGTTATTGTTGTTATTGTTGTTGTTTTTGTTGTTGTTGTTGTTGCTGCTGCTGTTATTGTTGTTGTTGCTGCTGTTGTTATTGTTGTTGTTGTTGTTATTGTTGTTGTTGTTGTTGTTGCTGCTGCTGCTGTTATTGTTGCTGCTGCTGTTATTGTTGTTGTTGTTGCTGTTGTTATTGTTGTTGCTGTTGTTGTTGTTGCTGCCACTACTTTTGTTGTTGCTGCTGCTGCTGTTATTGCTGCTGCTGTTATTGTTGTTGTTGCTGTTGTTGTTATTAGTTTTGTTGTTGTTATTATTGTTGTTGTTGTTCCTGATGTTATTGTTATTGTTGTTGTTGCTGTTGTTATTGTTATTATTGTTATTATTGTTGTTGTTGTTGCTGCCACTGCTTTTGTTGTTGCTGTTGATGTTGCTGTTATTGTTGCTGCTGCTGTTATTGTTGTTGTTGTTGTTGTTGTTGTTAGGATCATCATCCCTGCCTACCGAGCGAACCCATATGTGTCCCTATTCCCCCTCGAGAAAATACGAGACGACTCCTGATCCACGGGCATGAACTCCGTAGCACGGCCTGAGATCTGCAGTGTGAGTAGGTTACTGTGTGAGTAGGTTACTGTGTGAGTAGGTTACTGTGTGAGTAGGTTACTGCTGACAATGTTTCCTGGGCAGCAACCACATTTATGGCCTACCCTTTCCAATGTTTATTTCCATGGGTCTTTAACGAGCGCGAGTGCACACGAGACCTCCCGTTTATTGCCGTTATCAGAGATGGCCAGACATCGGATCTCACTACCCAGAGATGGCCAGACATCGGATCTCACTACCCAGAGATGGCCAGACATCGGATCTCACTACCCAGAGATGGCCAGACATTTGGTCTCACTACCCAGAGATGGCCAGGCATCGGGTCTCATTGCCCAAGAGATCAGGGGAGAGAATCGTCACGCAGAAACCACGTATTAAGTTTCCCTATTTTTTACAAAATCATCACCGCCTCTGGTTGACTTTGAACCCCGGGTTGCCCATTCCTGAGGCCGAGGCTCCACCACTGGACTACCTAGCCTGTGTGTTTTAAAAGGGGACAAGGCAAAGAACTACATATAAAGGCATCAGGATGCAAAGCTGCGGTAAAGCTGAATGTGAAAAAGAAATGAACAAAAACAAGTAGAAAAAAATAGTATAATACAAATTTTGCGTAATTAATGGACGACACAATCTTGAACGTTTCGGCTCAAGACACTTTATCGCAGGAACAAATAAACAACATGCACACATGTTTGTAAGTAAATGAAATTAGCTTTTTTTTATTTTATTTCTCATTGTAGTTTGAAATTGTTTTAGATGCATTATTATTAGTTAGCTATGTAGGACTAATTTTATTTAATTACAAATATATTTCTGTGTTGTTTGTCTGTTCCTGCTGAAGGTCTATTGAGCCGAAACGTCGTTTTAATTTGTGTCACCCATTAATTTTGTAAAGCTTTTACCATAGCATTTGTTGACTTCTACTGTGTGTTTTCACCGGGGCGTCCTCCAGTGCACGAATGTGAACGTTCCCTCGACAGGTACACAGACCAATGAGGACATTCTCAAAGAGGCCAACACAAAAAGGGAGCTACTAAAAACATCAGAAAGAAACAATCAACATTTGGAAAGTTGGAATACTTGGTTCATCATCATCATCATCGAGTGCCGTCTCCGCAACGAAGGTTGCCTAGCATGGAGCGCCATTCTGCTCTGTCTCTTGCTTTGATGGTGCAGTTTGTCATAGGCTGATTTGTCCATCTTTTGATGTTACTCGTCTATGTTAGTCTTGGTCTGCCTCTGCCTCTTTTACCATGTATTTTTCCTTCCAATATTACTTTTAGTAGGTTGTTGTGTCTTTTAACATGCCCCAAAAATTGCATTTGTCTTGTCTTAATTGTATTTAGTAGTTCTCTTTTTATTTTCAGTTGTTTTAAAACTTCATCGTTTGTTATCTTTTGTTTCCATCCAATTCTACCTATTCTTCTATAAATCCACATTTCAAAGGCTTTAATTTTCTGTTCTATTTTCTTGTCATGTCCATGTTTCTGCACTATACAGGAATATTGAGAAGATGTAACATTTTGCCATTCTTAGTTTCAGCCCTGATGATATTTGTTTTGTTGTTAGTATATTTTTCATGGCATTAAAATTACTTTTTGCCATACCTATTCTTTTGTTTATTTCAATTTTACATTTTCCATCATTGGTTATAGTATGTCCCAGGTAGTTGTAACTCTGGACTGTCTCCAGATGTATTCCCTCAACTGTGATATTTAATTGTAGGTCTTGAGAATTTTCTTTGTTTATGATCATAGTTTTAGTCTTTCTGATATTCATTTCTAGTCCATATTTTTTGCTTGTTATGTTTATCACATTAAGCAATTGTTGTAGATCTTTAGGATTTTCTGCTAGTAGAACAGTGTCATCAGCATATCTTAGGTTATTGATTATCTTTCCATTAATGTTTAGGCCTGGCATCTCTGAGATGTTTTTAAAGATTTGCCCAGTGTATAGATTGAACAAGCTTGGTGTTGGATGCATCCTTGTCTTACTACTCTTTTTATGTCCATGGGTGTAGAGTTCTCCTGGTTATAACAGGCAAAATATAGGGAGAGAGATATCGCGAACGACAAATAGAGAAGACACTAGATAGCTTGGTGTGTTGGCATGGAAAATAGTCAACAGAATTGATACGATGCACTGTAAAAGATTGTGGAAGGACATGATCGCCTACGCCAACCGGTATGGCACATGATGGTGATAACTCCAGTGTGTGTGCGTGTGTGTGTACGAGAAGCCGGCCTTCCATAGCAGCGCATGAAGAACACTGATAACACATTAGTGTTTGAGGTCGAATATTAAGAGATATCGTCAATTATTTATCGTTGAAACTATATCCGCAATGATAGGCATCTCGCCTGGACGGTTACCAGTCCTTCCCCCAATCTGTCTTCGTGATAAAATACGTCCCTGTTGAATGTTGTGACATATATACCTTATCAGTTCTTCAAATGTGACCCGAACTGGCTACCATACACGGGCGACCTATTGGCCCCGCCATGACCCCGGGTCTTGCCAGCACCGAGAGTGACCCCGGCGCGAGACCTGACTCAAGCTTAACCAATCCCGTCAGGGCTTTGAACTTTGAGACGCCAACAACCTGGGAAGGTCTGCTTCATCGTTCCGTCCCCGCCCCGGAGCTCTTTCCCCTCCAACCTCACCATGTTACCAGATTGTGACGACTAATTCTGTAACACGGAGCCCGCCAGGAAATGCTTTGCAGGTCAGTCGGTGCATCTCTTCTTTCATGTACCGATAGCAGTGCTAGCGTTGTGTGCCGGTGACCTGTTGTGACTCAACCCTGATACAATTATTTGTTATATATGACAGATGCAAGAGAATGATGGATAGAAAGTACAGAGTGACCAGACCGTTTCATTTATTTATTGGTAATTTACTAGTTTAGTGTCGTAAATTAAAGTTACCTCCCTAAGAGAAACAACGCGAAAGTCCAATGTTTTCTACATTAAAAATAAAATGCGTTAGACCTGCATGGACACAGTGGTCATTTGTAGTATTTCACACACACACTGGTTTGATTGTTCTTTTCCCAGGCGAGATAACCTTAGTTTACGACGCTAAACCCGTAATTAATCATCTATTCCTGCAAAGTTTATATGGTTTACGCAGCGATTTTTTTCAGCCGAAACGGTCCGGAGTGCGTTCCGGTCAAGTTTAATGAATTCAAGTGTTTGGAAGTCCACATATAATCAATAAATACAGACTGTGCAGCGTTTAGAGATTTTGAATTGTGATTTCTCAAACTATTATTGTAATCAGACATCATACAAATGTTACTCTCGCAAGTGCCAAGTCTGCTGGCGTAGGTGATCATGTCGCTGCAAAAATGCACATCCCTATAATTATTATAATCATTCAACTATCCCCTTCATAACTTGATATCTGTCCTCTGTGTCCCCGTGACTCTTATATACATAGTTATTTCTGTTTGGCACGATGTTTTCCTGGGAAGAAAGTGTGGGTTAGGGAGGGAACTGCATGCCACGGCCAATAACAAATTAGAGCGAGTTCGAAAATATTAACTAGGCAGGGATATATAGGACAGAGCCTAGACCAAATGTTAAGTAGGCAGGGACATGTAGGACATAGCCTAGACCAAATGTTAAGTAGGCAGGGACATGTAGGACATAGCCTAGACCAAATGTTAAGTAGGCAGGGATATATAGGACAGAGCCTAGACCAAATGTTAAGTAGGCAGGGACATGTAGGACATAGCCTAGACCAAATGTTAAGTAGGCAGGGACATGTAGGACATAGCCTAGACCAAATGTTAAGTAGGCAGGGATATATAGGACAGAGCCTAGACCAAATGTTAAGTAGGCAGGGACATGTAGGACATAGCCTAGACCAAATGTTAAGTAGGCAGGGACATGTAGGACATAGCCTAGACCGAATGTTAAGTAGGCAGGGATATATAGGACAGAGCCTAGACCAAATGTTAAGTAGGCAGGGATATATAGGACAGAGCCTAGACCAAATGTTAAGTAGGCAGGGACATGTAGGACATAGCCTAGACCAATGTTAAGTAGGCAGGGACATGTAGGACATAAGTAAAAAAGTAAAGTACCCCCATCACGCCAAGTGGCGTATAGGGAAATATGGTGTTAGTGACCCTATATTTTACAGACCTTCAGCACATGATGAATTTTGGGGTAATGTGGTCGGTATTACGCCCGTGCTGCTTTACTTTCCCAGAAAAAAATCCGGTACCCATTTAAGGCTGGGTGAACCCGGAAGCCGTCGGTTGGGATCGAACCCTACCCCTTGTGCTTTGTAGTCCAGTTCACTAACCACTGAGCTATCGCGGCTCCCATGTAGGACATAGCCTAGACCAAATGTTAAGTAGGCAGGGATATATAGGACAGAGCCTAGACCAAATGTTAAGTAGGCAGGGATATATAGGACAGAGCCTAGACCAAATGTTAAGTAGGCAGGGACATGTAGGACAGAGCCTAGACCAAATGTTAAGTAGGCAGGGACATGTAGGACAGAGCCTAGACCAAATGTTAAGTAGGCAGGGCTATATAGGACAGAGCCTAGACCAAATGTTAAGTAGGCAGGGGCATATAGGACAGAGCCTAAACCAATGAATGTTAAGTAGGCAGGCACATATAGGACAGAGCCTAGACAGATGTTAAGTAGACAGGGACATATAGAACAGAGCCTAGACCGATGTTAAGTAGACAGGGACATATAGGACCAAACCTAGACCAAATGTTAAGTAGGCAAGGACAGATAGGACCGAACTAGACCAACCACAGATCTACACAGATGTAGACAATATTTTTCCTCGGACTTACGACACTTATTTCTCCCAAGAAATCATCATAGTGTAGCCAAACACCCTCTGGTTCATTCTATTTTTTTAAAAGTTACAATTTTAGTAACGGCTTCAAGCTAAAACATGAAATGCCACTTGCGCCTTTTTTTCCACGAAACAAATATTGACATTTTTTTTAAAAAAAAGGTACCAAAATTTTAATGTAGTGTTGTTTGTTAAAAAGGATAACAATTTGACGTTTGCACTAAAACGGGACAAAAGCAGACATTTGTATTAAAACATGACATAAACTGACATTTGTATTAGAAACAGGACAGAAACTGACATTTGTATTAGAAACAGGACAGAAACTGACATTTGTATCAGAAACTGACATTTGTATTAGAAACAGGACAGAAACTGACATTTGTATTAGAAACAGGACAGAAACTGACATTTGTATTAGAAACAGGACAGAAACTGACATTTGTATCAGAAACTGACATTTGTATTAGAAAAGGACATAAACTGACATTTGTATTAGAAACAGAACAGAAACTAACATTTGTATTAGAAACAGGACAGAAACTGACATTTGTATCAGAAAACTGACATTTGTATTAGAAACAGGACAGAAACTGACATTTGTATTAGAAACATGACAGAAACTGACATTGTATCAGAAACGGGACAGAAATTGACATTTGTATTAGAAACAGAACAGAAACTGACATTTGTATTAGAAACAGGACAGAAACTGACATTTGTATTAGAAACAGAACAGAAACTGATATTTGTATTAGAACAGAACAGAGCACAGAAGACAGAACAGAACAGAATTTGCAGCAGAAACTGGATTTGTTTAGGAACAGAACAGAACTGATATTTGTATCAGAAACACGACAGAAACTGACTTTTGTATTAGAAACAGAACAGAAACTGACATTTGTATTAGAAACATGACAGAAACTGACATTTGTATCAGAAACAGGACAGAAATTGACATTTGTATCAGAAACAGACAGAAACTGACATTTGTATTAGAAACAGAACAGAAACTGACATTTGTATCAGAACAGAACAGAAACTGACATTGGTAATTGGTTTTGAAAACAGGACAGAAACTGACATTAGTATCAGAAGCAGAACAGAAACTGACATTTGTATCAGAAGTAGAACAGAAACTGACATTTGTATCAGAAACAGGACAGAAACTGATATTTGTATCAGAAACAGGACAGAAACTGACATTTGTATCAGAAGTAGAACAGAAACTGACATTTGTATCAGAAAACAGGACAGAAACTGATATTTGTATCAGAAAATGACATTTGTATCAGAAACAGAACAGAAAACTGACATTTTGTATTAGAAACAGAACAGAAATTGACATTGTATCACAAACAGGACAGAAACTGACATTTGTATCAGAAGTAGGACAGAAACTGACATTTGTATCAGAAACAGGACAGAAACTGATATTTGTATCAGAAACAGGACAGAAACTGATATTTGTATCAGAAACAGAACAGAAACTGCACATGTATTAGAAACAGAACAGAAATTGACATTTGTATCAGAAAATGACATTTATATCAGAAAACAGGAGTAAAGTTTTAATTTTTAACGTCGAACAGCAAACATAAAAGAAAAAAAATACGGTAAATGTTCACAATGTATGGTCAGATGACTATTTCAACGTCTTTCTTTACTGCTCTCTTTTCTCTCTCTTTTCTATTTGCCCTTCCTTTCCTTTTCTTCTTCCTACTTTCTTCTTTCTCTACATCTCTCCATTCCTCCGGTTTTATGTTACTCTTATTTAACTTCCATCTCCACATTCTTTCCCCACTCACTCCAACACAGCCATCAATAAAGCCTCACTTCCTAGAGACAAAGCAGAAGTAACGAGAGAGTACAGGCCAGACTCGTGGTGCCCTCACTTCCACTTATCCTGCAGCCATCAGACGAGGCTGCCGGCATAACTACATCCCCACAGAGAGGGCTTTTACTGCCCGTGTGATAAATGTCCGTGAGTGCTGCTCGTTGACCTGTGCCGGGGGTGGTCAGCGTCGAGTGGTAGAATCTATAAACCATTCCTGAGACATAACAGAGTGAAGGTAATAACGCACTGAAATCGCTGATATGAGCGAAAATAAAGAAAGGGAGGTACGGGGCGAAAAGGAGTGGGGGATATATATAAAATATGGAAAAGTAAGGAGATTTAAAATATGGATAAATGATGAGTACACAAAGAGAGGAATAAAAGTAAGAGTTGGATAGAGTGTAATAGTAGAGGTGGAAGGAGAGGGGAGGCATGGAGTATGGACAGTGGATAGCAGGACAGAGGAGATAACACGACAGGGAAATAGAGGGTAAAGAGGATAGGTGTTTTCAACGGACACGTGAAAGGTAATGAGAGAGTAGAGAAGACAAGAGAGGTTGTAGATAGTAGAACATAGAGAAGACAAGAGAGGTGTGTAGATAGTAGAACATAGAGAAGACAAGAGAGGTGTGTAGATAGTAGAACATAGAGAAGACAAGAGAGGTATGTAGATAGTAGAACATAGAGAAGACAAGAGAGGTATGTAGATAGTAGAAACATAGAGAAGACAAGAGAGGTGTGTAGATAGTAGAACATAGAGAAGACAAGAGAGGTGTTTAGATAGTAGAACATAGAGAAGACAAGAGAGGTATGTAGATAGTAGAACATAGAGAAGACATAAGAGGTATGTAGCTAGTAGATGAAAGAGCAGACAAGAGATATATACAGAGAGAGAGAGAGAGAGAGAGAGAGAGAGAGAGAGAGAGAGAGAGAGAGAGAGAGAGAGATTGAAGAGTAAACCGAGAGATAAGTAGTGAGTAGGCAAAAAAAAAAGGAAAGGAGAAATGTGTAGAGAGAGAGATAAAGAGTAGACACACCTTGTAAACGTTCATCATCATCATCATCGAGTGCCTTCTCCGCAACGAAGGTTGGCTACCATGGATCGCCATTCTACTCCGTTTCTTGCTTTGATGGTGCAGGCTGTCATAGATTGACTTGTTCATCTTTTGATGTTACTCGTCCATGTTAGTCTTGGTCTGCCTCTGCCTCTTTTACCTGTATTTTCCTTCCAATATTACTTTTATTAGGCTGTTGTGTCTTTTAACATGCCCCAAAAGTTCATTTGTCTTGTCTTAATTGTATTTAGTAGTTCTCTTTTCATTTTTAGTTGTTTTAAAACTTCATCGTTTGTTTTCTTTTCTTTCCATCCAATTCTACCTATTCTTCTATAAATCCACATTTCAAAGGCTTCAATTTTCTGTTCTGTTTTCTTGTCTAATGTCCATGTTTCTGCACCATACAGGAATATTGAGAAGACATAACAAAATATGAGAACCCTCATCAAGGCCAGCTCCTTGTTGTGGGGATGGGGCTTAACAGTCACCAGGGACTGAAAACTAAGACTGGCCAGGCCTTCCTACAACCGAGCAAGACCACAGTCTGCTCTAGCAAGTTTAAGTGCTGAAGTCGGAGGCAACCAGCCAAAAGGCGCACAACAATCAGGATGCCACGCACTCAACGCAAATGGAAGTATGTCTATAACCGCAAATCGATATGGCCCTGTGATGGACACTCAGGCAGGTGCAGCGCCGGGCCTCAGCCTCGAAAGGGCCCAACCTCTATTACTGCATGTCCTTCTCAATCGCTCTGTGGAGTCAGGGGCCGAGAGAATAGAGCTACTGGCCAATCCAAAATAATACCACTCAAAATAATGCACTGGAATGCTGAAGGCATCAACAGCAAAAGAGATGGGTACAGTAAAAAGATAGAATTAGAAAATATCCTGCATGAAGAACAAGTAAGCATATGCTGTTTGCAGGAAACCCATCTAAACAACAACATAGCCTTGAAGATTAGGGGATACCAGTGCTACCGATCTGACAGAAAAAACAGACAAAACGGCGGAATACTGACTCTTGTAAGGAACAACATTAATGCATGTCAGATTGAAGTGTATATGGATGGGGCAGAATATCAAATACTGCACCTCAGGACAGGAAATACAGACTTCCATCTACTTAACTACTACTGTCCGAGTGACCGCCCACTAGCACTAGACACAATTACATTAAAAGAAAGAATAATTGTATGTGGAGACTTCAACAGCCATTCACAGAGCTGGGGCTATGAACATATTGACAAGAGAGGTGAAGAACTTGAAATTTGGCAGGATGACAATGGGCTTATACTATTAAACCAGACAACAGATCCACCAACATTCTACTCCAGATCATGGCATACCACATCTACACCAGACCTTGCTTTTCATTCACCAGACCTGGATTGGAATATCACACGTATTGTTGGGAAAAAAACTTGGAGGCAGCGACCACCGACCAGTCTTTTTAGTGGTGCAAAATGAGGCCGTCAGGGAGAACAGCACTCTCTCCAGATGAAAATTACAAAAAGGCAGACTGGAAAATGTATCAACACTACACCAGTGTACTGACTAAAGATATAAATACAGACAGAGACATCAACAAAATAGCTGATGAATTCAGTAGACTAATAATACAAGCTCCCAATGAAACAATACCTAGAGAGGCACAGAAACACTACAAACCATACTGGAGTAGTGAACTAGAGCAACTGCACAATGACATGGAAAACATCTCGAAAGCAAGCAGAAAATAACCCTTGCCAGGAACACCACAATAACTATCAGCATGCTAAAGCCAAATTTCCACGGGCTAAAACTACAAGCCAGACGGAGAAGCTGGAAAGAGAAAACAGAGTCCTTGAATCTTGAACGAGACACAAGAAAAGTGTGTAAGCTTGTAAAACAGCTGAATGATGAGGGTACAGAAAGGAACACCAAAATCACACTGAAGAAGGATGGAAACATTCTAACAGGTAAACATGCAGCAAATCACTTTGCAGACTACTTTGCAAATGACTATAATATTGAAATTAGCCTATAGAAACGACAAGAGATCCGTTTAAAACAACAAAATGCAAGACAAGAAGAGACCACACATGAAGTCATGGAAATACCCATTACACAAAAGAGAGCTAGAGCTGGCAATATCCAAATTAAAAATGAAAAAGTCACCGGGCAGTGATGGAGTGTCTAATGAAATGATTAAGAACTTGGGAACTGCAGCTAAAGCAAAACTACTGCAGATCTACAACATTTGCTGGATCACAGGTAGAGTGCCACAGGCATGGAGAGAAGCAATTATGATACCATTACTAAAGCCAGGAAAAGATGGTTCAACGACATCCAGCTATAGACCAATCAGCCTTACAAGCTGTTTGTGTAAAACAATGGAACGTATAATCAATCTCAGACTGCAGTGGTACCTGGAAAGTGAAAATCTCCTTGTCCCACAACAAGCAGGCTTTAGATAGTGTTACTCTACCGAAGATCAGGCAACCTATCTTTCCCAGGAAATTGAGGATGCGTTTCAAGAAAAGAAACTGGTACTAGCAGCATGGATAGACCTAAAGAAAGCATTTGATAAGGTATGGAAGGAAGGGCTTTTGAAGAAACTGAGAAATTATGGAGTAAATGGCAGGATGTACAAATGGGTCAAAGCATACCTGCATAACAGGAGAGCCAGAGTGCAACTGGATGGTCTTAAGAGTAAGAAGGTCTTACTGCGCCAGGGTGTTCCACAAGGAGAGGTACTATCTCCAACACTTTTTCTGATCTACATCAATGGCCTAGTTACTGAACTACCACATGGCATCAAAGTGTGCAGATGACTTGGTAATGTGGTGCACAGAGGAGTATGCAACAGTGGCCTCCAAATTACTACAAAGAGCTATAAATGCACTGAATTCATGGACAAATAGATGGTGTATCAGCATCAATACAGACAAATTCAGTACTACACTTTTCACTCTCTCCCCAAAACAAAAAGCAGGAGCCATGTACATAAACAATGAGCATGTGAAAGAAGACATACAAGCTACGTATCTCGGAGTTACATTTGATAACAAACTATCTTGGAAACAGCAGATAAATAAGGCAACCCAAAAAGCAAGGAGGAAATTGGCTATTCTAAGAAAGCTGTGTGGAACCACATGGGGTGCGAGTGGGAAAATACTCAGTAAAGTTTACCAACAGAGTATACGCCCACATTTAGAATATGGATCATCCGCATGGTGCTCAGCATCAAACACCACATTGCAAGAACTGGATAAAGTACAAAACCAGGCACTTAGGGTCATCACAGGAGCAATGAAATCAACACCAATATTGGAGATGGAGAAATTGTGGAGGATGCCAGCACTGAGAGAACGGAGGACACAAAGGTGCTGTTTACAGGCAGAAAAATTTGCATGCATGCCGAGACATCCGATGAAGGGCCGATTCCAAAATCTTGCATTGGGACGACTTAAGAGAAGCAGTTTTATCCATCAAGCCAAGCGTATTAGTAGACAAACACCAGACATGCCAAGAGTTGTTAACCTTCTACTGCCCATACCAGAACATACTCCCTAGACAGAGGAATCAGGATTATCAATACAAACACGGACAGAAGTGAAAGGAATAGTTGACAAAGAAGAACAGATTAGTCTACAGCAAAAAACAATAACTCTCAGTTTCCTGGATGAAGAATACCCACAAGACCTATGGATTCGTGTGTACATAGATGGATCAGCACAGAATGCAGTAAAAAATGGGGCAGCAGGTGCATATATAGAGTACCCAAATAACACTAGGGATATGAATAAAATAGCAACAGGGAAATATTGTCACAATTATGATGCAGAAATACAAGCAATAAAGTTGGCAATAGAAAAACTGCTGAACAGTAATCTTAGCCACAGTCTGTAGTGTTTTGACAGATGCTAGATCAGTACTCCAGGCACTACAATCCAGAAAATTACCACATCTGCAGACCTTATTGACTGAACTCTGCAAGCACCACAGGGTGCCCTGCAGTGGATCACATCTCACTGTGGAATACCAGGAAATGAGAAAGCAGATCAGTTGGCAAAGGAAGGTTCAACAGGCACACAACTAGATACACCGGTTACATACCATCATAAGAAACAGATAATCAAATCAATCAGAGGACCACAAGCCCCAAATCAGGATGCCTTTCATAATATGAATAGATATGAACAAGTTATCATTATACGCCTCAGAACAGGACACAATCGACTCCATAGTCACATGTATACAAAATTCAAGATCGGCACATCAACTACTTGTACATGTGGACAGGCACCCCAGACTGCTGAACACATACTTCAAGACTGCACTGAATATAGTAGACTGAGGAAAATCCATTGGCCCATAGATACAACACTACAAACAAAACTATATGGGCCACTGCAAGAATTACAAAAGGCTGTAAAATTTATACAGGAAACGACATTGCTGATATAGACAATACTTCGGGTGAACACAAGATAGATAGATGTTCTGTTTTCTTGTCTTATGTCCATGTTTCTGCACCATACAGGAATATTGAGAAGATGTAACATTTTGCCACTCTTAGTTTCAGCCCTGCTGATATTTGTTTTGTTGTTAGTATATTTTTCATGGCATTAAAATTACTTTTTGCCATACCTATTCTTTTATTTGGGAGCCGCGATAGCTCAGTGGTTAGTGAACTGGACTACACAGGACAAGAGGTAGGGTTCGATCCAAACCGACGGCTTCCGGTTCACCCAGCCTTTAACGGGTACCGGATTTTTTTCTGGGAAAGTAAAGCGGCATGGGCGTAATACCGACCATATTACCCCAAAAATCATGTGCCGAAGGTCTGTAAAATGTATGGTCACTAACACCATATTCCCTATACGCCACTTGGCGTGACGGGGGTACTTTACTTTACTTTTTTTAAAAATTCTTTTATTTATTTCAGTTGTACATTTTCCATCACTGGTTATAGTATGTCCCAGGTAGTTGTAGCTCTGGACTGCCTCCAGATGTATTCCATCAACTGTGATATTTAATTGTAGGTCTTGAGAATTTTCTTTGTTTTCTATGAATGATCATAGTTTTAGTCTTTTTGATATTCATATCTAGTCCATATTTTTTGCTTGTCATGTTTATTACATTAAGCAATTGTTGTAGGTCTTTAGGATCTTCTGCTAGTAGAACAGTATCATCAGCATATCTCAGGTTATTGATTATTTTTCCATTAATGTTTAGGTCTGATATCTCTGAGATGTTTTTAAAGATTTGCTCAGTGTATAGATTGAACAAGCGTGGTGATAGGATGCATCCTTGTCTTACTCCTCTTTTTATGTCCATGGGTGTAGAGTTCTCCTTGTTATATCTTATTATTGCTGTTTGCTACCAGTACAATTACATATTAGTCGTTTGTCTGTGTCGTCTAGATTTATATCCTTTAGGCAGTCTATAAGTTGATTATGGTGTATTCTATCGAAAGCTTTGGTGTAGTCTATGAAGCAGGCATATATTGGTTTGTTTACTTCTATGTACTTTTCAATCAATGTTCTCATGCTAAATATGGCTTCTTTTGTGCCACTGTTTTTCCTGAATCCAAATTGTTGCTCATCTAATTCAGTATTGATTTTTTTCTGAATCCTTCCCTGTATAACTTTTAGTAAAATTTTTGTTACCTGGCTCATTACGCTTATTGTTCTGAAATCACTGCATTCAACTGCACCATTCTTTTAGGCAATGCGATGAAAGTTGATGTTTTTAGCTCGTTTGTATGTATCCTGTATGGTATATGTCATTGCATATGTATGTGATCACTTCGATGCCAAAATCTTCTAGAGCCTGTATCATCTCTATCTGTATATTGTCAGGTCCTGCTGCCTTTCCATTTTTCATTGTTTTTATAGCTTTTTCTACTTCAGATCTCAGGATTGTATAGTTGTATGTACATTTTATGTCTGGCTTTTTGTCCCTTTCGTCATGAAATAATTCAGTTATATATTCTTGCCATCTATCTATTATATCTTTGTTGTCTGTTAGCATTCTTCCCTTTTTGTTTGCAATACATCCGTTTCCTGCAGCTTTTTTGTCTTTATTCGTCATTCTCTTTATTTCTGGATGCATCTCTCTTAGGTTTTGTTTACTTTCCATAGTTTCGACTTCTAGACATCTTTGGTTGAGCCAGTCTTCTTTTGCCTTTTTGCACATTCTCCGTATTTCATTGTCTATATCCTTGTATCTGGCAGTGTTTTTCGCTTGTCTTCTTTCTTCCATTTTTTCTAATATTTTGTCAGTTATCCATTTTTGTTTTTGTTACTTTCATTTTTGGGCAAAGTGTTGCAGGATTCTTGCATGCTGTTTTTCATGCATTGCCATTTTGTTATGACTTTTTCCTCAGGATTTTCTCTTCTGTACTGCTCAATCCCCTCTTCTAGCAGCTTCTGATATGTGTTCTTTACTTGTACAGTATAAGTTTCTTTTACATCTTTCTGGTTTAACGCTGTTATATCTATTGGTGTTGCTGAATTAGTTTTTTGTTTGTTTCTCTTTAATTTGATTTTCATTTTAATCATTACAGGATTGTGATCTGAATTAATATCTGCTCCTGGGAAAATTTTTGGCTTTCTTGACGCTGTTCCTGAATCTGTCTTTTATCATTATGTAATCTATTTGATTCCTCTTCCTGTCTCCAGGGCTTTTCCATGTGCATAATTTCCTTTTCTCTTGCTCAAAGAAGGTGTTGCATATTATCAGTCTGTTTTCTTCACAAAATTGTATTAATCTTTCTCCTCTGTTATTCCTTTTTCCTAGACCATGATTTCCTATTATGGTCTTATATTTACCTTTTTCTACTTTAGCGTTCATATCACCCATTATAATCAAGATGTCTGATGATTTCACTTGCTTCATAACTGTGTTTAGATCTTCATAGTATACCTCTATTTGTTCGTCTGTATAGTCTTGAGTAGGAGCGTCTGTCTGTATTATTGCTATGTCGAATGGTTTTAACTTCATTTTTAATAGTATAATCCTTTCATTGTATGTCCAGTAGGTATTCATATATTTTTGTAGCTCTCGTTTTATTAGAATGCCTACTCCTCTTTGATGTTCTGTTGTGTTACCTGAATATATCAATGTATACTTTTCGTCTTGTAACGTTAGCCTCAGTAAATGTTGTACTATCTATCTATCTATCTATCTATCTATCTATCTATCTATCTATCTATCTATCTATCTATATCTATCTATCTATCTATCTATCTATCTATCTATCTATCTATCTATCTATCTATCTATCTATCTATCTATCTATCTATCTATCTATCTATCTATCTATCTATCTATCTATCTATCTATCTATCTATCTATCTATCTATTATCTATCTATCTATCTATCTATCTATCTATCTATCTATCTATCTATCTATCTATCTATCTATCTATCTATCTATCTATCTATCTGTCTATCTGTCTGTCTGTCTGTCTGTCTGTCTGTCTGTCTGTCTGTCTGTCTGTCTGTCTGTCTGTATGTCTGTTTGTCTATCTCAGTCTATGTCAGCTATCTAAAAATGTAGCTACCATTGGCGATGTCTTTCATGCATCATGATGGTGATGATTGTTTCTTCGATATGACCATTACTTCTGTTTTCTTACTATTGAGATTGAGACCTTTCTGGTTGCTTTCTTTTACTATTATGTCTATCATTTCTTGTAGTTCATTCTCTCTCTCTCTCTCTCTCTCTCTCTCTCTCTCTCTCTGTCTGTCTGCTGTTAAGACTGTGTCATCTGCATATCACAAATTGTTTATGTTGTGACCGTTGACTTCAATTCCTTTTTTGTCTACTATAGATCTAATAAAGCCGCGATAGTTAAGTGGTTAGTGAACTGGACTACAAAGGACAAGAAGTAGGGTTCGATCTCAACCGACGGTTTCCGGGTTCATCCAGCCTTAAAAGGGTACCAGATTTTTTTTCTGGGAAAGTAAAGCGGCACGGGCGTAATACCGACCACATTACCCCAAAAAAGATGTGCTGAAGGTCTGTCAAGTGTAGGGTCACTAACACCATATTCCCTACACGCCTCTTGGCGTGACAGGGGTACTTTACTTTCTTAATATTTTTATAGATCTAATAATATATTCGCTGTAAAGTGAAAACCAATCCGGCGACAGAACACAGCCTTGTCTGACTCCTTGTTTTATATATTGGAATTGTCTTGTTTGGTTGTTAATTCGTATAGCTGCTGTTTGTTGCCAGTACATGTTTTTTTATGATTCGCAGATCCTTGCCATCAATGTTTAATTTCTCCAGCATATTTATTATTTCCACATGCTTTACTTTGTCAAATGCTTTTGTGTAGTCTATAAAGCACATATATAGATCTTTCTTTACCTCTATAGATCTTTCTATAAATGTTCTTAAGATGTATATTGCATTATTGATGCCCTTTCCTTCCACAAATCCACATCGTTCCTCACTTATTTCTGGTTTTATTTTGTTTCTTACACGTCTCATGATGATTCTTAGTAATATTTTAGTCATATGGCTCATGAGACTAATAGTGCGATGGTCTTCACAATCAGTGGCGCCTGACTTCTTCGGTATGGCTACAAAGATAGATTTTAGTAGATCTTCGGGTATGTGTCCAGTGATATATATATCATTGAGTAGTTTTTTTATGACTTGTACTCCCAGCTCTCCCTCCTAATGCATTTATCTCTTCGATTGTTATATTGTCGGGACCTGGAGCTTTGCCTCTTTTCATGTGTTGAATTGTGTCTTCCACTTCTTCTTCTTCTACCTTTTTAGCTCCCAGTGGAGCATAGGTCTTCAACAAACACTTTCCAAGTCGTTCTGTTTTTTGCCATTCTTTTAAGATCATTCCATGTCTTCCCCATCATCTTCATCTCTGTGTCTATCTGTCTTCTCCAAGAATTCCTTGGTCTTCCTCTTTGTCTTTTCCCATGGGGATTCCAAAAAAGGGCCTGTTGTGTAATACTCTCAGTTGGTTTCCGTAGTGTGTGTCCTATCCAGCGCCATCGTCTTCGCTGTATCTCTTTATCCACTGGTGTTTGACTGGTACATTTCCATAATTCTATGTTAGTGATTTTGTCCTGCCATTTCCATCCTTTTATTCTGCGTAAGCATCAATTAATGAAGGTCTGTATCTTCGTGATTGTCAATTTTGTTGTTCTCCTTTTGTTGTCTTTCACAGCCATATAATAGGACCGACTTAACATTTGAGTTGAAAATTTTTATTTTTGTATTTAACCTAATTTCTTTGGATTTCCATATGTTTCCCAGTGCAATGAAAGCTCCTCTTGCTTTGATATCCTTATTTTGGTATCATTTTCTGTTCCTTCCTCTTTATCTTTATTACTGCCCAGATATATGTAAGATTGTACGTCTAGTAGAGGTATTTCTCCTAGTTTTATTTGGTTATTGCCAACTGCATTAATTCTCATAATGTTGGTCTTATCTCTATTAATCTTCAGTCCTAGCTGTTGTGATCTCTCATCAAGTATGCTAATTTTATCCTGCATCTGTTGATGGCTGTGTGGTAGAAGAGCTATGTCATCAGCAAAGTCTAAATCATAAAGTTGTTTGGTCAGTGACCACTGGATTCTATTTCTGTTGTTTTGAGTTATTTTCATAATCCAATCTATGGCCAGTAGAAAGAGAAATGGAGACAGAAGGCATCCCTGCCTTACTCCTGTTCTTATCTCAAATGCTTCTGTAAGCTGTCCTTCATGCACCACACTACATTTCGTTCCATCATACATTGTTATTATCAGGTTAATAAACTTTATGGGGATTCCGTAATGACTCAGCAACTTCCAAAGCATTCTTCTGTCTAAATTATCAAATGCCTTTTTGTAATCTATGAATCCAATATAAAGTGGGGATTTTAGTTCTAAACTTTGTTCAACTATTATACGTAGAGTAGTTATTTGATCAGCACATGATCTGTTCTTCCTAAAACCTGCTTGTTCATCTCTCAAATGTTTCTCTAATGCCTCTTTTAGTCTCTCCAGAATGATTCTGCTTAATATTTTTCCTGGCACTGATAGTAGCATAATTCCCCTATAATTTGTGCACTCCTGTAAACTTCCTTTCTTTGGTAGTTTGATCATATAACCTTCTCTCCAGTCTTTATGTATTTCTTCCCTCTCCCAAATTTTATCTAATAGATTATGTTACATATTTGTAGAGGTGTTAATATCTGCTTTGATGGCTTCCGAAGGAATTTCATCTGGTCCTGTGGCTTTACCATCTTTTAACAGTTTGATGGCTTTCATTATTTCTTCTTTGCTTGGTTTTCCGCAGTTAACGTGTAATTCTTCTTCTGCTGGTAGTATATCTGGAGGATTATTTGAGCCAGGTCTGTTCAAAAGTTCTTCAAAGTGCTCCTTCCATCTCTCCATTTGTTCCTTTATATTACTAAGCAGATTTCCTTTCTTATCTTTGATAAAGGCGTTGATCTGTTTGTATTTTCCACCTAATTTCTTTGTGCTGTTGTACAGTTCTTTCATATTCCCTTTATTTGCTGCTTCTTCTGCCTCTTTAGCTAATTCATCTATATATTTCCTCTTATCCCTTTTAATGCATCTTCTCACTTCTTTGTTCACCTCTGTGTAAGCTTCCTGTGTCTTGGCTTTATTACTTCTTGATTTGCTTTTATTTATGTCTGCTTTCTTATTCTTTCTTTCTTTAATTTTTTCCAGGGTCTCTGCTGTCATCCAGGCCTTATTCTGGCATTCTCTTTTCCCTAGTGTTTCACGCATGTCTCTTTCCATATATCTTTTACCAGTTTCCAATGATCTTCTATATTTATTGTATTTTCTAATTGTTGGAGGACTTGGTATTTGTTTGATATTGTGACTGCGAATTTATCTTTAATTCCTTGTTCTTTAAGGAACCCTACATTGTTTTCAATGTGGGGTCTTCCACTTCACTCTGCATAATTGGTGGTACCGTGTCTTTGTTTGAATTGTTTAACTCTGGTCTTTCATCATCATAGAAGTGACTGATATATTCTGTCCATCTTTCCATTGTCTTCTCCTGTCCCATTATTATATTTCCTTCCTTTGATTTCACACATCCTGAAACTTTGACTTCTTTTCTTCCTGTTAATTCATTTAACTGATTGTGCATACATTTTGAGTTTTCTTATGTTGTTTTTCCATTTCTTCACATTTCTGTTTTAACTATCCTTCCTTTGCTTCTCTGCATTTGTTTTAGATCTCTTTGTGCAATATTTTGTATGTCTGTTCTTCTTTCTAATACTTTCGTCTTTCGTCCCTTACTTCAAGTATTTCTTCTATCGTCCATTTCTTTCTGTTGATGGCTAATTCTTCTAGCTGGTAGCGAATAGGTGTGGTGATAACCTGGTTTTGGATTGTAATAGCTGGTAGAAAATTGATGTGGTGATAAGGTGGTTTTCGGTTGTTCTAGCTGGTAGCGATTGGGTGTGGGGATAAAGTGGTTATAGGTTGTTCTAGCTGGTAGCGAATTGGTGTGGTGATAACCTGGTTTTGAATTGTAATAGCTGGTAGAAAATTGATGTGGTGATAAGGTGGTTTTGGGTTGTACTAGCTGGCATCAAAGTGGTGTGGCGAATCACATAATATTTAGTTTGTGAATTTCAAACTTGATGTAGCGGTGAGGTAAGGCTGAGTTATTTCAGTTAAATTCATGCAGGACAAAACTGGTATACACTGTTGTCTGTCTGCACTGTTGTCTGTCTGCGCTGTTGTCTGTCTACACTGTTGTCTGTCTGCACTGTTGTTTCTTGACGAGACCGGGTAGGCGAATAGATAACTTGTCGAGCTCCGAACCTAGGAGAACAGGGGTTCGATTCCCTATAGGGTCAACAGTTTTTTTTTTCCTCTCGGGAGTGAAATAAAACTGGAACCAGAACACCTTGCGGTGTCTGCATGCGGCCTTTATTCTCCGGTCCTCATTTAAAGGACTCTCTCCCCCTCCCCCGTCGACCCAATAATGTGAATATGTCGCAAAGATGGCGACTGTTGTTTCTAGCGTTGTTCTCTCATGTTTGCAATCTCCGTTTTATTTTGTCAGTCCCACTTTCCCAATATAAAAATACATTTATGATTCTCTCCAGATTTTCTTTATTCCTGTCCAGCGGGCAGTAATTTGATTAGGGAACTCAACTGTGAAATGGGGAAGCCTGATAAAGAAAGATATGGTCCGTTAATCTCTCAGACAGGCTTTATCAGCGAAGTCCAGGCCTGAATAGTTGATTAAAGTGTGCAGTGAGAAGTTCACACTGGATAGCCAATCAGGGCTCGCCTTGCCGTGTCCAGCATCCAATAGCAGCACAGACAAGTGGACAATGCTGGACGGGTACGGAGGAATTATGGGAAATGTGTGAAGAGTAGGACACAGATTGAGGTTAATGTGGGTTGGGGAACAGGACAAGTTGGGGGTGCAGAACAGAGGTCTGGTTGTGAAGGGAAGAAACCCTGCAGATAAAGAAGGGGAAATACTCCAGGACTGAGTCGCTAAAAGATACATGAGTGATAAGCTTGCTGCCAGTGATTAGTTAGGGAAGAGGAAAGCCTGGTTGACTGAGAGATTTACGACCTGCCAGCAAACAACGACAGACGCAAAGTTTGGTATATAGTCAAGGACGGTAGTAGACGCCACTAAGGTCAGCTCTTTGTCGTGAACAATTTGATGAGTTGGTTAGGCGAGCTCCTAGTCAGCTTTTTATTTCTCTGAGTTGTTGATTTGGTGGAAAACGTGGAATTGTTGGAACTGTGGATGGAAACTTCGAGATTGTGTGAGTAGTGGAAGCGTTGAAGAAGATTTCTTAAGAGAAGAGAAGTCTGAGAAGAGAAGGGATTCACTCTGATCTAACGTGGTTTAATTCATTGCCAGGTAAGTTACACACTTTCTCTTCTCATCACCTTATTCCACGCAAATGCTAAAATGGCTTTCTTTTTTTATTTGGATCTCGGTATCTATCTTTCTGTTTGCTCATTCATGTCTCAGTCTTTGAAAGATAACTGTACCTGTACCTGCAACATCCATTTATATCTATCCATCCACCCATCATCTGTCTGGCCGTTTATATATATATATAGTACTAATATTATATATATATGTTTATCTTTCTCTCTATTTGTCTGTTAGCGTATTTCTCACTTTATCTGTCTGTCTCTCATTCTTCTGTCTATCATTACAATATATCTATTCCGTTTTTTAATCAATTGTAGTTGACCTCTATTTATTCATCCCTCTGTCTGTCTACTGATCTGACTAACCTCCGGCACAAACTGACATTGTCTTTGGTTGAGACTTGGTAACAGCAGAGCTTTGTCAACGAATAGTTCCAACAACAAATGTACAAGCAGGTAGTTCCAACAACAAATGTACAAGCAGGTAGTTCCAACAACAAATGTACAAGCAGGTAGTTCCAACAACAAATGTACAAGCAGGTAGTTCCAACAACAAATGTACAAGCAGGTAGTTCGAACAACAAATGTACAAGCAGGTAGTTCCAACAACAAATGTACAAGCAGGTAGTTCCAACAACAAATGTACAAGCAGGTAGTTCCAGCAACAAATGTACAAGCAGGTAGTTCCAACAACTAATGTACAAGCAGGTAGTTCCAGCAACAAATGTACAAGCAGGTAGTTAAGTTCCAACAACTAATGTACAAGCAGGTAGTTAAGTTCCAACAACTAATGTACAAGCAGGTAGTTAAGTTCCAAGAACTAATGTACAAGCAGGTAGTTAAGTTTCAACAACAAATGTACAAGCAGGTAGTTAAGTTTCAACAACTAATGTACAAGCAGGTAGTTAAGTTTCAACAACAAATGTACAAGCAGGTAGTTAAGTTCCGACAACTAATGTACAAGCAGGTAGTTCCAGCAACAAATGTACAAGCAGGTAGTTCCAGCAACAAATGTACAAGCAGGTAGTTAAGTTCCAACAACAAATGTACAAGCAGGTAGTTCCAACAACTAATGTACAAGCAGGTAGTTCCAGCAACAAATGTACAAGCAGGTAGTTCCAGCAACAAATGTACAAGCAGGTAGTTCCAGCAACAAATGTACAAGCAGGTAGTTCCAACAACTAATGTACAAGCAGGTAGTTCCAACAACAAATGTACAAGCAGGTAGTTCCAACAACAAATGTACAAGCAGGTAGTTTCACACATGAAGATAAGATCTAACGTAAAACAACGCCATGTAAAAAACGCTATCTAACGACACTGTGTAGCGATGTTGTACTAGTTTCGAGTATTGAACATAGGGAGACCTGAAGTCTTCACTAGTTTTACATAACGGAGTCTTCAACTGGTAGACACATATGCTGTGGTTTTACACATAATGGCTACACATACAAGTGATATACACACAGTGACTACACATAGTGACTATACATAGTGACTACAGATAGTGACTACACATAGTGACTACACATAGTGACTACACATAGTGACTACACATAGTGACTACACATAGTGACTATACATAGTGACTATACATAGTGACTACACATAGTGACTATACATAGTGACTATACACATAGTGACTATACATAGTGACTATACACATAGTGACTACACATAGTGACTATACATAGTGACTATACATAGTGACTATACACATAGTGACTACACATAGTGACTATACATAGTGACTATACACATAGTGACTACACATAGTGACTATACACATAGTGACTACACATAGTGACTACAGATAGTGACTACACATAGTGACTACACATAGTGACTATACATAGTGACTACACATAGTGACTACACATAGTGACTATACATAGTGACTATACACATAGTGACTACACATAGTGACTATACACATAGTGACTATACACACAGTGACTATACACATAGTGACTACACATAGTGACTACAGATAGTGACTACACATAGTGACTACACATAGTGACTATACATAGTGACTACAGATAGTGACTACACATAGTGACTACACATAGTGACTACACATAGTGACTATACATAGTGACTATACACATAGTGACTACACATAGTGACTATACACATAGTGACTATACACACAGTGACTATACACACAGTGACTACACACACAGTGACTATACACACAGTGACTATACACATATTGACTACACATAGTGACTATAAACATAGTGACTATACACACAGTGACTATACACATAGTGAATATACACACCATGAATATACACACAGTGACTATAAACATAGTGACGATACATATAGTGAATATACACACAGTGACTATACAAACAGTGAATATACACATAGTGAACTTTTGAACAGACCCGGCTCAAATAATCCTCCAGATATACTACCAGCAGAAGAAGAGTTACACGTTAACTGCAGAAAACCAAGCAAAGAAGAAATAATGAAAGCCATCAAATTATTAAAAGATGGTAAAGCCACAGGACCAGATGAAATTCCTTCGGAAGCCATCAAAGCAGATATTAACACCTCTACCAAGATGTTACAGGATCTATTGGATAAAATTTGGGAGAGGGAAGAAATACCTAAAGACTGGAGAGAAGGTTATATGATCAAACTACCAAAGAAAGGAAGTTTACAGGAGTGCACAAATTATAGGGGAATTATGCTACTATCAGTGCCAGGAAAAATATTAGGCAGAATCATTCTGGAGAGACTAAAAGAGGCTATAGAGAAACACTTGAGAGATGAACAAGCAGGTTTTAGGAAGAACAGATCATGTGCTGATCAAATAACTACCCTACGTATAATAGTTGAACAAAGTTTAGAACTAAAATCCCCACTATATATTGGATTCATAGATTACGAAAAGGCATTTGATAGTTTAGACAGAAGAATGCTTTGGAAGTTGCTGAGTCATTACGGAATCCCCATAAAGTTTATTAACCTGATAAAAACAATGTATGAAGGAACAAAATGTAGTGTGGTGCATGAAGGACAGCTTACAGAAGCATTTGAAATAAGAACAGGAGTAAGGCAAGGATGCCTCCTGTCTCCATTTCTCTTTCTACTGGCCATAGATTGGATTATGAAAATAACTCAAAACAACAGAAATAGGATCCAGTGGTCACTGACCAAACAACTTGATGATTTAGACTTTGCTGATGACATAGCTCTCCTATCACACAGCCATCAACAGATGCAGGATAAAATGAGTATATTAGAGGAGAGATCACAACAGCTAGGACTAAAGATTAATAGAGATAAGACCAATATTATGAGAATTAATGCAGTTGGCAATAACCATATAAAACTAGGAGAAATACCTCTACTAGACGTACAATCTTATATATATCTGGGCAGTAATATAGATAAAGAGGGAGGAACAGAAAATGATACCAAAATAAGGATATCAAAAGCAAGAGGAGCTTTCATTGCACTGGGAAACATATGGAAATCCAAAGAAATTAGGCTAAATACAAAAATAAAAATTTTCAACTCAAATGTTAAGTCGGTCCTATTATATGGCTGTGAAACATGGAGAATGACAAAATTGACAATCACGAAAGTACAGACTTTCATTAATGGATGCTTGCGCAGAATAAAGGGATGGAAATGGCAGGACAAAGTCACTAACGTGGAATTATGGAAATGTACCGGTCAAATACCAGTGGATAAAGAGATACAGCGAAGACGATGGCGATGGATAGGACACACACTACGGAAGCCAACTGAGAGTATTACACAGCAGGCCCTTTTTTGGAATCCCCAGGGGAAAAGACAAAGAGGAAGACCAAGGAATTCTTGGAGAAGACAGATAGAAGCAGAGATGAAGATGATGGGGAAGACATGGAACGATCTTAAAAGAATGGCAAAAAACAGAACGACTTGGAAAGTGTTTGTTGAAGACCTATGCTCCACCAGGAGCTAAAAGGTAAAAGAAGAAGAAGAAGAATATGCACACAGTAACTATGCATAAAGAGACTATACATAAAGAGACTATACATAAAGAGACTATACACAGAGTGAATATGCACACAGTAACTATACATAAAGAGACTATACATAAAGAGACTATACACAGAGTGAATGTGCACATAGTGACTATACACATAGTGACTATACACATAGTGACTACACATAGTGACTATACACATAGTGACTATACACACAGTGACTATACACACAGTGACTACACACACAGTGACTATACACATAGTGACTATACACAAAGTGAATATGCACAAAGTGACTATACACACAGTGAATATAAACACAGTGACTAGACACATAGTGAATATGCACACAGTGACTATACACACAGTGACTATACACATAGTGTATATGCACACAGTGACTATACACACAGTGACTATACACACAGTGACTATACACACAGTGACTAAACATATAAAGGATATACACACAGTGACTATACACATAAAGGATATGCATACAGTGACTATACACATAAAGGATATGCATACAGTGACTATACACATAAAGGATATACACACAGTGACTATACACACAGTGACTATACACACAGTGACTATACACATAAAGGATATACACACAGTGACTATACACACAGTGACTATACACACAGTGACTATACACATAAAGGATATACACACAGTGACTATACACACAGTGACTATACACATCAAGGATATACACACAGTGACTATACACATCAAGGATATACACACAGTGACTATACACATCAAGGATATACACACAGGTGACGCTTGACCTCATGGAAGTGTTTCATCAAGATAACCATCAACGATGGAAGTGTTTCATCAAGATAACCATCTATTTAAAACCATCAACGATGTTGCGCTCTATTCTTCACTGCTACCACAGACCACGTGATCAGTGACATATGTCGCCTAGCTCTATCGAATACGGATGATAGTGCAGAGGTACCTAGTTGTAGTCGGAAACGTGAAAGAGATCCTTGATAATTTGAGCCCAGAGAGAACAAGCTCTATCATAACACCATTGTGAAGTGGATGTACTGGTTCCTAAAGTGAATGTAGTGGTTCCTAAAGTGAATGTAGTGGTTCCTAAAGTGAATGTAGTGGTTCCTAACGTGAATGTACTGGTTCCTAAAGTGGATGTACTGGTTCCTAAAGTGAATGTAGCGGTTCCTAAAGTGAATGTACTGGTTCCTAAAGTGAATGTAGTGGTTCCTAAAGTGAATGTAGTGGTTCCTAACGTGAATGTACTGGTTCCTAAAGTGGATGCACTGGTTCCTAAAGTAAATGTAGTGGTTCCTAACGTGAATGGACTGGTTCCTAAAGTGGATGTACTGGTTCCTAAAGTGAATGTAGCGGTTCCTAACGTGAATGTACTGGTTCCTAAAGTGAATGTAATGGTTCATAAAGTGGATGTACTGGTTCCTAAAGTGAATCTAATGGTTCCTAAAGTGGATGTACTGGTTCCTAAAGTGAATGTAATGGTTCATAAAGTGAATGTAATGGTTCATATCCACCATCTTACATTATACACGTCATGTCAGGTTATGTGCGTGTTGCTGCGACAAGCGCAGTTCACAATACAATGAACAAATACTGTACTAGAGGCGTTTCAGGAACAATGAGTGATGTCTGGGTGTCGTCTGGCTCATGTTGTCATGTGAGGGACTGGTTGGTCAAGACGCTGGTCTCGAGACAGAGAGGTTGTGAGTTCAAATCCCGGCTACACTAGTCGGAAATTTTATTTGTGATTTCTCTCTGCGGCAACCATCACAGGTTTAATATTTTGTTCATATTGGACCGTATCACCTTCCAGGCTGTCTTTGATACTTCTGCCTGCTGCTGCCAGTGTGTACATCGGGTATTTCTTTTATCTTTCAGATTTGGCAATAAAGCCAGTAGTTTTGTTGTTGTTGTCGGTTCTAGACAGCCAGTAATATTTTTGTTATTGTTGTTGTTGTTGGTTATTTAGTTATTGAGTTATTTGCGGGTCATCATCATTGCACTCCGAACATGTCCATAGGTGCTCAGATCCCCTCCTCAGCAATTCCCTCTGTGTCCAGCGACTGACGACTCCAGTTCTATGTTGGTTGATAAGTCTTCTTACACGGCCACTAAGTTTCTCATTTCTGGCCGTGCCCATCTTAACTCCCATTTCCATCATCCGAAGAAGTGACGTGGATCTGTGTTTGTCGAAGTCCTGTGCTCTTCCCACATCTCGGAGGGCATTGATGATGTCCGCCCGATCCATTGGTTGCCCGTCCTCAACGACAGCGCAGCTAGCCAACCTATCCGCCCTTTCATTTCCCCGTACTCCCGCATGTCCAGGGACATAGACAAAGGGGACCTTACGTATTTTGGATTTCTACAACGACTCTACCCATTGCATGCGTACAGAGCCCGCCTCCACTTTTTTAATTTTGCTCATCGAATCACTCAGTATACATGCGTGGGTGTAGTCTTGTGACTCTAACCATTTGAATGTCTTGGTCACTGCCATCACCTCCATTGTCATGCTACTCGTGGTCACGACGTATGCACCACTGTCTTCGTAGACTATTCTGCCTGCCGAGCGTGCTGTAAATGCCCATGCACTTCTTTGGTGTCGTCTTACAGATCCGTCTGTATAGATGACTGCATCTTTCTCATCGGTGTTATCGCAGATGAGACCGTTGACCTCAGCATTAACCACGACCGGGTTCTGTTCCCTACTTTTTCTGTCGAGTGTGACAATACACGAGAATGTCCCCCTGAATGACGTAGGCACCGGTATCCACTCCTCACCAACGTTGATATTGGTAAGCCCACAGACCTGTTTGATGACATCTTCTGTTGTCAGTTCTTGACAGCCAGTAATATTTTGGTTGTTGTTGTTGCTTCTATACAGCCAGTAATATTTTTGTTGTTGTTGCTTCTATACAGCCAGTAATATTTTTGTTGTTGTTGCTTCTATACAGCCAGTAATATTTTGGTTGTTGTTGTTGCTGTTGTTGCTTCTATACAGCCAGTAATATTTTTGTTGTTGTTGTTGCTGTTGTCGTTTCTATACAGCCAGTAATATTTTTGTTGTTGTTGCTGTTGTCGTTTCTATACAGCCAGTAATATTTTTGTTGTTGTTGCTTCTAGACAGCCAGTAGTATTTTTGTTGTTGTTGCTGTTGCTGTTGTCGTTTCTAGACAGCCAGTAGTATTTTTGTTGTTGCTGTTATCATTTCTATTCAGTCAATATTATTTGTGTTGTTGTTGCTGCTGCTGTTGTCGTTTCTAGACAGCCAGTAATATTTTTCTTGGTGTTGCTGTTGTCACTTCTAGACAGCAAGTAGAATTGTTTTTGTTGTTCTCACTTCTAGACAGCAAGTAGTATTTGTGTTGTTGTTGTTGTTGTCACTTCTAGACAGCAAGTAGTATTTTTGTTGTTATTGCTGTTGTCACTTCTAGACAGCAAGTAGTATTTGTGTTGTTGTTGTCACTTCTAGACAGCATGTAGTATTTGTGTTGTTGTTGCTATTGTCACTTCTAGACAGCAAGTAGTATTTTTGTTGCTGCTGCTGTTGTCACTTCTAGACAGCAAGTAGTATTTGTGTTGTTGTTGTTGTTGTCACTTCTAGACAGCAAGTAGTATTTGTATTGATTTTTGTTGTTGTTGTCTTTTCTAGACAGCATGTAGTATTTTTGTTGTTGTTGCTATTGTCACTTCTAGACAGCAAGTAGTGTTTTTGTTGGTGTTGCTGTTGTCACTTCTAGACAGCATGTAGTATTTTTGTTGGTGTTGCTGTTGTCACTTCTAGACAGCCAGTAATATTTTTGTTGGTGTTGCTGTTGTCACTTCTAGACAGCAAGTAGAATTGTTTTTGTTGTTCTCACTTCTAGACAGCAAGTAGTATTTGTGTTGTTGTTGTTGTTGTCACTTCTAGACAGCAAGTAGTATTTTTGTTGTTATTGCTGTTGTCACTTCTAGACAGCAAGTAGTATTTTTGTTGTTGTTGCTGTTGTCACTTCTAGACAGCAAGTAGTATTTGTGTTGTTGTTGTCACTTCTAGACAGCATGTAGTATTTGTGTTGTTGTTGCTATTGTCACTTCTAGACAGCAAGTAGTATTTTTGTTGCTGTTGCTGTTGTCACTTCTAGACAGCAAGTAGTATTTGTGTTGTTGTTGTTGTTGTCACTTCTAGACAGCAAGTAGTATTTGTATTGATTTTTGTTGTTGTTGTCTTTTCTAGACAGCATGTAGTATTTTTGTTGTTGTTGCTATTGTCACTTCTAGACAGCAAGTAGTGTTTTTGTTGCTGTTGCTGTTGTCACTTCTAGACAGCAAGTAGTATTTGTGTTGTTGTTGTTGTTGTCACTTCTAGACAGCAAGTAGTATTTGTATTGTTTTTTGTTGCTGTTGTTGTCACTTCTACACAGCAAGTAGTATTTTTGTTGTTGTTGTTGTTGTTCTCACTTCTAGACAGCAAGTAGTATTTGTGTTGTTGTTGTTGTCACTTCTAGACAGCAGTAGTATTATTATTGTTTTTTGTTGTTGTTGTCACTTCTAGACAGCATGTAGTATTTTTGTTGTTGTTGTTGTTGTTGTTCTCACTTCTAGACAGCAAGTAGTATTTGTGTTGTTGCTGTTGTCACTTCTAGACAGCAAGTAGTATTTGTATTGTTTTTTGTTGTTGTTGTCACTTCTAGACAGCAAGTAGTATTTTTGTTGTTGTTGCTGTTGTCACTTCTAGACAGCAGGTAGTATTTTTCTCTTTGTTGTCACTTCTAGACAGCAAGTAGTATATGTGTTGTTGTTGTTGTCACTTCTAGACAGCAAGTAGTATTTGTGTTGTTGTTGTTGTTGTCACTTCTAGACAGCAAGTAGTATTTGTGTTTTTTGTTGTTGTTGTCACTTCTACACAGCAAGTAATATTTTTGTTGTTGTTGTTGTTGTTCTCACTTCTAGACAGCAAGTAGTATTTGTGTTGTTGTTGTTGTCACTTCTAGACAGCAAGTAGTATTTGTATTGTTTTTTGTTGTTGTTGTTGTCACTTCTAGACAGCATGTAGTATTTTTGTTGTTGTTGTTGTTCTCACTTCTAGACAGCAAGTAGTATTTGTGTTTTTGCTGTTGTCACTTCTAGACAGCAAGTAGTATTTGTATTGTTTTTGTTGTTGTTGTCACTTCTAGACAGCAAGTAGTATTTTTGTTGTTGTTGCTGTTGTCACTTCTAGATAGCAGGTAGTATTTGTGTTCTTGTTGTCACTTCTAGACAGCAAGTAGTATTTTTCCCTTTGTTGTCACTTCTAGACAGCAAGTAATATTTGTGTTGTTGTTGTTGTTGTTGTCACTTCTAGACAGCAAGTTGTATTTGTGTTGTTGTTGTTGTCACTTCTAGACAGCAAGTAGTATTTTTAATGTTGTTGTTGTCGCTTCTAGACAGCAAGTAGTATTTTTCCCTTTGTTGTCACTTCTAGACAGCAAGTAGTATATGTGTTGTTGTTGTCACTTCTAGACAGCAAGTAATATTTGTGTTGTTGTTGTTGTTGTTGTCACTTCTAGACAGCAAGTTGTATTTGTGTTGTTGTTGTTGTCACTTCTAGACAGCAAGTAGTATTTGTGTTGTTGTTGTTGTCACTTCTAGACAGCAAGTTGTATTTGTGTTGTTGTTGTTGTCGCTTCTAGACAGCAAGTAGTATTTGTGGTGTTGTCACTTCTAGACAGCATGTAGTATTTTTGTTGTTGTCACTTCTAGACAGCAAGTAGTATTTGTGGTGTTGTCACTTCTAGACAGCATGTAGTATTTTTGTTGTTGTCACTTCTAGACAGCAAGTAGTATTTTTAATGTTGTTGTTGTCGCTTCTAGACAGCAAGTAGTATTTTTATTGTTGTTGTTGTCGCTTCTAGACAGCAAGTAGTATTTGTGGTGTTGTCACTTCTAGACAGCATGTAGTATTTTTGTTGTTGTCACTTCTAGACAGCAAGTAGTATTTTTAATGTTGTTGTTGTCACTTCTAGACAGCAAGTAATATTTGTGTTGTTGTCACTTCTAGACAGCAAGTAATATTTGTGTTGTTGTCACTTCTAGACAGCAAGTAATATTTGTGTTGTTGTCACTTCTAGACAGCAAGTAATATTTGTGTTGTTGTCACTTCTAGACAGCAAGTAATATTTGTGTTGTTGTCACTTCTAGACAGCAAGTAATATTTGTGTTGTTGTCACTTCTAGACAGCAAGTAATATTTGTGTTGTTGTCACTTCTAGACAGCAAGTAATATTTGTGTTGTTGTCACTTCTAGACAGCAAGTAATATTTGTGTTGTTGTCACTTCTAGACAGCAAGTAATATTTGTGTTGTTGTCACTTCTAGACAGCAAGTAATATTTGTGTTGTTGTCACTTCTAGACAGCAAGTAATATTTGTGTTGTTGTCACTTCTAGACAGCAAGTAATATTTGTGTTGTTGTCACTTCTAGACAGCAAGTAATATTTGTGTTGTTGTCACTTCTAGACAGCAAGTAATATTTGTGTTGTTGTCACTTCTAGACAGCAAGTAATATTTGTGTTGTTGTCACTTCTAGACAGCAAGTAATATTTGTGTTGTTGTCACTTCTAGACAGCAAGTAATATTTGTGTTGTTGTCACTTCTAGACAGCAAGTAATATTTGTGTTGTTGTCACTTCTAGACAGCAAGTAATATTTGTGTTGTTGTCACTTCTAGACAGCAAGTAATATTTGTGTTGTTGTCACTTCTAGACAGCAAGTAATATTTGTGTTGTTGTCACTTCTAGACAGCAAGTAATATTTGTGTTGTTGTCACTACTAGACAGCAAGTAATATTTGTGTTGTTGTCACTTCTAGACAGCAAGTAATATTTGTGTTGTTGTCACTTCTAGACAGCAAGTAATATTTGTGTTGTTGTCACTTCTAGACAGCAAGTAATATTTGTGTTGTTGTCACTTCTAGACAGCAAGTAATATTTGTGTTGTTGTCACTTCTAGACAGCAAGTAATATTTGTGTTGTTGTCACTTCTAGACAGCAAGTAATATTTGTGTTGTTGACACTTCTAGACAGCAAGTAATATTTGTGTTGTTGTCACTTCTAGACAGCAAGTAATATTTGTGTTGTTGTCACTTCTAGACAGCAAGTAATATTTGTGTTGTTGTCACTTCTAGACAGCAAGTAATATTTGTGTTGTTGTCACTTCTAGACAGCAAGTAATATTTGTGTTGTTGTCACTTCTAGACAGCAAGTAATATTTGTGTTGTTGTCACTTCTAGACAGCAAGTAATATTTGTGTTGTTGTCACTTCTAGACAGCAAGTAATATTTGTGTTGTTGTCACTTCTAGACAGCAAGTAATATTTGTGTTGTTGTCACTTCTAGACAGCAAGTAATATTTGTGTTGTTGTCACTTCTAGACAGCAAGTAATATTTGTGTTGTTGTCACTTCTAGACAGCAAGTAATATTTGTGTTGTTGTCACTTCTAGACAGCAAGTAATATTTGTGTTGTTGTCACTTCTAGACAGCAAGTAATATTTGTGTTGTTGTCACTTCTAGACAGCAAGTAATATTTGTGTTGTTGTCACTTCTAGACAGCAAGTAATATTTGTGTTGTTGTCACTTCTAGACAGCAAGTAATATTTGTGTTGTTGTCACTTCTAGACAGCAAGTAATATTTGTGTTGTTGTCACTTCTAGACAGCAAGTAATATTTGTGTTGTTGTCACTTCTAGACAGCAAGTAATATTTGTGTTGTTGTCACTTCTAGACAGCAAGTAATATTTGTGTTGTTGTCACTTCTAGACAGCAAGTAGTATTTGTGTTGTTGTCACTTCTAGACAGCAAGTAGTATTTGTGTTGTTGTCACTTCTAGACAGCAAGTAATATTTGTGTTGTTGTCACTTCTAGACAGCAAGTTGTATTTGTGTTGTTGTCACTTCTAGACAGCAAGTAATATTTGTGTTGTTGTCACTTCTAGACAGCAAGTTGTATTTGTGTTGTTGTCACTTCTAGACAGCAAGTAATATTTGTGTTGTTGTCACTTCTAGACAGCAAGTAATATTTGTGTTGTTGTCACTTCTAGACAGCAAGTAATATTTGTGTTGTTGTCACTTCTAGACAGCAAGTAATATTTGTGTTGTTGTCACTTCTAGACAGCAAGTAATATTTGTGTTGTTGTCACTTCTAGACAGCAAGTAGTATTTGTGTTGTTGTCACTTCTAGACAGCAAGTAATATTTGTGTTGTTGTCACTTCTAGACAGCAAGTAGTATTTGTGTTGTTGTCACTTCTAGACAGCAAGTAATATTTGTGTTGTTGTCACTTCTAGACAGCAAGTAGTATTTGTGTTGTTGTCACTTCTAGACAGCAAGTAGTATTTGTGTTGTTGTCACTTCTAGACAGCAAGTAGTATTTGTGTTGTTGTCACTTCTAGACAGCAAGTTGTATTTGTGTTGTTGTCACTTCTAGACAGCAAGTAATATTTGTGTTGTTGTCACTTCTAGACAGCAAGTTGTATTTGTGTTGTTGTCACTTCTAGACAGCAAGTAATATTTGTGTTGTTGTCACTTCTAGACAGCAAGTAATATTTGTGTTGTTGTCACTTCTAGACAGCAAGTAATATTTGTGTTGTTGTCACTTCTAGACAGCAAGTAATATTTGTGTTGTTGTCACTTCTAGACAGCAAGTAATATTTGTGTTGTTGTCACTTCTAGACAGCAAGTAATATTTGTGTTGTTGTCACTTCTAGACAGCAAGTAATATTTGTGTTGTTGTCACTTCTAGACAGCAAGTAATATTTGTGTTGTTGTCACTTCTAGACAGCAAGTAATATTTGTGTTGTTGTCACTTCTAGACAGCAAGTAATATTTGTGTTGTTGTCACTTCTAGACAGCAAGTAATATTTGTGTTGTTGTCACTTCTAGACAGCAAGTAATATTTGTGTTGTTGTCACTTCTAGACAGCAAGTAATATTTGTGTTGTTGTCACTTCTAGACAGCAAGTAATATTTGTGTTGTTGTCACTTCTAGACAGCAAGTAATATTTGTGTTGTTGTCACTTCTAGACAGCAAGTAATATTTGTGTTGTTGTCACTTCTAGACAGCAAGTAATATTTGTGTTGTTGTCACTTCTAGACAGCAAGTAATATTTGTGTTGTTGTCACTTCTAGACAGCAAGTAATATTTGTGTTGTTGTCACTTCTAGACAGCAAGTAATATTTGTGTTGTTGTCACTTCTAGACAGCAAGTAATATTTGTGTTGTTGTCACTTCTAGACAGCAAGTAATATTTGTGTTGTTGTCACTTCTAGACAGCAAGTAATATTTGTGTTGTTGTCACTTCTAGACAGCAAGTAATATTTGTGTTGTTGTCACTTCTAGACAGCAAGTAATATTTGTGTTGTTGTCACTTCTAGACAGCAAGTAATATTTGTGTTGTTGTCACTTCTAGACAGCAAGTAATATTTGTGTTGTTGTCACTTCTAGACAGCAAGTAATATTTGTGTTGTTGTCACTTCTAGACAGCAAGTAATATTTGTGTTGTTATCACTTCTAGTCCGCCAGCAGTGTTCCTTGTTTGTTGCTGTCGCTTCTAGTCACTCTGTAGTATTCCTTGCTGCTTTTGTCGCTTCTAGTCCGCCAGCAGTGTTCCTTGTTTGTTGTTACGTCTTGAGCCTTCAGCTGACTCCTACTTCTCTTGCTCGTCCACACTTAAAATGACGCTAAGTGGGCAAGGATGCATTGTATCGCTTGTTTAGTACAAACTGCGATATTTGCGAACATCTGTCTTCGGCATGACACTTTTAGGTATGGAATGCCTTCTTCTCTCCTCGATCATTTCTCTACTTGGCTGGACTCGTTAGTTTCTCCCATTCTCTTTCCTAATCGTAATCTCTTGATATAAATACTTGCAGAAGGAGATGAAGATCATTATTCTAAATTCCGGTCAGAACTCGGGGCATGCACTAGAGATCTCCACTCAAAACGGTCTGGAGCAAGCATGGACAACTCTCATCACGACATGCCAGCCTCTTTCATTTCATCATTGGTGGGTTCGTGCCATGTTCATTACCAAAAGTCTGCCTCCTCTAATTCTACCAGGTGGTGTCTATGTTAATGCTTGCTGCTGATTTCTGGTTCTTTCCATTCGTAGAACATGGCCTAGCCATTTACAACGTCTTCTTTTCACATCATCATTGATGTTATTAATGCCTGATCTTCTGACGACTTCTTTGTTCGTCAAGTTTTGATCCCACAGGATGCTAGAATCTTCTTAAGACAGCGACATTCAAATCCTCTTAGTCGACTTTCTATCTTATAGTTCATTCTCCATGTTTCTGCTGCATATAGGAGCACATTTGACTTGTCAATTCTTAGCTTAGTGCAAGGAGGATATACCAGAATTGATTGCTCCCACACAACGACTGCACGCGCTGTTGACATACTCACTGGGAGGTCACTCCAAGTCCTTCATCAGAGACTTGAACAAAAACATGACAAACTAAACATTGATTGGTACAGGGCTTTCACGACCAACAAACAGTCTGAGGATTGTTTTGCTCCATCGGGCCTTGCGAACATTCCTGTTGGATATTCTGCTCGATGTATGCGACCGATCTATATTGTTCTTCGGTTAATCACTTGACAGCTCTCACAGATTTATTGTAATCATTTTTGAAGGAAGTACCACACTCTGTTTATCAAATGTTCTAGAATATTCTCAAATAAATTGTACATTTCTAGAAGTAAGAACAATTTCTTGTCTATTGTGAAGTTCATTAAACTGTTTATATTGATGATGATGATGATGATGATGATGATGATGATGACGACGACGACCATGATGATGATGTAGTACATGAGAGAAATATTTCACCGACTTTGTTCTCTATTCATACGCCAGCTGTTAAGCGAGTCCTAAAAAGCATATAAAGTCGAGAGCTCCTAAAAGCAACGAGACTAGGGCCGGGTTCAACAAACCGAGGGCGCCGAGTGAAAATATGAAGCCCGTGTTCGTGTTTGCGTATCCGCGTGGACGTTCAGTTATGGTCACTATGTAATGGCCGTATATTGACTGCTGGACACGAAAGCAAACATTGCCAGGATGCTAGCCCCGGGTCCTGGGACTCGAGGGAGCTTAAAGAATGGCCTGAAAGGTCAAGAGCACAGATCGTATGGCCTCTCCTTCTTTCACGTGCCCACGTTCTCTGTTGAAGCTGCTGACTCGTCTCAGAGTTGACAGGACAAAGGTCATATTTTCTGCAATCTGAGATTCCATTTCATCCTTTCATGTTATTTCATTTTCTGATAAGACATCTTTTGCAGTGCTTTAACTACCTGTCCGTTATATCCAGAAGTTCATTTAATGTTTGTCGTTATAACCAGTTTACTCTCAGCTGTTTTCACGATATGCGCACAATTACAAGGACCAAGACTAACATGGACGAGTAACATCAAAAGATGGACATATCAGCCTATGACAACCTGCACCATCAAAACAAGAGACAGAGGCAGACCAAGACTAACATGGACGAATAACATCAAAAGATGGACATATCAGCCTATGACAACCTGCACCATCAAAGCAAGAGACAGAGGCAGACCAAGACTAACATGGACGAGTAACATCAAAAGATGGACAAATCAGCATATGACAACCTGCACCATCAAAGCAAGAGACAGAGCAGAATGGCGCTCCATAGTAGCCAACCTTCGTTGCGGAGACGGCACTCGATGATGATGATGATGATACAAGCATCTTGGGTAATAAATGTATATTCATTGAGAGAGAGAGAGAGAGAGAGAGAGAGAAAGAGAGAGATCTATGCATTTGTATTAAGTCACTCCTTTGTGAACTGACTCCAGTCACTGCAAGTATAGACAGAAGACGACAGAACGAAACTAAACCTACGTAGGGAGGTCAAAAAGTAATGCACACCAATTTTTTTCTCGGCTAATAATAAAGATAGGAATATGAAATTTTGCACACTTGGAATATGACATGTTCCAATTATGTGCACCAAATTGCACAGCATTCTGAAAAATATTACGCAATCTATGAACCGTTAAAATGGAGCTTGTCAACAATGTCCGTTACAAACAGCGAATTGTCATAGAATTTCTGGTTGCGGAAAAAGAAACTGTGGCAAACATTCATAAACGACTGTGTGCAGTGTACTAATGTTCTGCAGTCGATAGGAGCACAGTTAGTCGCTGGGTTCAGAGAATTAAAGCTGCAGAAAGTGTACGAGTGGAGCTGCATGATTTACCGCGTTCTGGACGTGTTGCCTCGGCTACCAGCACAGACATGTTAAACCGGGCTGATGCCATTATTCGTAAGGATAGGCGTATCACTAGTCAGCAATTGGCATTGCAGCTTACAGTCAGCAAGGGAAGTGCAATCGCAATTTTTAAAACTCTCGGATATTCAAAGATTTGCGCTCGATGGGTTCCTCGGTGCCTAACAAATGATCACAGAGTTCAAAGGAAAACATTCTGTTCTGAATTGTTGGAGCGTTTCGGTGTTGAAGGAGAAATGTTTTTGTCAAAAATTGTTACCGGTGACGAAACGTGGGCACATTATAATGAGCCTGAAACAAAAATGCAGTCAATGGAATGGCATCATCCGCAGTCACCAAAAAGAAAAAAATTCAAAACATCTCCATCAGCCGGAAAGGTGATGATCACTGTCTTCTGGGACATTGATGGTGTGATTCTTGTTGATGTAATGACAAGAGGTGAGACAATCAACTCGACAGCTTACATCAATACACTGACAAAACTCAAAAATCGGTTCCACAGAGTTCGGCCTAATAAGCCATCTGCAGATTTGTTGCTTCAACATGACAATGCACGCCCTCACACAAGTCTGGTAACACGGGAAGCAATCAACAAATTTGGTTGGACTGTACTGCCCCATCCTCCTTACAGCCCTGATCTGGCTCCCTCAGATTTCCATCTGTTTGGACCACTCAAAAAATTTCTGCGTGGGAAACACTTTGACAATGATGAGGATGTGATCCGTGCAGTTAAAAAATGGCTACGCGAGCAGGACAAAACTTGGTACAAACGAGGCATTCATGACCTAGTTTCGCGTTGGCGTAAGGCAATACGCTTGGACGGATATTATGTTGAAAAATAGGTAGTGTAAAGGGGATGTTCAGCTACAATCTGTGAAAATTTCACACATTTTGCCCGAATAGTTTCCGAGAAAAAAATTGGTGTGCATTACTTTTTGACCTCCCTTCAGTATAAGATTGCTGTCTACACTAATGTCATGAAAGATGATGGGAAGTGGAGTTTATGGACCTCACATGGAGCAGAGAGTTGTGGAAATCCGTGACTGAGATTAGGTAGACTACACGGATGATGATGATTGTGCGCCGACCAATGATCTCTTATCTCCTTCATGTCGCGTGGCAGCAATGACGTGGCACGAACAAGCGCTAGACAACGGTTTTATACAGAAGTGAAGGTGGCTTTACTATCAGCCACTCTTGTGGTTATGTTTGCTGCGGCCGCGCAGAAGTCGTTGTCTTGTCAGGTACCATTCACGTCTGTCGCTAAGTGTTGTGAGGAGCTGCCTTATTTTTATTTTGGGATACGGTGTGTCCATGTTCTGGTGATAGTAACGTGAAGATCGCCCAAGTGTCCATGTTCTGGTGATAGTAACGTGAGGATCGCCCAAGTGACCATGTTCTGGTGATAGTAACGTGAGGATCGCCCAAGTGTCCATGTTCTGGTGATAGTAACGTGAGGATCGCCCAAGTGTCCATGTTCTGGTGATAGTAACGTGAGGATCGCCCAAGTGACCATGTTCTGGTGATAGTAACGTGAGGATCGCCCAAGTGTCCATGTTCTGGTGATTGTAACGTGAGGATCGCCCAAGTGTCCATGTTCTGGTGATAGTAACGTGAGGATCGCCCAAGTGTCCATGTTCTGGTGATAGTAACGTGAGAATCGCCCAAGTGTCCATGTTCTGGTGATAGTAACGTGAGGATCGCCCAAGTGTCCATGTTCTGGTGATAGTAACGTGAGGATCGCCCAAGTGTCAATGTTCTGGTGATAGTAACGTGAGGATCGCCCAAGTGTCCATGTTCTGGTGATAGTAACGTGAGGATCGCCCAAGTGTCAATGTTCTGGTGATAGTAACGTGAGGATCGCCCAAGTGTCCATGTTCTAGTGATAGTAACGTGAGGATCGCCCAAGTGTCCATGTTCTGGTGATAGTAACGTGAGGATCGCCCAAGTGTCAATGTTCTGGTGATAGTAACGTGAGGATCGCCCAAGTGTCCATGTTCTAGTGATAGTAACGTGAGGATCGCCCAAGTGTCCATGTTCTGCTGATAGTAACGTGACCCAAGCTGAACGGGTCAAAGTTTGATTCCAGAATAAGGGAAACAATCGTGCTGGCATCGGATCACTGGGCTACACGCCTACTATAACAGTGCAACCTACATTCTCGCCATGATAACGTCACAGTCTAAGTTAGTCTAGAAGGCAGCGATGTGGGGCTCATCAGATATTCAGACCGTGAATGTGACTGTGGTGTATGCAGAATGACTGCTGGACGTCTGCTACAATCATGGCCAACATTTGATGATTGCGACTGTGGTGTATGCAGAATGACTGCTGGACGTCTGCTACAATCATGCCCAACATTTGATGATTGCGACTGTGGTGCAGGCAGAATGACTGCTGGACGTCTGCTACAATCATGGCCAACATTTGATGATTGCGACTGTGGTGCAGGCAGAATGACTGCTGGACGTCTGCTACAATCATGGCCAACATTTGATGAACAGAGAAGGTTCTTGTGGCTATCACCGGTACCATACCAGGACAGCTGTATGGAGATGACACCAACCTTGAGCTGACCAATGCTTTCTTCGAACTTATTGACGTCTAGAGGTGTACGCAGACGAAAATTATGGAGACTCAATATCAATACGAGTAAAGCAATAAGTGCTTATTCCAGTGCTACCAGTAATCAGTCGAATTGTCTGTCTGTCTGCCTGCCTGCCTGTCTGTCTGTCTGTCTATTTATTGACATTTCGAGCAGTTGCCGGCCGATTGGGCATAGAGCCAGATACTCTTTCTCTTTTTCTAAATTTTCTTTCTAGCAGTCTTGATCCTTGCAAAAATCTTTGATCAAATCTCACCATTTGTCTCTGTTCTGTGCAAACATATCGACCTCATTGATGGAGCCCATCCCTGCTGCCATTGCCTCTCTCATCAATGTTCTTCTCAGTGTCTCCCTGGGTCTTCATCTTTTTCTTTTACCTGTTGTTTCCCATATGAGGGCTTGCTTTGCTATTCGGTTATTATCTCTTCTCATCACATGTCCAACATATGACCATCGTCTTTTCTTTATTACTGAAGATATTAGTGGTTGATTGGCGATTTCTCTAATTTCCTCGTTTGTTTTGAATTCGTTCCATGCTATACCAAGTATTTTCCTTAGACATTTATTTTTTAATGCGTTCAATTTTGTTTCTATATCTCTTGTTGTTTTCCAGCTTTCACATGCATACGTAAGGGTTGATAGTACATTTGATTTGAATAGCCTAAGTTTTGTGTTTGTGCTAATGAGTTTTGATTTCCACAACTTTTCAAGGCTTCTGAAAGACATTGCTGCTTTAGCTATTCTGATTCTAATTTCTTTACATGTATCCCCTTCTCGATCAATGTGACTTCCAAGATAGATAAAGTGGTCGATCTCTTCTACTGGTTTGTTTTCCATGTATATTTTGTCATCTGTTGGAATTAAACTTTTCATGACATTAGTCTTTTCATGATTGATCTCAAGCCCAATTTTGCTGGCTATTGATGATAGTTCATGTGTGCTTTCCTGCATCGTTTTTATCTGACTGCTGATGAGAACTATGTCATCAGCAAAGTTGAGGTCCTCCAAATGGTCTCCTTGTATTCATTCGATGCCTTTATTACCAGTGCAGCATTTCTTCATTATGAAGTCCATAACAACTCCAAATAATAAAGGCCAATAAAAAAAAAAACATCCCTGCTGAACCCCAGTTTCTATTGGGAAACATTCGCTCAGTCCTTCCTCTGTACAAACTGCACATCCATCATACATGTCTTTGATAATGTTTATGATTTTTGATGGTAAGCCATATTGCTTCAGAATGTTCAACAAAGAATCTCGATGAATACTGTTGAATCTATATTTTTTTTATAGTTGCATGTGGGATATTTTTATTATTTGTAGAAATGACGTCACATTACGCGTCAGCAGTTCATGATGAACGGGCGTTATTGCTTTTGTTATTTACGTGTTGCGTTATTCCTGAGGAGGAGCGAGTGGCCGTACGGCGACTGTTTCGGTGTTTGAAAAGCCGGCATATGGTGTTCGAAACCCGCAGTAGACAGAAAGGATTTTTTCCTATCGGGTGCGAAATAAAAATTCTGAGTATTCATACGTCGTGGCGACTGCACTGACCGACCAGGCGGCTTTTATCCCTCTGGTCCTGTTGTGAGCACACCCCCCCCCCTCACCCCCGACATACAACAGCAATGGTAATATGTTTCAAGATAGTATTTATAGTTATTCCTGACCTTGACCTTTACATCTTGGTAGTGCCCCCGTGTGTGAATGTCCCCGAACACCTTTCCGACACATTTTTATGCCTTCCAGCTCTTTGTGGGGCATAGGTCTTCAACAAACACTTCCAGCTCTTTGTGGGGCATAGGTCTTCAACAAACACTTCCAGCTCTTTGTGGGGCATAGGTCTTCAACAAACACTTCCAGCTCTTTGTGGGGCATAGGTCTTCAACAAACACTTCCAGCTCTTTGTGGGGCATAGGTCTTCAACAAACACTTCCAGCTCTTTGTGGGGCATAGGTCTTCAACAAACACTTCCAGCTCTTTGTGGGGCATAGGTCTCAACAAACACTTCCAGCTCTTTGTGGGGCATAGGTCTTCAACAAACACTTCCAGCTCTTTGTGGGGCATAGGTCTTCAACAAACACTTCCAGCACTTTGTGGGGCATAGGTCTTCAACAAACACTTCCAGCTCTTTGTGGGGCATAGGTCTTCAACAAACACTTCCAGCTCTTTGTGGGGCATAGGTCTTCAACAAACACTTCCAGCTCTTTGTGGGGCATAGGTCTTCAACAAACACTTCCAGCTCTTTGTGGGGCATAGGTCTCAACAATCACTTCCAGCTCAGCGTGAGCATAGGTCTTCAACAAACACTTCCAGCTCAGCGTGAGCATAGGTCTTTAACAAACACTTCCAGCTCTTTGTGGGGCATAGGTCTTCAACAAACACTTCCAGCTCTTTGTGGGGCATAGGTCTTCAACAAACACTTCCAGCTCTTTGTGGGGCATAGGTCTCAACAATCACTTCCAGCTCAGCGTGAGCATAGGTCTTCAACAAACACTTCCAGCTCAGCGTGAGCATAGGTCTTCAACAAACACTTCCAGCTCAGCGTGAGCATAGGTCTTCAACAAACACTTCCAGGTCCCTGTGGAGCACAGGTCTTGAAGAATCACTTTCCAAGCCGTTCTGTTTCTTGCCATTCTTTGAAGATCATTGCAAGTCTTTCCCATCATCTTTATCTCTACACCCCTTTGTCTGCTCCAAGAATATGCTAGTCTTCCTCTGTGTCCCTTCCCCTTTGGGATTCCTTTCTCCACTGGTATTTGGCTGGTACATTTCCATAATCCTATGTTAGTGATTTTGTCCTGCCATTTCCATCCGTTTATTCTGGGCAAGCATCCATTAATGAAGGTCTTTATCTCCATGATTGTCGTTTTTGTTGTTCTCCATTTTTCATAGCCATATAATAGGACTGGCGTTACGCGTTGAGTTGGAGTCCACAATTTTTATTTTCTTGAAAAGTGTTATTTAAAGTATCTATTAGATCACTAAGAGGCAGATGATGGAGGCGAGAAAATGTGATACATTGAGAAAATAGCTGAAGCACTCACAAGATGGAACACACACAAAATGAAGCACTCACAAGATGGAACACACACAAAATGAAGCACTCACAAGATGGAATACACACAAAATGAAGCACTCACAAGATGAAACACACACAAAATGAAGCACTCACAAGATGGAACACACACAAAATTAAGCACTCAGAAGATGAAACACACACAAAATGAAGCACTCACAAGATGAAACACACACAAAATGAAGCACTCACAAGATGAAACACACACAAAATGAAGCACTCACAAGATGGAACACACACAAAATGAAGCACTCACAAGATGGAATACACACAAAATGAAGCACTCACAAGATGAAACACACACAAAATGAAGCACTCACAAGATGAAACACACACAAAATGAAGCACTCACAAGATGGAACACAGACAAAATGAAGCACTCACAAGATGGAACACAGACAAAATGAAGCACTCACAAGATGAAACACACACAAAATGAAGCACTCACAAGATGGAACACACACAAAATGAAGCACTCACAAGATGGAACACACACAAAATGAAGCACTCACAAGATGAAACACACACAAAATGAAGCACTCACAAGATGAAACACACAAAATGAAGCACTCACAAGATGAAACACAGACATGTTGAGTAGACTGTTTAAGGATGACTTGACATTCATGTCATTGAATGAATGGATTCATTAGTCTGAAGTGTGAACAAGAAACGTGATGAGGAGATTTGAATGTGAGTACAGCTTTGAGTAATGTTTTGTTTTTAACCTAATTTCTATCTTTCCATCTTTCCTAGTGGAACTCTTGTTTTTTTACCTCTATTTTAGAATCATTCTCTGCTCCTGCGGTATACCCGACAATACTTATGTCCCTGGAAGCATTCAAGCCAGGCGATTGTTGGAAAATGAAGTCGTTAACGCCTCTAGTCCAGCACATCTTCATGATTACTTCATCCTGTCTTTGTTCACCCCTTCCTGTCTACCCTTGTCTTTCCTTCCCTTCGGTGTCTAGTTCCCCTCTTAGGTGATTCACGTTCCTCCCTTCTGGCCGAGACCTCAATTTGACCCATTCATATCCTTATCAGGTTACATATTACTCCTCCCCTCCCCCCTCCCGAGCACCTGCGCATCGCATACCTGAGCGGTGGGCCTCTTTACCTGAGCGGTGGTCCTTTCCTTTTCAAATTGACCTCTGGGCAACGGGGTCAAGTTTCCATCCATTGCTAGGACCCTGGTCTTGGAATGTAGGCAGAGAGAGACAGAGAGATAAAGATAGAGAGAGAGAGAGATAAAGATAAAGATAGAGAGAGAGAGAGAGAGAGAGAGAGCAGACAAATTGAGGTGAAGTTTGTTTGTGATTTACTTGACAGTTGCAACAAATTCAACATCTTTCATCCTTTACTCGAGGCTTGACGAGGGCTCATTTTTTAAAAGGCAACTTTCATGCACCAAACAAGAGATCAGACCGGAAGTAGCAGGTGTGACGAACAACTAAGCCCCATGTAACAATAACTTACACAACAACAAACAACAAAAGAGATTTTCTTGGAGTGATTTTATTTGGACTAATTGACATCTTGTGTCTCCTGACTAGAATAAGGTTGGTGTGATAAGGATGTACACAACGAGAGACTGGCGAGTCTCAGGGTGGAAAAGGGGTCTGTTCGGGGAGTGGGGGGGGGAGAATCTACAAGCAACTCGTGACAGTAACAATTAGTTTGTAGACGCTTCCAGAAATGCTTGTACAGGCGGTGGAGCGGATATGGGGATGTCGTGATTGCAATCACACTGATTCCAAGATTAGAATCTTGTCTATTTTTGAAATGGCTTTTGGTGGCGTTTGATTCAAATGTATTCTTTAGATTTGAGTAACTTTCAGCTTTCTGCCGTGTCAAATATTTGTTGTACTCTTGCCCAGTCTAAATCTAAATATACACAAGTTCTGTTTCTGAGTGGTTGAATCTTTGGTCTGGCAGTTCCTGCCGTGAACTAGAGCTTGCCACACATTCTGGTAACACCAAGTACAACACAAGTGTTAGCGTAAATTATGGTCAAACAAATCCAAATGAATCAAAAAGAACGATCCTGTGTGACACAAGAACCGCTTGAGAAATCTCGACAAAATAAATTATAGCCATAGGAGTATCTTTCTGATGCTCTTCCGAGCGACAGCTAAACACAACCAACATAACGACAGCTAAACACAACCAACATAACGACAGCTAAACACAACCAACATAACGACAGCTAAACACAACCAACATAACGACAGCTAAACACAACCAACATAACGACAGCTAAACACAACCAACATGACGACAGCTAAACACAACCAACATAACGACAGCTAAACACAACCTACATAACGACAGCTAAACACAACCAACATAACGACAGCTAAACACAACCAACATAACGACAGCTAAACACAACCAACATAACGACAGCTACATGGACTAGTGTCTGTGTTGGCCAGGCTTCGTTAACCTCCATTGTAGAAGAAGTTTTCTCTGTGGAATTTCCTATGCGAGCATGTAGACATTGTCCTGTAGTGGGCCTGAAGTCAGGAGCCAGGCATCTATTGACTCTTATTGATGAGACGATAATGCAGGCTACTGCATCATGGCTTACCTTAAAGCGGCGACCAGGGACTTAAGTCTAACAAATATATGTTCTACATTACTATGACAGCGGTGTCTTTATTCTATCGTTGGTTCATATTATGTTATCTTACATTATGTTATCTTATCTATCTTATGTTAATTTATATTACCTTCTTATCCTATCAACATATGTCATGAAGTATGAAAATGTGCAGCTCTACTCTCACTTGTCTCCTACCTGCTAGAAAACTCTACCTGTCTGTTCTTTCTAGTGACCTCCCGCCAACTCATTGCACTTTTGTAAACGGCGACTGGCAACATGCAATCTATATACCAGTTAGTTAACCAACCCATCTCGGCAGCTGTGGTGGTTGCGACATTCTGTGGGAGATCTGGCTGTGGTAGTTGCTACATTCTGTGGGAGATCTGGCTGTGGTAGTTGCTACATTCTGTGGGAGATCTGGCTGTGGTAGTTGCTACGTTCTGTGGGAGATCTGGCTGTGGTAGATTGCAACGTTCTGTGGGAGATCTGGCTGTAGTAGTTGCACCGTTCTGTGGGAGATCTGGCTATGGTAGATTGCAACGTTCTATGGGAGATCAGGCTGTGGTAGTTGCAACGTTCTTTGGGAGATCTAACTGTGGTAGATTGCAACGTTCTGTGGGAGATCTTGCTGTTGTAGATTGCAGCGTTCTGTGGGAGATCTTGCTGTTGTAGATTGCAGCGTTCTGTGGGAGATCTGGCTGTGGTAGATTGCAACGTTGTGTGGGATATCTGGTTGTGGTTGCAACGTTGTGCGGGAGATTGGGTTGTGGTTGCAACGTTGTGTGGGAGATCGGGTTGTGGTTGCATCGTTGTGTGGCAGATCTGGCTGTGGTTGCAACGTTCTGTGGGAGATCTGGCTGTGGTTATAGCGTTGTGTGGGAGATCGGGTTTTGGTTGCAACGTTGTGTGAGAGATCTAGTTATGGTTGCAACTTTCTGTGGAATATCTGGCTGTGGTTGCAACGTTCTGTGGGAGATCGGGCTGTGGTTACATCGTTGTGTAGGAGATCTGGCTGTTGTTGCAACGTTGTATTAGAGATCTGGCTGTTGTTGCAACGTTGTATTGGAGATCTGGCTGTTGTTGCAACGTTGTATTGGAGATCTGGCTGTTGTTGCAACGTTCTGCAAAAGACATGCGACCTTATGAAGACAAATAATGCATGGATAAATGAGAAGTTAATCTTGCAAAATACAAAAAAAAAAAATCACCGAGAAATGAAAAGTTAATCTCGTAAAACACATCTCAAAGACGGAGAAATCGAAAATTGATACTCTAATACGTGACAGTTTGAGTGAAATGGTGAATGAAAGAAAAAAAAACATGAGAGATCGCAATCTTAACGAAGAACGTCTACAATAAAACTAAGAGATACAATTGTTGAGAAAATACAATAAAACTAGGAGATACAAGGGTTGAGAAAACACAATAAAACTAGGAGATACAAGTGTTGAGAAAACACAATAAAACTAGGAGATACAAGTGTTGAGAAAACACAATAAAACTAGGAGATACAATTGTTGAGAAAACACAATAAAACTAGGAGATACAATTGTTGAGAAAATACAATAAAACTAGGAGATACAAGTGTTGAGAAAACACAATAAAACTAGGAGATACAAGTGTTGAGAAAACACAATAAAACTAGGAGATACAAGTGTTGAGAAAACACAATAAAACTAGGAGATACAAGTGTTGAGAAAACACAATAAAACTAGGAGATACAAGTGTTGAGAAAACACAATAAAACTAGGAGATACAATTGTTGAGAAAACACAATAAAACTAGGAGATACAAGTGTTGAGAAAACACAATAAGCCGCTATTGAATTTCTTATTAATTCCGTTGAACGTCTCTGCCTTCTGTCGCCGATGTTTGTCCAGCCAGCATTTCTCCAGCTTTGCTGCCTGTTTTTAACGTGCTACTTTGTGTGTTGTTACAGTTAAATAGATCCTCGGATTTGTGGATTATCCAAATGCTGGTCTCACACTCTGCCATGGAATCCTCACCTTGTGCTTCTAACTCCCAGGTCCAGGACAAATAGAACTTAATTGTCAGGTATCAATACCCGCTCGTAAAAAATGTTGCTTTTGATGAAGTGGAGGAGTGGAAACATTGCCTGTGCGACCGTCTCTTGTTATACCCGTCGCTGCTAAGCGCTAACCCACCGCTACCAAGCGCTAATCCGGTGCGCCAAAGCGTGACGGACATGCTCGAGTGATTCCATTGAGAACGCTGACAATCTAGATCTCTTTATATCTCTCTGCGCATGCGCTAAAAGCAGGCCAGGAAATTGAGACTAACGGAAACGTTGAGGCAGCTGATATCGGGGCTGCATTATCAAGAGCTTTCAGGGCTTTCAATGTGGTCTTCCTGATATCTACTTGGCTTTTATCATCGCCGCCTTTGTTCAGGTTTTAAAAAAAATATCGTGAATGTTGTCTAAAGGCAGGTGTTTCTGTCTGGGTCAAGCTGGACGGTGTCAGTGAGACCCACTCTCGTCAATCAATGTTTCTGCTTACAAAAGTACATCACTCACTAAATGACTAGCAAGTGCCAGCAGCATACATCTTCGATGATTGCAACAGTACCTAGAGCACTAAACAGCTAACAATTAATATCAGCGTACAGTTTCATTGGTTACAACAGTGCCTAGAGCACTAAACGACAAGCAAGTATCAACAGCGTACAGCTTCATTGGTTACAACAGTACCTAGAGCACTAAACGACAAGCAAGTATCAACAGCCTACAGCTTCATTGGTTACAACAGTACCTAGAGTACTAAACGACAAGCAAGTATCAACAGCCTACAGCTTCATTGGTTACAACAGTACCTAGAGCACTAAACGACAAGCACGTATCAACAGCGTACAACTTCTATCAATATCCATTTCACGATTTGAAATCAAACAAAACCTCAAGGTGTAAACAAACCACAGACTAGACGATCGACTTCTATCGGCAAAAGTGATGTTTTTTTTTAATGATTAAAGTTAGGACAGTTGCGTTCTCTTTCCAACAACCAAGACCTAGTCTTGGTGAGATACGGAAGCAAGGACTAGTTAGTTGCCAACGGTAACAAAATATCTTAAGGTCAACATTAAAGTTGATGACATTCATGGAGGCGAGCAGTCGAAGGATACAGCCAGCATCTACCAAACAGCTCAGATCCGTTCACATCAACACGTCTTTCTATATGCATCCACACCCACACAGTAATATCTCATCATATCCACTGGTGGATACATTAGAACGCAGAAACACGTGTACAGAGTTTCCATATATCACCTCGGTGGCTGAGTGGATAGCTTGCTCGCTGCCTTATCGGAATGGGCCAGGTTTAATCTCCACAGTGGTAGGTTTTTTTTTCGGGCCGACAAGGCTCCATGGTTCACACAGCCTCTAGAAATGGGTACCACAGACCATTCTTTAAAGTAAAGGCGGTCTAACATAGTCCCGACCAAATCACCCAAAAGGGTGACATAGTCATAGACAAATATGGTCACTAACACCAAGTACCCCATATTGCAAGCAGGGAGGAATCATTTACTTTCACATACACATCTACACACCCACGTTAACATACATCCACATATACCTGTGCTCGCAGGATCACTCGATGCTACCAGGGAGGAGAGAGGCCAGCAAATGGAAGGGCCCTGATAAAGCCGGGAAGAGCCCTGATAAAGCCTGGAAGAGCCCTGATAAAGCCTGGAAGAGCCCTGATAAAGCCTGGAAGAGCCCTGGTAAATCCTGGAAGAGCCATGATAAAGCCTGGAAGAGCCCTGATAAAGCCTGGGAGAGCCCTGGTAAAGCCTGGGAGAGCCCTGATAAATCCTGGAAGAGCCCTGGTAAAGCCTGGAAGAGCCATGATAAAGCCTGGAAGAGCCCTGGTAAATCCTGGAAGAGCCATGATAAAGCCTGGAAGAGCCCTGGTAAATCCTGGAAGAGCCATGATAAAGCCTGGAAGAGCCCTGGTAAATCCTGGAAGAGCCATGATAAAGCCTGGAAGAGCCCTGGTAAATCCTGGAAGAGCCATGATAAAGCCTGGAAGAGCCCTGATAAAGCCTGGAAGAGCCCTGATAAAGCCTGGAAGAGCCCTGGTAAAGCCTGGAAGAGCCCTGGTAAATCCTGGAAGAGCCATGATAAAGCCTGGAAGAGCCCTGATAAAGCCTGGAAGAGCCCTGGTAAAGCCTGGGAGAGCCCTGATAAAGCCTGGAAGAGCCCTGGTAAAGCCTGGAAGAGCCATGATAAAGCCTGGAAGAGCCCTGGTAAATCCTGGAATAGCCCTGGTAAAGTCTGGAAGAGCCCTGATAAAGCCTGGAAGAGCCGTGGTAAAGCCTGGAGAGCCCTGATAAAGCCTGGAAGAGCCCTGGTAAAGCCTGGAAGAGCCCTGGTAAAGCCTGGAAGAGCCATGATAAAGCCTGGAAGAGCCCTGGTAAAGCCTGGGAGAGCCTGGTAAAGCCTGGAAGAGCCCTGGTAAAGCCTGGAAGAGCCATGATAAAGCCTGGAAGAGCCCTGGTAAATCCTGGAATAGCCCTGATAAAGCCTGGAAGAGCCCTGGTAAAGCCTGGGAGAGCCCTGGTAAAGCCTGGAAGAGCCCTGGTAAAGCCTGGAAGAGCCATGATAAAGCCTGGAAGAGCCCTGGTAAAGCCTGGAAGAGCCCTGGTAAAGCCTGGGAGAGCCCTGGTAAAGCCTGGGAGAGCCCTGATAAAGCCTGGAAGAGCCCTGATAAAGCCTGGAAGAGCCCTGGTAAAGCCTGGAAGAGCCATGATAAAGCCATGAAGAGCCCTGGTAAAGCCTGGGAGAGCCCTGGTAAAGCCTGGAAGAGCATAGCTCACCCTAGCCAATGTAAACAATTCCGTGTCTAAACTTTTGTTCTAGGCCAGTCTTGCGACCTCGCGTTTCACCCCGCCGGACGTGATGACCTTTCACCTTTCCATTGTAGTCACGACCAGCCAATGCCCGCCGCAGATTAGTACCCGTGGCTAACAAACCGGACATCATCATTATCGTGTGTCGGGTCTTATAGCGTTGACTGTCAATTAGTAATTATGGTACAGCTATAGTCCCTTCAGAAATTCATAATCACACCTGAATTAGTTTTGCGTGATAACCGTTTGTTATTTTGCTTTCAAAATTTGCATGTAATCTTAGAATATTGATGACGTTATAGAAATATTTTTTGCTCTGAGAAATTTGATCTAGTTTAAAAGTTTTCTTCTTTAGGCTATATTAAATTCACCCTGTTCGAATTTGACACCATTTTAGGATATATACATTAATTTGGTGCGGTCGTTGACGTAAAATAGTTTGGCTATTGCAGAAACAATCATCATCATCATCATCATCATCATCGTGTGCCCTCTCCGCAACGAAGGTTGGCTACCATGGATCGCCATTCTACTCTGTTTCTTGCTTTGATGGCGCAGGCTGACATAGATTGACTTGTCCATCTTTTGATGTTACTCGTCCATGTTAGTCTTGGACTATGCCTCTGCCTCTTCTGCCTTGTATTTTTCCTTCCAATATTACTTTTAGTAGGCTGTTGTGTCTTTCAACATGCCCCAAAAATTTCATTTGTCTTGTCTTAATTGTGTTCAGCAGTTCTCTTTTTATTTTCAGTTGTTTTAAAACTTCATCGTTTGTTATCTCTTGTTTTTCAATCCAAGCAGAAACAATAACTTCAGGAAAATCCCGTGCACAGAACTGAATATTGAACGACATGACGCACCACGGCCTTGGCAATAATTACCGAAGGGAAGGCGTATCTTTATTAATTTTGTGAAGACTCAGTAGACAATTTGTTGACTTTAAATACCAATATTTATATCTAAATTACAATGAGTTTGAAATGCAAATTTATAACTATGCAAAAGGTTACTTTTTACTATATCAGCACTTCCTTAGGGAATCCAAGATAGGGCATTTATATTGTGAGATCCGTGAGCGGCGGAGTGAACGGTATGATATTGTATATTTGGACGAATCATGGGTCAACGCACACCACACCTATGCTAAAGAATGGCATTCAGTAAATGGCAAACTCAAAAGAAGAATTACGAGCAGCAAAGGCCAGCGCATTATATTAACGCATGCTAGAAGCACTGAAAAGGGCCTTGTCCATGATGCGGGACTTATTTTCCAATCAAAAAGTACCGACGGTAGGGACTACCATACTGAAATGAATGGAAACATTTTCAGGCACTGGTTGGAGAACGATCTTTTACCAATCCTGGAGAGACCTTCATGCATAGTCATGGATAATGCATCATACCACAATGTCGTATCAGAGGAAGACAAAGTGCCTACTGCATCAAATACAAAAGAGCAAATTAGGACATGGCTTGCGAATGAAAATGTCAAATTTGACGACACATATTTAAAACCCGAATTGTTACAACTTGTGAAGAATACGAATAAGAAAAAGGTGTACCATGTTGACAAAATCATTGAGAAATACGGCCACACCTCTCTTCGACTCCCTGCATATCATGCGCACCTTAATCCAATCGAACTTGTCTGAGCTCACGTCAAAGGACATGTTGCAGAACAGAACAGGACGTTTAAAATGTGTGATGTTGAAGTTCTGACACGCGAGTCTCTCTCAAAAATAGACATTCCGTTCTGGAAGAAGTGTGTTGAACATGTGCTGCGGGTGGAAGATGAGTACTGAAACGAGATGGATTACTATTTGTCCAGCCAGTAATGATTATCAACCTCTTGGAATCGTCAGATTCGGAATGATTAAAATTAAGATAAATTCAATTCCAGCTGCAGTTAGGACGTCATGGGGTCTAATGGTGGCCGAAGGACAAGACTTATTGTAACCAATTGAATTCATGTTTGCAAATACACATAACGAACAACACCCACAATTAAGCACTATGTACTTACGCCTCTGACAAGAATTGCACTAAACTGGACAATTTAACCCGATTACTGTAAACTCTAAAATTTGAATCAACTTGTGTGATATCGTCATAAAAGATCAAAGGAATTCGCTGATGTGCAAAATCTATTGTGTTTGTGGAATAAAAAAAATACCAAAATCTTTGCGTCATCAATATTCTAAGATTGCATGCAAATTTTGAAACCAAAATAACAAGCGGTTATGAGGCAAAACTAATTCAGGTGTGATTATGAATTTCTGAAGGGACTATAGCCGGATGTCTTGTGTCTGTAGTTCACATCGCCATAGTCTCTGAAACAATGTTGTCTTGTACCACTTCATGTCTTTTCTCTCTCTCCTTCTCAACTTAAGGGCACGTCTTTTCTCTCTCTCTCCTTCTCAACTTAAGTGCAGGCTCTAGGTTGAACAATGACTATTTGGGTCCAATTTCAACATTTTGTGATTTTCACACACAAAAAAAAACATGTTTGAGTGTCATAGTACACATTACAATATTCATTGTTGTCATTCTAATCTATTTACATGTTTATCTGTGTGTTTGTTTGAAGTGGGGGGGGGTGGTAATGTTGTTGTACTGTTACCTAATTAATTGTGCAACAACTTGAAATCACCATAACTTTGCTTATCATTGACATATCAACGTGGTTCCAAATGCATTTCTTCGTAGAATTAAATTCTGTACCTTATAGTCCTAGAGCCATATAGTAAAGTAGAAAAGTACCGCCGTCACGCCAAGGAGCGTATAGGGAATATGGTGTTAATGACCATACATTTTACAGACCTTCGGCACATAATTTTTCGGGGTAATGTTGTCGGTATTACGGCCGTGCCGCTTTACTTTCCCAGAAAAAAATTCGGTACCCATTAAAGGCTGGGTGAACCGGAAGCCGTCGGTTGGGATCGAACCCTACCACTTGTCCTTTGTAGTCCAGTTCACTAACCACTGAGCTATCGCGGCTCCCAAAATGTGCTCATGGTTGAACACAAAAAACCAATGAAAGTTGTCACCTCATTTGACATAAGTGTCCTAAGATGAGTTTTGTTGGACGTCAACGTCCTTTGCTCGCAGTAACTGAAGCAACTATTGTGTTTAATGATGGTCAAATAGGAAGGCCTGACATTTTTACAAACGAGGACCTTCATGTGGATATTTTGCTGAACTTTGCTTCCTAGAACTTGATAGAAGAAGAATTGTTGCAGCGGAAACAAGAAAGTGTACAACCAACATGACATAAATTGCATCAGGCAGGTTCTGGCGACAATCAAGATGATTTCTATCAAGCTGGGGAACATAAATGACCAGACAGAGTTTACAATTACTGTCCACACACAGGAGTTATAAGTATGTTAGTTACAGCTCTGTACTTCATCATATTGTCACATTTTTCATTATTTGTTAATAATGTCCTTAACTACCCATCAACTTGTCCTATCGGCTCTAAATTTGTCAACTTAACTACCAATCAACTCTTCCTATCGGCTCTAAATTTGTCAACTTAACTACCCATCAACTTGTTCTATCGGCTCTAAATTTGTCAACTTAACTACCCATCAACTTGTCCTATCGGCTCTAAATTTGTCAACTTAACTACCCATCAACTTGTCCTATCGGCTCTAAATTTGTCAACTTAACTACCCATCGAGACAGATTTAAGTCTCGGAAACATGAAGGGAGACAAAGACAAATAGCAATAGACTGCAATCTTTCTTAAAGTGATGCCTCCGACAGATTCTTAACATTCATCATCGTCATGTGCCTTACTCGTTGGCGTAGGCGATCATGTCCCTCCACAAATTAATATCCACCATGCATCGTATCAATTCTTGTGTTGACTGTTTTCCATGCCAAGACACCAAGATATCTAGTATCTTCTCTCTTTGTCGTCCGAAGTGTCTCTTTCCCTGTATTTTGCCAGCTATAACCATGTATTCCAAGCTTCCTCTTCTTCTCATGATGTGCACGAAAGATGTTTATTTTTTTCTTTATAATGTTATTTTAGGAGCTCCCTTTTTGTTTAGGCCTCTTTTAGAATGTTCTCATGAGTCTTTTAGGCTGTCAGGGAACTCTCAACATACTTGTGATCCCATCCCTGTGGCCCCTTTTAGAATGTTCTCTTTTAAGCTGTCAGGGAACTCTCAACATACTTGTGATCCCATCCCTGTGGCCTCTTATCGTCTTTTCATTTGTTTTTTTTTTACTGTCCATGATTGGCCTCAATAGATCAGAACTAGCTCTAACACAGATGAACTCTCTTTCTCACTTCTATTGACTTGGACTTGTTGGACAATGCTTTTTTTTTAAATTTTCAGAAAGGCTATTTTGCTTTGAGTTATTCTGTTTTTGTTTCTTAAGACTAGACGGCCAAATAGCATTACACAAACAACCCTAGAGGAAGATGTGTCTAGATACCAATAGGGACGGAGATCAATAAAAGGAGATGGCAATGGGTTGACTACACATTGGGAAGACCATCAAGCAATCATGCAAGATGGTCAATGGGCGAGATCCACGAGTTTCTACTTGCAGACGATCAGGCACTAATACATGGACAAATAGAAGCGAATAGCAGGAAGAGCTATGTTTTACAGACGATCAGGCACTAATACATGGACAAATAGAAGTGAATCATAGGAAGAAGAGCTATATTTTACAGACGATCAGGCACTAATACATAGACAAATAGAAGCGAATCATAGCAGGAAGAGCTATGTTTTATAGCACTCAGAAAAAATGACAAATAAACAACAGAAAAGAACAAAGAACAATATATGGTCCGAAGCAGGATCGAATCCGTACTCCTTGGCACTGCGCCTTGCCACGAGAGGCCGAACGCTAGGTAAAACTGCCACTCAACTAATTAAAAATAGGTCTACAAGAAAACTTAAATAGACTCAACAGCATAGGCACAAAATAGAACATGAAATCAACATTATTAAAACAGAAGTCGTGAAGGTCGCAAAAGAGAAACAGAACATCAACATAACTATAGAAGGGAGGCAACTAATACAAGTATAGGAATTTAAATACCTATGAAGTCTTTTGATAAACGACAACTCATAAACAGCAGAAATAGACTCAATGTATGCAACAAAGCTTGTCAAATCATTTGAAAGCTATCGCCACTGTTGTCCAGCAAGGAAATAACTCTAGAGGCAAAACGAGCACTATACAATACAATCTTCATCCCAACGTTGTGCTACCAATGTCAGACCTGGACCCTAGATGCAAGAACAATAAGAAAAAATAACATCTACAGAGATGAAATGTGTTAGACGAATGACAGGAAACAGCCTGAGAGATAAGATTAGAAATGAAGAACTGAGAAAAAGCTAGGAATAGCCCCCGCCATAGAATATATAAGGAAACAACAGATAAAATGGTTTGGCCACGTGACAAGGCAGAAAGATAAAAACACAACACAACGAGCATTCAATATACATTGCGAGAACACCAAATCTAAGGTCCGACGACGAAAAAGATGGATTGACGAAATATTAGAAACACTAGGAAACATGACAGAAGCAGAGGCGAACAGAAGAGAAAAAGACCGCAAATTATATCTCCCCTCGACGCTGAAAGGCAGATGAGGAAGGAAAAAAGTCAATGAGCTGGAATTCACAAGGAACTAGGAAAGTTGGAAGGTTCAAGCAGACATGGAGAGGAACTGTCAAAGACAGAAGTAAAGGCTGTAAGATGGGCGTGAGCTTAGTTAGAGAAGATAGCAGAGAACTGGGTCAAGATAGAAGTAAAGGATATAAGATGGGAGTGAGCTTAGTTAGAGAAGGTAGCAGAGAACTAGGTCGAGATAGAAGTAAAGGATATAAGATGGGAGTGAGCTTAGTTAGAGAAGGTAGCAGAGAACTAGGTCGAGATAGAAGTAAAGGCTGTAAGATGGGCGTGAGCTTAGTTAGAGAAGGTAGCAGAGAACTGGGTCAAGATAGAAGTAAAGGATATAAGATGGGAGTGAGCTTAGTTAGAGAAGGTAGCAGAGAACTGGGTCGAGATAGAAGTAAAGGCTGTAAGATGGGCGTGAGCTTAGTTAGAGAAGGTAGCAGTGAACTGGGTCAAGATAGAAGTAAAGGATATAAGATGGACGTGAGCTTAGTTAGAGAAGATAGCAGAGAACTAGGTCGGGATAGAAGTAAAGGATATAACATGGGAGTGAGCTTAGTTAGAGAAGATAGCAGAGAACTAGGTCGGGATAGAAGTAAAGGATATAAGATGGGAGTGAGCTTAGTTAGAGAAGGTAGCAGAGAACTGGGTCAAGATAGAAGTAAAGGATATAAGATGGGAGTGAGCTTAGTTAGAGAAGGTAGCAGAGAACTAGGTCGAGATAGAAGTAAAGGATATAAGATGGACGTGAGCTTAGTTAGAGAAGGTAGCAGAGAACTGGGTCAAGATAGAAGTAAAGGATATAAGATGGGAGTGAGCTTAGTTAGAGAAGGTAGCAGAGAACTAGGTCAAGATAGAAGTAAATGATATAAGATGAGTGTGAGCTTAGTTAGAGAAGATAGCAGAGAACTGGGTCAAGATAGAAGTAAAGGATATAAGATGGGCGTGAGCTTAGTTAGAGAAGATAGCAGAGAACTAGGTCAAGATAGAAGTAAAGGATATACGATGGACGTGAGCTTAGTTAGAGAAGGTAGCAGAGAACTAGGTCAAGATAGAAGTAAATGATATAAGATGGGTGTGAGCTTAGTTAGAGAAGGTTGCAGAGAACTGGGTCAAGATAGAAGTAAAGGATATAAGATGGGCGTGAGCTTAGTTAGAGAAGGTAGCAGAGAACTAGGTCAAGATAGAAGTAAAGGATATAAGATAGGAGTGAGCTTAGTTAGAGAAGATAGCAGAGAACTAGGTCAAGATAGAAGTAAAGGATATAAGATGGGTGTGAGCTTAGTTAGAGAAGGTTGCAGAGAACTGGGTCAAGATAGAAGTAAAGGATATAAGATGGGCGTGAGCTTAGTTAGAGAAAGTAGCAGAGAACTAGGTCAAGATAGAAGTAAAGGATATAAGATGGGCGTGAGCTTAGTTAGAGAAGGTAGCAGAGAACTGGGTCAAGATAGAAGTAAATGATATAAGATGGGTGTGAGCTTAGTTAGAGAAGGTAGCAGAGAACTGGGTCAAGATAGAAGTAAAGGATATAAGATGGGCGTGAGCTTAGTTAGAGAAGGTAGCAGAGAACTAGGTCAAGATAGAAGTAAATGATATAAGATGGGTGTGAGCTTAGTTATAGAAGATAGCAGAGAACTAGGTCGGGATAGAAGTAAAGGATATAAGATGGGAGTGAGCTTAGTTAGAGAAGATAGCAGAGAACTAGGTCAAGATAGAAGTAAAGGATATAAGATGGACGTGAGCTTAGTTAGAGAAGGTAGCAGAGAACTAGGTCGGGATAGAAGTAAAGGATATAATATGGTAGTGAGCTTAGTTAGAGAAGATAAAAGAGAACTAGGTCAAGATAGAAGTAAAGGATTTAAGATGGGAGTGAGCTTAGTTAGAGAAGGTAGCAGAGAACTAGGTCGGGATAGAAGTAAAGGATATAAGATGGACGTGAGCTTAGTTAGAGAAGATAGCAGAGAACTAGGTCAAGATAGAAGTAAAGGATATAAGATGGACGTGAGCTTAGTTAGAGAAGATAGCAGAGAACTAGGTCAAGATAGAAGTAAAGGATATAAGATGGGCGTGAGCTTAGTTAGAGAAGATAGCAGAGAACTAGGTCAAGATAGAAGTAAAGGATATAAGATGGGAGTGAGCTTAGTTAGAGAAGGTAGCAGAGAACTAGGTCGAGATAGAAGTAAAGGATATAAGATGGACGTGAGCTTAGTTAGAGAAGGTAGCAGAGAACTGGGTCAAGATAGAAGTAAAGGATATAAGATGGGAGTGAGCTTAGTTAGAGAAGGTAGCAGAGAACTAGGTCAAGATAGAAGTAAATGATATAAGATGAGTGTGAGCTTAGTTAGAGAAGATAGCAGAGAACTGGGTCAAGATAGAAGTAAAGGATATAAGATGGGCGTGATCTTAGTTAGAGAAGATAGCAGAGAACTAGGTCAAGATAGAAGTAAAGGATATACGATGGACGTGAGCTTAGTTAGAGAAGGTAGCAGAGAACTAGGTCAAGATAGAAGTAAATGATATAAGATGGGTATGAGCTTAGTTAGAGAAGGTTGCAGAGAACTGGGTCAAGATAGAAGTAAAGGATATAAGATGGGCTTGAGCTTAGTTAGAGAAGGTAGCAGAGAACTAGGTCAAGATAGAAGTAAAGGATATAAGATAGGAGTGAGCTTAGTTAGAGAAGATAGCAGAGAACTAGGTCAAGATAGAAGTAAAGGATATAAGATGGGAGTGAGCTTAGTTAGAGAAGGTAGCAGAGAACTAGGTCAAGATAGAAGTAAAGGATATAAGATGGGAGTGAGCTTAGTTAGAGAAGGTAGCAGAGAACTAGGTCAAGATAGAAGTAAAGGATATAAGATGGGCGTGAGCTTAGTTAGAGAAGGTAGCAGAGAACTGGGTCAAGATAGAAGTAAAGGATATAAGATGGGAGTGAGCTTAGTTAGAGAAAGTAGCAGAGAACTAGGTCAAGATAGAAGTAAAGGATATAAGATGGGCGTGAGCTTAGTTAGAGAAGGTAGCAGAGAACTGGGTCAAGATAGAAGTAAATGATATAAGATGGGTGTGAGCTTAGTTAGAGAAGGTAGCAGAGAACTGGGTCAAGATAGAAGTAAAGGATATAAGATGGGCGTGAGCTTAGTTAGAGAAGGTAGCAGAGAACTAGGTCAAGATAGAAGTAAATGATATAAGATGGGTGTGAGCTTAGTTATAGAAGATAGCAGAGAACTAGGTCGGGATAGAAGTAAAGGATATAAGATGGGAGTGAGCTTAGTTAGAGAAGATAGCAGAGAACTAGGTCAAGATAGAAGTAAAGGATATAAGATGGACGTGAGCTTAGTTAGAGAAGGTAGCAGAGAACTAGGTCGGGATAGAAGTAAAGGATATAATATGGTAGTGAGCTTAGTTAGAGAAGATAAATGAGAACTAGGTCAAGATAGAATTAAAGGATTTAAGATGGGAGTGAGCTTAGTTAGAGAAGGTAGCAGAGAACTAGGTCGGGATAGAAGTAAAGGATATAAGATGGACGTGAGCTTAGTTAGAGAAGATAGCAGAGAACTAGGTCAAGATAGAAGTAAAGGATATAAAATGGACGTGAGCTTAGTTAGAGAAGATAGCAGAGAACTAGGTCAAGATAGAAGTAAAGGATATAAGATGGGCGTGAGCTTAGTTAGAGAAGGTAGCAGAGAACTAGGTCAAGATAGAAGTAAAGGATATAAGATGGGAGTGAGCTTAGTTAGAGAAGGTAGCAGAGAACTAGGTCAAGATAGAAGTAAAGGATATAAGATGGGAGTGAGCTTAGTTAGAGAAGATAGCAGAGAACTAGGTCAAGATAGAAGTAAAGGATATAAGATGGGAGTGAGCTTAGTTAGAGAAGATAGCAGAGAACTAGGTCAAGATAGAAGTAAAGGATATAAGATGGGAGTGAGCTTAGTTAGAGAAGGGAGCAGAGAACTAGGTCGAGATAGAAGTAAAGGATATAAAATGGGAGTGAGCTTAGTTAGAGAAGGTAGCAGAGAACTAGGTCGAGATAGAAGTAAAGGATATAAGATGGGAGTGAGCTTAGTTAGAGAAGGTAGCAGAGAACTAGGTCGAGATAGAAGTAAAGGATATAAAATGGGAGTGAGCTTAGTTAGAGAAGATAGCAGAGAACTAGGTCAAGATAGAAGTAAAGGATATAAAATGGGAGTGAGCTTAGTTAGAGAAGGTAGCAGAGAACTAGGTCGAGATAGAAGTAAAGGATATAAAATGGGAGTGAGCTTAGTTAGAGAAGGTAGCATAGAACTAGGTCGAGATAGAAGTAAATGATATAAGGTGGAAGTGAGCTTAGTTAGAGAAGGTAGCAGAGAACTAGGTCGAGATAGAAGTAAAGGATATAAAATGGGAGTGAGCTTAGTTAGAGAAGGTAGCAGAGAACTAGGTCGAGATAGAAGTAAATGATATAAGATGGGCGTGAGCTTAGTTAGAGAAGGTAGCAGAGAACTAGGTCGAGATAGAAGTAAATGATATAAGATGGGAGTGAGCTTAGTTAGAGAAGGTAGCAGAGAAGTGAGTTTGTTGACAGTATGTGGATGTATGGCCTCCATGGCGAGCTGCAGGACTAATCAACTCGCATCAGCTTCTCTTGCTGCCTATAAATTTCTTTCTTAATCTTTTATTTTCTGATTTCAGTTCTCCTCACGTTTTCTCTCCACACCACACGTTGCCTTTCCCTCCTCCCCCCCCCCACACATTTTCTCTCGATTTCTCATGTTTGTGTGTACTTGTAGAAAGTCAGAGAACAAAAAGCAAGATTTTTAGGAACTAATGGTCATCCGAATTTACTGAACTAGTTGATTGACCTCATCGTTATTCGTCCTTAAGTTGAGGCTTAGTGGGGGCTTAGGAACTAATGAATGAACATTTCTTTCTTTGTTTCTTTCCTTCCTTCCTTCCTTCCTTCCTTCCTTCCTTCCTTCCTTCCTTCCTTCCTTCCTTCCTTCCTTCCTTCCTTCCTTCCTTCCTTCCTTCCTTTCTTTTTCTTTCTTTCTTTCTTTCTTTCGTTTCTTCTTTCTTTCTTTCTTTCTTTTTTTCTTTCGTTCCTTCTTTATTTCTTTCTTTCTTTCGTTCCTTCTTTCTTTCTTTCTTTCTTTCTTTCTTTTTCTTTCTTTCTTTCTTTTCTTTCTTTCTTTTTCTTTCGTTCTTTCTTTCTTTCTTTTTTTCTTTCTTTCTTTCGTTTTTTCTTTCTTTCTTTCTTTCTTTCTTTCTTTCTTTCTTTCTTTCTTTCTTTTTTTTTCTTTCTTTCTTTCTTTCTTTCTTTCTGTGAGCATTAGGGCATCATTGGAACACGATTGTCTATAGTAAGAAAACTAGTGTATATTTGACCGAAAGGCCTAGATAATGATTATCGTCAGCGTTACATCAGCTTCGCATTTCTGTCATTCCTGATGCCCACAGCGAAGGAAAGTCGTGTCCTGTGAGCGCTGAGGAGGAATAATAACAAATGCAGCCCTTATCAGCACTGGAACATGCGAAAGCAGCACATTTAGGAAGAGTACGTGACGTACTCTGGAAGCGTGAGTCTCTGCGAGTCAGTTGACGCCTGTACGTGATTACACTCTCTTTCCCTGTCTGGCCAATTTCCTGACCTCCTGCAACCTTTTGACCTTTTCACGTCGACAGTCCGGGTCACTGAGGTCAGGAAGCCAGGACAAACCCTGGTCAATGTCTTTCTGTGCGGGATTCTTAAAACAAAGGGCGCTAGTCTCAAACCAAATTTCTTTAACTTAAATAACAGTGTCTTCTGGAAATTCTATGTTCCTGTAATTATCTGTATGGTTATTATGTTTGTTATCTTTGTTTTATTGCTAGATGGATATCAAATGTTAGCACATAATGGACTGCTAGAACAGTCAAACATTGCGTGCTTTATCTTTCTAAACGGCACGAGTCACAAGTTCTGTCGCTCCCACAACATAATTTATGTTTATGTTCGTGTATTTACATGTGCAAGATACATTTGTGTGAGTTGATTATTTATCATTTCATCATTTCATACATGACAGGCCGTTTTGACCCACAGCTGTAGCTAGTGGAAGCCACAACATGATATGGCGTTATATCATCAGTGCTTATATGTAGACACAATATCAACAAATGTGTGCTGTATGCATGACAGCAGCTGTTACCTACATGTAGCTTTATCCTTCCATGAACAGCTGTCACTCCAATGTTATATTATGGGAGTACAACATTCACTGGAAGCTGCTCAGTGGTTAGTGAACTGGATTACAATGGACAGGAGGTCGGGTTCGATCCTGATTGGCGGCTTCCAGGTTCACCCAGCCTTAAATAGGTACCGGATTTTTTTTTTGTGGGTAAGAAAAATGGCACGGGCGTAATACCGACCACATTACCCCAAAAATAATGGGCTATAAAAATGATGGGCACTAACACCATATTCCCTGTACGGCACTTGACGGGCACTCGACTTCTCTCACTTCTGGCAACATTCATTGTTCGTTGTTAGAGATAACCTTTTAGCAGTCCGGGCAAACCTCAAGGTGTTCTGTTGATTTCATTAGATGACTCACTGCGTGCGCGCTGATTAGTTCCAGAAGCTTGCTGCCTGTGCACACACCTAGTTTCTGGCTGTATGTTCTTATTCCTACATGTTCAATATGGTCTTCTTCTGCTGCTGCGATCATGGCTTATTCAGACCAGGACTCCGAACTTATGAAAGTTGGGGCCTTGATAGCCTAGTTGGGGGCCTTGATAGCCTAGTTGGGGGCCTCGATAGCCTAGTTGGGGGCCTCGATATCCTAGTTGGGGGCCTCGATAGCCTAGTTGGGGGCCTCGATAGCCTAGTTGGGGCCTCGATAGCCTAGTTGGGGACCTCGATAGCCTAGTTGGGGGCCTCGATAGCCTAGTTGGGGCCTCGATAGTCTAGTTGGGGGCCTCGATAGCCTAGTTGGGGGCCTTGATAGCCTAGTTGGGGCCTTGATAGCCTAGTTGGGGGCCGCGATAGCCTAGTTGGGGAAACAACCCGACTAGGCTGCCTAAGTTCAGACAACCCATGTTCGATTTCTGCTGGAAAGCAGAGTGAACTGTACTCGTGATTGGGAAAAAAATACCCCCGCGGTCGACCCAGCCACTAGCAGAAATGGTACTCTGGGAAAGTGAGAAATGCCGCCTCGAATCGTGAGTTTCGATGTTTGAAGCGACACTATCCAGAAGTCTCCGAACACATATGGGTGAAAAATCGCGTGCTAAGACGCTGATTCAAGTCTCGTACTTGACCTTGACCTCTACTCTCTTATGAAGGTAGCTGTCTATTTCAGTGATCTCGGTTCCCCCGTATAGTTTCTCTTCCAGGGAGGTGGGTATGGACCACATTGTCCTTCTCAGGTCTGTGTACTGGGGGCAATCCTGTAGAACATGTTTTGTTGTCATGTTATCCTGGGTACATTGGCATAGGCTGCCAGTTCCTATTTTGAGTTTGGTGAACATGTGGTTTCTCATTCTGTTGTGGCCAGTACGTAGGCGAAGTATGATGACTTGATCCCTCCTTGATAGTTGGAGGTATCCATCCCTCTCGTTATACTTTGGGTGTTATTGTTTCCATTTTTAATGGTACTGGGCTTTGATGATGGATTTGGCTTCATCGTAGCTGACCAGATGGTTTTCTTATGGTAATCTCCATCTTTCCTTAGCTAGTTTGTCTGCGCATTCGTTTCCTAGTACATTACAGTGTGATGGTATCCACTGGATGACCACTCTCTGGAAGATATTGCAGATTTAGTTTAAGGTTGCTCTCAAGTCATCGAGCTCACTGTTCCTGTGGGTTTATAGAGCAGTTAGAACTGACAGTGTGTCGGTCAGTATCACCATTTCTTGTGCATGTTATTTTTATCTTGAATTGCCAGTTTTGCAGCACCTTTGAGAGCTTCAGTTTCTGCTTTATGTAGTCGTCTAGGCTGCTACAGACTCCAAACTGCATCTCCACTGATAGCCAATACATTGTCATCAACTGATAAAGATTTCTTTTTTATCTCATTTTTCATTATATTTTCTAGTGTTTCTAATATTTTACCAATCCATCCTTTCTGCGGTTGACCCTTTAGTCTGGTGTTCTCACAACGTTTCTTGAAGCCTCGTTGTGCAGTGTTTGGGTATCTCTACCTTATCACGCGGCCAAATCCATTTTATCTGTTGTTTCTTTATATATTCCATGCCGGGAATTATTGCGAGAATTAATTATTGCGGGAATTAATTATTGAGGGAATTAATTATTGCGGGAATTAATTATTGCGGAAATTATTGCGGGAAATAATTATTGCGGGAAGTATTGCGGGAATTAATTATTGCGGGAATTAATTATTGCGGGAATTAATTATTGCGGGAATTATTGCTAACTTTTTTGTCTCAGTTCCCCATTTCTAATCTTATCTATCAGGCTGACATTTGTCCTTCATCTCGGAAGTGATTATTTCTCTGATTGTTCTTGCATCTAGAGTCCAGATCTGGCATTGGTAGCACAACGTTGGGATACAGATTTTGTTGTAGAGTGCCAGTTTTGCGCCTAGAGTTCCTTCTGTATCTGTTACTCAGCAGTGGCGACAGCCGTCCGATGATTACACAAGTTTTGTTGCATCTTGAGTCCTGTACCTTGTGGTAACGAAGTGTTCTTGTAGGACTTCAAATCCTCAATGTATTAACGCCTGACCGTCTGCTAATGTTCAACTCGTTGATCTACGTTGTCACATATGCGTTGATTTGTTAAACGTTGATTAACGTACTTATAGGTCATGCAGCCACAGCACTGCAGTTTCCACGAGTGTCATGTGTAGTGTCATAATGTTATCTATCCAATGATATGAACATGTAACGAAACAACCGAGGGCATGTTACACTAATTAATCATAATCTTCCTGCAAGTCATCATCATCATCGCTAGGTGCCATGCCGGTTGACACATGCGATTAACTCTCTCCACATCTCACTGCCCTTCATATATGACATAATTTCAGTCGGTGATCTTTCATTATACCATTTGGACAAGCTATTCAATATTTTTTCTCTTGGTATTCCTCTGCTCTTCTTTCCATTCTATCGGTCTGCTCTTATATATGTATATGTATACATTGTCTTCTTTTCGCATGACATGTCCAATAAATGTCGATTGTCTCTCCGACAAGTTCTATTTATTATTTCCAGTCATCAGTTAATGTCTAGAACAACACAAGTTGCAATCATCCGCTCTAAAGGTGAAGATCCTTCTTCAAAACTCGCACAAATAGATCATTACAATTTGTTCTATTCTGTAATTTTGTGGCTAGAATAATGAGGGCTGTGACCTATTTTCTATAGAGGGGGAAGGAGAGGAGGGGAGGGGGAGAGGAGGGGGAGAGGAGGGGAGGGTAGGGGGAGAGATTATTTAATGAAATTAATCTTGTTGGCCGTGGAATGTACCGCAGCACTCGGGGTGGGGGGTGATCGGTACTGCTGGTTGAACTAATGTCAGTGTGGGCAGAAGGATGGAAATAGAATGAGGAAAAGTTAGTGCTGCCACATAAAAGAGTTGCTGTGGCAGCCATGGCTGGTTCCAGCCGGTGTGTACATTAAATAACAGGCACAAAGATGGAGAGCGGCGGAGAAATCAATCTGTAGGGTCATGGGACACTAAATAGGGACGGTTTGGTGAGGTTAGGTGGTGAGATTGTTTAGTGAGGTTAGGTGGTCAGGTTAGGTGGTGAGGTTAGGTGGTCAGGTTAGGTGATGAGGTTGTTTAGTGAGGTTGTTTAGTGAGGCTAAGTGGTGAGGTTAGTTGGTGAGGTTAGGTGGTGAGGTTGTTTAGTGAGGTTAAGTGGTGAGGTTAGTTGGTGAGGTTAGGTGGTGAGGTTCTTTAGTGAGTTCTGTTGGTGAGGTTAGGTGGTGAGGTTAGTTGGTGAGGTTAAGTGGTGAGGTTAGTTGATGAGGTTAGGTGGTGAGGTTAGTTGGTGAGGTTAGTTGGTGAGGTTAGGTGGTGAGGTTAGTTGATGAGGTTAAGTGGTGAGGTTAGTTGATGAGGTTAGTTGGTGAGGTTAGTTGGTGAGGTTAGGTGGTGAGATTAGTTGGTGAGGTTAGTTGGTGAGGTTAGTTGGTGAGGTTAGTTGGTGAGGTTAGTTGGTAAGGTTAGGTGGTGAGGTTAGTTGGTGAGGTTAGTTGGTAAGGTTAGTTGATGAGGTTAGGTGGTGAGGTTAGTTGATGAGGTTAAGTGGTGAGGTTAGTTGATGAGGTTAGTTGGTGAGCTTAGGTGGTGAGGTTAGTTGGTAAGGTTATGTGGTGAGGTTAGTTGGTGAGGTTAGGTGGTGAGGTTAGGTGGTGAGGTTAGTTGGTATGGTTAGGTGGTGAGGTTAGTTGGTGAGGTTAGGTGGTGAGGTTAGTTGGTGAGGTTAGTTGGTGAGGTTAGGTGGTGAGGTTAGTTGGTAAGGTTAGGTGGTGAGGTTAGTTGGTGAGGTTAGGTGGCGAGGTTAGTTGGTGAGGTTAGGTAGTGAGGTTAGTTGGTGAGGTTAGTTGGTAAGGTTAGTTGGTAAGGTTAGGTGGTGAGGTTAGTTGGTGGGTTAGTTGGTGAGGTTAGGTGGTGAGGTTAGTTGATAAGGTTAGGTGGTGAGGTTAGTTGGTGAGGTTAGGTGGTGAGGATAGTTGATGAGGTTAAGTGGTGAGGTTAGTTGATGAGGTTAGTTGGTGAGGTTAGGTGGTGAGGTTAGTTGGTGAGGTTAGTTGGTGAGGTTAGTTGGTAAGGTCAGGTAGTGAGGTTAGGTGGTGAGGTTAGTTGGTGAGGTTAGTTGATGAGGTTAGTTGGTGAGGTTAGGTGGTGAGGTTAGTTGGTGAGGTTAGTTGGTGAGGTTAGTTGATGAGGTTAGGTGGTGAGGTTAGTTGGTGAGGTTAGGTGATGAGGTTGTTTAGTGAGGTTAAGTGGTGAGGTTAGTTGGTGAGGTTAGTTGGTGAGGTTAGGTGGTGAGGTTAGGTGGTGAGGTTAGGTGATGAGGTTGTTTAGTCAGGTTAAGTGATGAGGTTAGTTGGTGAGGTTAGGTGGTGAGGTTCTTTAGTGACGTCTGTGTTGGTGAGGTTAGGTGGTGAGGTTAGTTGATGAGGTTAGTTGGTGAGGTTAGGTGGTGAGGTTAGTTAGTGAGGTTAGTTGGTGAGGTTAGTTGGTTAGGTTAGGTGGTGAGGTTAGTTGGTGAGGTTAGTTGATGAGGTTAGTTGGTGAGGTTAGGTGGTGAGGTTAGTTGGTGAGGTTAGTTGGTGAGGTTAGTTGATGAGGTTAGGTGGTGAGGTTAGTTGATGACGTTAGTTGGTGAGGTTAGGTGGTGAGGTTAGGTGGTGAGGTTAGTTGGTGAGGTTAATTGATGAGGTTAGTTGGTGAGGTTAGGTGGTGAGGTTAGTTGGTGAGGTTAGTTGATGAGGTTAGTTGATGAGGTTAGGTGGTGAGGTTAGTTGGTAAGGTTAGTTGGTGAGGTTAGTTGATGAGGTTAGGTGGTGAGGTTAGATGGTGAGGTTAAGTGGTGAGGTTGTTAGTGAGGTTAGGTGGTGAGGTTCTTTAGTGAGGTCTGTTGGTGAGGTTAGGTGGTGAAGTTAGTTGATGAGGTTAGGTGGTGAGGTTAGGTGGTGAGGTTAAGTGGTGAGGTTAGTTGGTGAGGTTGTTAGTGAGGTCTGTTGGTGAGGTTAGTTGTTGAGGTTAGGTGGTGAGGTTAGGTAGTGAGGTTGTTTAGTGAGGTTAAGTGGTAAGGTTAGTTGGTGAGGTTAGGTGGTAAGATTTTTTAGTGAGGTTCTTTAGTGAGGTTAAGTGGTGAGGTTAGGTGGTGAGGTTAGGTAGTGAGGTTGTTTAGTGAGGTTAAGTAGTGAGGTTTTTAGTGAGGTTAGGTGGTGAGGTTCTTTAGTGAGGTTCTTTAGTGAGGTTAGGTGGTGAGGTTAGTTGATGAGGTTAGGTGGTGAGGTTAGGCGGTGAGGTTAGTTGGTGAGGTTGTTAGTGAGGTCTGTTGGTGAGGTTAGTTGTTGAGATTAGGTGGTGAGGTTAGGTAGTGAGGTTGTTTAGTGAGGTTAAGTGGTGAGGTTAGATGGTGAGGTTAGGTGGTAAGGTTGTTTAGTGAGGTTGTTTAGTGAGGTTAAGTGGTGAGGTTAGTTGGTGAGGTTAGTTGGTGAGGTTGTTTAGTGAGGTTAAGTGGTGAGGTTAAGTGGTAAGGTTAGGTGATGAGGTTGTTTAGTGAGGTTAAGTGATGAGGTTATTTGGCGAAGTTGTTTATTGAGGTAAGTGGTGAGGTTAGGTGGTGAGGTTGTTTAGTGAGGTAAGTGGTGAGGTTAGTTGATGAGGTTAGTTGATGAGGTTGTTTAGTGAGGTAAGTGGTGAGGTTAGTTGATGAGGTTGTTTAGTGAGGTAAGTGGTGAGGTTAGTTGATGAGGTTGTTTAGTGAGGTAAGTGGTGAGGTTAGATGATGAGGTTGTTTAGTGAGGTAAGTGGTGAGGGTAGTTGATGAGGTTGTTTAGTGAGGTTAGTTGATGAGGTTGTTTAGTGAGGTTAGTTGTTGAGGTTGTTTAGTGAGGTTAATTGATGAGGTTGTTTAGTGAGGTTAGTTGGTGAAGTTAATTGTTGAGGTTATTTATTGAGGTTATGTAGTGAGGTTAGGTGGTGAGGTTAGTTGTTGAGGTTGTTTAGTGAGGTTAGGTGATGAGGTTAGTTGGTGAGGTTGTTTAATGAGGTTAGGTGGTGAGGTTAGTTGTGAGGTTAGTTGTTGAGGTTGTTTAGTGAGGTTAGTTGGTGAGGTTAGTTGTGAGGCTAGTTGTTGAGGTTGTTTAGTGAGGTTAGTTGGTGAGGTTAGTTGGTGAGGTTAGTTGTTGAGGTTAGTTGTTGAGGTTGTTTAGTGAGGTTAGTTGGTGAGGTTAGTTGGTGAGGTTAGTTGTTGAGGTTGTTTAGTGAGGTTAGGTGGTGAGGTTAGTTGTGAGTTTAGTTGTTGAGGTTGTTTAGTGAGGTTAGTTGATGAGGTTGTTTAGTGAGGTTAGTTGGTGAGGTTAATTGTTGAGGTTGTTTAGTGGGGTTATGTGGTGAGGTTAGGTGGTGAGGTTAGTTGGTGAGTTTAGGTGGTGAGATTGGTTGATGAGGTTGTTTAGTGAGGTTAAGTGGTGAGGTTAGGTGGTGAGATTAGTTGGTGAGGTTGTTTAGTGAGGTTAAGTGGTGAGATTAGGGGGTGAGGTTAAGTGGTGAGGTTAGGTGGTGAGGTTAGGTGATGAGGTTAGTTGATAAGGTTATTTAGTGAGGCTAAGTGGTGAGATTAGGTGGTGAGGTTAGTTGGTGAGGTTGTTTATTGAGGTTAAGTGGTGAGACTAGATGGTGAGGTTATTTGATGAGGTTGTTTAGTGAGGTCTGTTGGTGAGTTTAGTTGGTGAGGTTGTTTAGTGAGGTTAAGTGGTGAGGTTAGGTGGTGAGTTTAGTTGGAGGTTGTTTAGTGAGGTCTGTTGGTGAGGTTTGTTGATGAGGTTGTTTAGTGAGGTTAAGTGGTGAGGTTAGGTTTTCTTTGTTGTTACCATTACCTCTGTCTTTTTGCTATTAATGCTGAGTCCTTTATTTTTGCTTTCTTCCACTATAATGTCCAACATTTCTTGTAACTCATTTTCACTCTTAGCGATTAAGACTGTATCATCAGCATATCTTAAATTATTTATATTATGACCTCCAATTGTTATTCCAGGCATGCCCCTTATGGATCTTAAAATAATCTCACTATAAATATTAAACAAATCTGGTGACAACACACAACCTTGTCTAACACCCTGCTTTATTTGTTAAAACATTCCCAATTTGTTTCCAGTTCTTATGGCCGTTGTTTGTTGCCAGTACATGTTTTTTTATTATTCTTAGATCTTTGCTGTCTACGTTTATGCATTCTAAAATTTTGATTATTTTTTGGTGCTTTACTTTGTCAAATGCCTTGGTGTAATCTATGAAACATAGGTATAGATCTGTTTTTACCTCTATGGCTCTTTCTACTAAAGATCTTATGTTATTAATACAACTAACTATAATATAAATGGCATTGCTTGTTCCTTTATCTCTAACAAAACCACACTGTTCATCGCTAATTTCTGGACTGATTTTGTTTCGCACTCTTCGCATGATGATTCTTAGTAATATCTTAGTTGTATGACTCATAAGGCTTATTGCGCGATGATCATCGCATTCAATCGCACCCGATTTCTTTGGTAGGGCTATGAATATTGATTTGAGCATGTCGTCTGGTATATATCCGCTGTTGTAGATATCATTCAATATTTTTGTTATTATTTCTATTCCAAAATCACCCATGGCTTCAATCTCTTCTTTAGTTATATTATCTAGTCCAGGAGCGTTTCCTGCTTTCATATTGAGCAAGGCGTCTTCCACTTCTTCTCTGAGTATTTCTGGTCCTCCATTATCCTTAATATTTACTTCCGTTCGTTCATCATTATAAAGATCTTTCATGTATTCTGCCCATCGTTCCCTTATGTTTTCTTGATCAATCAACAGTCCTCCTTCCTTTGATCTTAGACATCCAGTTTTTTATTGCGTTTTTCTTCCTGTTAATTCCTCAATTTATTTGTATATAGCTTTAGCATCTCCTTTTTGTTGCATTTCAATCTATTTGCATCTCTCTTTTAGCCATGCTTCTTTTGCTTCATTGCATTTTACTATAATTTCTTTATTTAATCTCTTATACTCATCTTTATTTTCTTTATTTCTTCTTCTTGTATCCATTAGCTGCAAAATGTCATCTGTCATCCATTTCTTTCTTGAATTTGTCCTCACTGGTGGTATGAACTCTTTTGATGTTTGTTGCATTGATTCTTTTAGCATCTCCCACTGTTCATCAATGCTTTGTATCTTCTCTATTGCATTGTACCGGTTCTGAATTGTGATTTTATATTTGTCTTGCAACTTCTTGTCTGATTTGAGCAAATCTAAATTTAACTTGATGTAAACTGAGGATCGTTTTGTTGTTTTTAATTTTACTCGAAGCTTTCCCACAACTGGTACATGATCACTATTGCAATCTGCCCCTGGTCTAGTTTTCACACACACCAGACTGTTTTTAAATCTATTGCTTATCATTATATAATCAATTTGATTATGTGCGTTGTCTCCTGGGCTTTTCCATGTCCACAGACGTCTTGGATGTTGCTTAAACCAGGTGTTTTCTATCATCATGTCGTGTGTTCTTGCCCAGTCAATCAGTTTCTCACCTCTTTCATTACTCTCGCCTAAGCCATAATGACCAACTATTTTCTCAACTCTTTCCTTTCTTACTTTTGCGTTAAAATCCCCAAGAACTATGGTGTTTTCATGTGGTTTGCATTTATGAAGTGCCTCGTTTAACTCGTAAAATTTATCAATTGTTTCCTTTAGACTGTCTGCTGTTGGTGCATAAACTTGTATAAGATTTATGTCTATTGGCTTTCCATTCAATTTCACTAAAAAGACTGTCAGATATTGGGTAAAAGCCTTTCACTGTTCTTGCTCTTTCTGCATCCAAGATGATACCTACTCCTCTTTGGTGTTCAGTACCTCCAAAATATATTATTTTATGTTTATCAGAATACATCTCCCCTGATCCGGCGTATCTCATTTCGCACCGTTAGGTAAAGTTAAATAATGACTTCCGGTTCTATCAGATAAGTTAGAGAATGTGTGTGAAGTGTTCAAACAGGAAACAATGACCATTATGTATCTACAGACTAGTAATATTCATCATCATCATGTGCCATACTGGTTGGCATAGACGACCGTGACCTTCCACAATTCTCTGTTCATGGAACATCGTATCAATTGTGCTGCTGACTGTTTTCCATGCCATTCACCAAGTTATCTAGTATCTTCTTTTTTTTGTCGTCCGTGATTTCTCTTTCCCTATATTTTGCCAGTTGTAAGCAAGTATTCCAATTTTCTACTTCTCATGATATGCCCGAGAATTGTTGATTGTTTTTTTCTAATGTTTTTTTAAGAGCTCCCTTTTTGTGTTGGCCTCTTTGGGAACTTTCTCATTGGTCTTTTTAGCTGTCCATGAAACTTTCAACATTATTCTGAGAAATTCCCATCTCTGTGTCATACTTTTCATTTGTTTGTCTACTGTCCATGATTCGCTTCATCAGATCAGAATTGGTTCTATATTTCACCGATGAACTCTTTTTCTCACTTCTATTGACATAGATTTGTTGCATAAGATATTTTTCATTTTCTGAAATGCTATTTTAGCCTGAGCTATTCTGCTTTTTATTTCTGTGGTGCATCTCCCATCTGATGTTATTATTGTGCCCAAGTATTTGAAACGTTGTACTTGTTTCAGATTTGTCTCGTTTATTTTTATGTTGCATGATGGTGATGATTGTTTCTTTGATATGGCCATTACTTCTGTTTTCTTACTATTCAGACAGACCTTTCTTATTGCTTTCTTTTACTATTATGTCTATCATTTCTTGTAGTTCATTTTCTGTCTCTGCTATTAAGACTGTGGCATCCGCATTTCGCAAATTATTTATGTTGTGACCGTTGACTTCAATTCCTTTTTTTTCTCTACTATTGGTCTCATTATATGTTCGCTGTAAAGTGAAAACAAATCCGGCGACAGAACACAGCCTTGTCTGACTCCTTGTTTTATTGAAACTGTCCTGTTTGGTTGCTAATTCTTATGGCTACTGTTTGTTGCCAGTACATTTGTTTACGTTTCCCAGATCATTGACACTAATCTTGAGTTACTCCAGCATATTAATTATTTGCACATACTTTACTTTGTCCAATTATTTCATGTAGCACAACTATAGACCTTTCCTTACCTTCATTGCTTTGTTTCTGTGAATGTTCTCAGGAACTGCATTATTGGTGCATTTTTTCCTTTCACAAATCAACGAAGTAAATATACACACACATATATATGATATAAGACATGACTAAAGATACATACAACCCAAAAACGAATAAAACGTATGCATGGATTTGTCCCTGTATTAGTTTGTATGCATATTAAGTCCTGTCGTATACAATATATTTGTATTTTTGTGGCGTGCATACACTTACTGAGAATCACACTCATGTAAACGTTTCCAGTAATAATTAAGTCTAAGATCTGGTACCCACCTCAACATATTTTTAGAACCCTTCCCTTTTACTTTATTCTATACTTATGTCCGCCCTGTCAGCCGACATTATCAATGACAGTCCAGTCAGTAACTGACCAAGTTCCGGACCACAGGGAAGTGACTTATTTCCCTTGTTAAGTAGTCATCATATTCTCAGTATCATATTGTCGCCATGTAGTTAGAGTTCTGTGTGTATCCTTATATATTAGAGTGTTGTTGTTTATTGTTTCAACTGAAGGCTTACATGTCCGAAACGTCATTCTACTTTTGTTTTGTTTCTCTCCTACGTAAAGCAGTTACCATACAACTTTGTTTCTTTTTTATGTTCACTTACTGCAAGATTACCTGATGCCCGAAGACAGAGATAAAGTAGGCTCTCCCATAGGTCATCAATTTGTGTATTAGATCATGCCATTGAAAATGTAGTTTTTACTCTTTCTTTGTGAGAATACGTAAATTAAACTTAAAATACTGAAATATATTTAATTACTGTATCGAAAAATATTAATTTAATATTATTTTTAACAGCATCCTTCTAAAACTTGAAAGAAAGCGGAAAACAAATTTGTCCAGGAGTTTTTGGAGCCCTAGGCGATTCCCAAGGCTTGCTTGAAGGTAAAGGCGGCCCAGTACACACGTCGTCACTTGGTTGTCTGGTGAGTCTCCCAGTGAAGTTTAGTGCCGTCAAAGCTTTGTTAATGTAACAATTAAGCTTTGGTAATGTAACAATTAAGCTTTGGTAATGTAACAATTAAGCTTTGTGTCTTCCTATTTCTTGTGAATGTCTCTTGTTGTTGTTTCTTCTCCTTGCCATTACTTACTCTAAGACACATCACGACTGTCGGGCAGTCTTGACACATATTTGTGACGGTACCCTGACGACCCAGATTTCAAGAACACATTGATCTCCAGGCTTGACCTCTTAACATCCGCCCTTTCATCTAGTTCTAGAGGACATCAGGGGGCGCGAGGTGGGGGGATCGGGGGGCTTAGCTCGGTCAGGTCCAGGAGTCCCGGTGTCTGACCTCATTTTAGTTCTTTGCTCTAATTTCTGTTTCCGGTGTCGTCTCTAACGATGTCTTATAAAAATTGTGTGTGTGGTGTATGCGAGCGTGTGTGGTGTGTGTGTGTGTGTGTGTGTGCGCGCGCGCGTTCTGCGCTATAAAAAATACGGGGGGGGGGAGTGACACACGATAATAGTTCTTTAATTATAGTTACAGTGATAAGATGAACAGCTTTAACGTAAGTAATGGACAACACAGAGTTGAACGAACTTCGGCTCATAGACCTTCACTAGGTACAATAGTTACTGTGATTACTTGTCAACGATACTCAATGTTACAAAAGTGGTTGTATTAACATATATGGGGACTGGTTGCTCTCGAGGCAAGACGCCGGTCTCGAGACAGAGAGGTTGTGAGTTCAAATTTCGGCGTCACCAGTTAGGATATTTATTTATGATTTCTCTCTGCAGCAACCACCCCTGATCAGCAGCGAGGCGAGGCTCGGAACGTGAATTACTAATCGAAGGGAAAAAATGTGAGCAACTCCGGAGACAGAGTTATCTGCATGTGCAGCGAGGGGCCCCAGTACACTATCTATCTATTGACCTTTCGAGCCGTAACCGGCCCATAGGGCGTAGACCAAGATACACCTTCTCCTATATGAATTTTTGTTCTAGCAGTTTTCTTTTAAAGATATTTTATCAAATCTCGCCATCTGTCTCTGTTCTGTGCAAGCAGTTCTATCTCATTGAGGGAGCCGATTCCTGCTGCTCTTGCCTCTCTCATCAATGTTCTTCTCAGTGTCTCCCTGGGTCTTCCTCTTTTTCTTTTACCTGTTGTTTCCCATATGAGGGCTTGCTTTGCTATTCGATTATTATCTCTTCTCATCACATGTCCAACGTATGACCATCGTCTTTTCTTTATTACTGAAGATATTAGTGGTTGATTGGCGATTTCTCTAATTTCCTCGTTTGTTTTGAATTCGTTCCATTCTATACCAAGTATTTTCCTTAGACAATGTACCCAGTACACACGGCTGCCAAAAAACAAAACGGATTAACCCGCAAAATTCTGTTCCTAGTCTGTTGCCACTTCGCCAGAGGTGAAAGCTAGCGAACGCAAAAAAAAAAAAAAATTATAAATAAAATAAATAAATATTAGCACATAGTGAATCTAGTTCGGTAACGTCCGCTAGGATGCGTCCTATCACCAAGCTTGTTCAATCTGTATCAATACACCAAAGCTTTTGACAGAGTACACCACAAACAACTTATAGAATGCCTAAAAGAGATACATCTAGATAACATGGACATACGACTAATATGTAATCTATGCTGGGAGCAAACCCAGCCTTTAATGGGTACCGGATTTTTTCTGAGAAAGTGAAGCGGCACGGGCGTAATGCCGACCACATTACCCCAAAAATCATGTGCCGAAGGTCTGTAAAATGTATGGTCACTAACACCATATTCCCTGTACGCCACTTGGCGTGACAGGGGTACTTTACTTTTATTTTTACTGGGAGCAAACAGCAATAATAAAATATACCAAAGAGAACTCTACACCCATTGATATAAAAAGAGGAGTAAGACAGGGATGCATCCTATCACCAAGCTTGTTCAATCTATACACTCAGCAAATCTTTAAAACATCACAGAGATGCCAGGCCTAAACATTAATGGAAAGATAATCAATAACCTTAGATATGCTGACGATACTGTTCTACTAGCAGAAAATCCTAAAGATCTACAACAATTACTTAATGAAATAAACATGATAATAAAAAATATGGACTAGATATGAATATCAAAAGACTAAAACTATGATCATAAACAAAGGAAATACGCAAAGCCCACAAGTGGATATCAAAATAGAAGGAATAGACCTGGAGACAGTTCAGAACTACAACTACCATGGACACACTATAACCAGTGATGGAAAATGTACAACTGAAATAAACAAAAGAATAGGAATGGCAAAAAGTAATTTTAATGCCATGAAGAACATACTAACATCAAAACAAATAACACCAGGGCTACAACTAAGAATAGCAAAATGTTACATCTTCTCAATATTCCTATATGGTGCAGAAACATGGACATTAGACAAGAAAACAGAACAGAAAATTGAAGCCTTTGAAATGTGGATCTGTAGAAGAATAGGTAGAATTGGATGGAAAGAAAAGAAAACAAACGATGAAGTCTTAAAACAACAAAAAATGAAAAGAGAACTACTAAACTCAATCAGAACAAGAAAAACTAAATTTTTGGTCCATGTTAAAAGACACAACAGCCTACTTAAAGTACACCTGGAGGGGAAAATATAAGGTAAAAGAGGCAGAGGCAGACCAAGACTTAACATGGACGAGTAACATCAAAAGATGGACAAATCAGTCTATGACAACCTGCATCATGAATGCAAGAGACAGAGTGTAATGGTGTTTCATAGTAGCCAACCTTCGATGCGGAGACGGCCCTCAATGATGATGATGATGATGATGATGAACATCCGCTAAAAGTTCACCGGTCACACGAAGTGCCGTATAATCAGACTCAACAAGAAATACCCACAAGAAGTCAGAAATGTTGAAAAATAAACACATTTGTTGCAATAGAAGAAAACTATTGGTGTCCATAAAATGTCGACACAGTTAGCAGACATCTCCTGGGGCGCGTGGTTTTGCTGACTCTCCCACGAATTGCTGAACTGTGAGTCACTGACTCAGATCTTTTCCTGGCCCAAAAGGTTCTCATGTTTGTAGTTACACCACTACTCCCTTTTCCACAGCGGCGGACCACGGTGTCAACTTTTGTGGACTCTCACCAGCGGTGGACCACGGTGTCAACTTTTGTGGACTCTCACCAGCGGTGGACTACTTATCACTTTTACTATCACCTGTATCACTGTACCAACTTCCAGGTAGTATCCACGACCTTGGAACCGATACCTGTTTCGACGGTACCGTAGAGAGCCCAGAACTCATCACTTGTCTTGGACGAGCACGTTGTGGAACAGCCAGCCCATGCACCCGATGATAGTTGGTGCAAGCTAAGGTCAGTGACTCACAGATAATGCGGGCTGGTCGATCACAAACCCCGGAAACACGTTTCGTTAGGGCGCGGCTGATAATGAGAAATATTTGTGTGTACCCGTGAACATTACAAGATCCACGTAGGCAAGTGAGGACCGCTACAGGCCGCTAGTAGTTTATTCTTTATAGACTGATCAGTTTGTGTGCGTTGTGGGGGTGGGGGGTTGTGCCGGTAGGGTGGGGGGGGGGGTTTATAGAAGAGTTTTGGTTCCAGAACATTCAACAATTCAAGAACAGCTGAAGAGAACAAGCACACGTTCTTTACGGTCGTTTCTGGAGTGTTTATTTCCTGTCCGATATTTGCTACTTATATGTCTGGCTGTCTGTCTGTCTAACTGTTTGGTTGTCTGGCTGTCTGTCTGTCTAACTGTTTGGTTGTCTGGCTGTCTGTCTGTCTAACTGTTTGTTTGTCTGGCTGTCTGTCTGTCTAACTGTTTGGTTGTCTGGCTGTCTGTCTGTCTAACTGTTTGGTTGTCTGGCTGTCTGTCTGTCTAACTGTTTGGTTGTCTGGCTGTCTGTCTGTCTAACTGTTTGTTTGTCTGGCTGTCTGTCTGTCTAACTGTTTGTTTGTCTGGCTGTCTGTCTGTCTAACTGTTTGGTTGTCTGGCTGTCTGTCTGTCTAACTGTTTGTTTGTCTGGCTGTCTGTCTGTCTAACTGTTTGGTTGTCTGGCTGTCTGTCTAACTGTTTGTTTGTCTGGCTGTCTGTCTGTCTAACTGTTTGGTTGTCTGGCTGTCTGTCTAACTGTTTGGTTGTCTGGCTGTCTGTCTGTCTAACTGTTTGGTTGTCTGGCTGTCTGTCTGTCTAACTGTTTGGTTGTCTGGCTGTCTGTCTGTCTAACTGTTTGGTTGTCTGGCTGTCTGTCTGTCTAACTGTTTGTTTGTCTGGCTGTCTGTCTGTCTAACTGTTTGTTTGTCTGGCTGTCTGTCTGTCTAACTGTTTGGTTTTCTGGCTGTCTGTCTAACTGTTTGGTTGTCTGGCTGTCTGTCTGTCTAACTGTTTGTTTGTCTGGCTGTCTGTCTGACTGTTTGTTTGTCTGGCTGTCTGTCTAACTGTTTGTTTGTCTGGCTGTCTGTCTGTCTAACTGTTTGGTTGTCTGGCTGTCTGTCTGTCTGACTGTTTGTTTGTCTGGCTGTCTGTCTAACTGTTTGGTTGTCTGGCTGTCTGTCTGTCTAACTGTTTGTTTGTCTGGCTGTCTGTCTGTCTAACTGTTTGGTTTTCTGGCTGTCTGTCTAACTGTTTGGTTGTCTGGCTGTCTGTCTGTCTAACTGTTTGTTTGTCTGGCTGTCTGTCTGACTGTTTGTTTGTCTGGCTGTCTGTCTAACTGTTTGTTTGTCTGGCTGTCTGTCTGTCTAACTGTTTGGTTATCTGGCTGTCTGTCTGTCTGACTGTTTGTTTGTCTGGCTGTCTGTCTAACTGTTTGGTTGTCTGGCTGTCTGTCTGTCTAACTGTTTGTTTGTCTGGCTGTCACTCAGTCCGTCCATGCATAAAAATATGGGTATATAGGTGGCTGTGTTTGTAAACACTGTATGTATGTATGTGCTAGTGTTTGTTTGATGTATGTATATATTTGTATATTGTATTACTGTGTTTGTATTTGTATGATGAATGTATGTGTTTGTATATTGTATATATGTGGTTTTGTTTATATGATGTATGTATGTGTTTGTAGGATGTATGTATGTGCTAGTGTTTGTTTGATGTATGTATGTATTTGTATATTGTATTACTGTGTTTGTATTTGTATGATGAATGTATGTGTTTGTATATTGTATATATGTGGTTGTGTTTGTATATTGTATATATGTAGTTGTGTTTGTATATTGTATATATGTAGTTGTGTTTGTATATTGTATATATGTAGTTGTGTTTGTATATTGTATATATGTAGTTGTGTTTGTATATTGTATATATGTAGTTGTGTTTGTATATTGTATATATGTAGTTGTGTTTGTATATTGTATATATGTAGTTGTGTTTGTATATTGTATATATGTAGTTGTGTTTGTATATTGTATATATGTAGTTGTGTTTGTATATTGTATATATGTAGTTGTGTTTGTATATTGTATATATGTAGCTGTGTTTGTATATTGTATATATGTAGTTGTGTTTGTATATTGTATATATGTAGTTGTGTTTGTATATTGTATATATGTAGTTGTGTTTGTATATTGTATATATGTAGTTGTGTTTGTATATTGTATATATGTAGTTGTGTTTGTATATTGTATATATGTGGTTGTGTTTGTATATTGTATATATGTGGCTGTGTTTGTATATTGTATATATGTGGTTGTGTTTGTATGATAAAGGTAAAGTAAGGTAAAGTACGAGACTTGAACCGGCGTCGACAGATGCAAGATCAGTACTCCAGGCACTACAATCCAGAAAATTACCACATCTGCAGACCTTATTGACTGAACTCTGCAAGCACCACAGGGCTGCCCTGCAGTGGATCCCATCTCACTGTGGAATACCAGGAAATGAGAAAGCAGATCAGTTGGCAAAGGAAGGTTCAACAGGCACACAACTAGATACACCAGTTACATACCATCATAAGAAACAGATAATCAAATCAATCAGAGAACCACACGCCCAAGTCCGGATGCCTTTCATAATATGAATAGATATGAACAAGTTATCATTATACGCCTCAGAACAGGACACAATCGAATCCATAGTCACATGTATACAAAGTTCAAGATCGGCACATCAACTACTTGTACATGTGGACAGGCACCCCAGACTGCTGAACACATACTTCAAGACTGCACTGAATATAGTAGACTGAGGAAAATCCATTGGCCCATAGATACAAGTCAGTCTGACCCACTAGTTCAAATCTTACCCACTAGTTCAAACCTCAGCCACTAGTTCAAGTCTCACACACTGGTTCAAGCCTCACCCACTAGTTCAGGCCCCACCCAGTAGTTCAAGTCTCACCCACTAGTTCAAACACCACCCACTAGTTCAAGCCTCACCCACTAGTTCAAGCCTCACCCACTAGTTCAAACACCACCCACTAGTTCAAGCCTCACCCACTAGTTCAAGTCTCACCCACTAGTTCAAAAGCCACCCACTAGTTCAAGTCTCACCCACTAGTTAAAACAACACCCACTAGTACAAGTCTCACCTACTAGATAAAACAACACCCACTAGTTCAAGCTTCACCCACTAGTTCAAATCTCACCCACTAGTTTAAACACCACCCACTAGTTCAAGCCTCACCCACTAGTTAAAACACCACCCACTAGTTCAAGCCTCACCCACTAGTTCAAACACCACCCACTAGTTCAAGTCTCACCCACTAGTTAAAACAACACCCACTAGTTCAAGCCTCACCCACTAGTTCAAATCTCACCCACTAGTTAAAACAAAACCCACTAGTTCAAGCCTCACCCACTAGTTCAAGTCTCACCCACTAGTTCAAACACCACCCACTAGTTCAAGCCTCACCCACTAGTTCAAGCCTCACCCACTAGTTCAAGCCTCACCCACTACTTCAAGCCTCACCCACTAGTTCAAACACCACCCACTAGTTCAAGCCCCACCCACTAGTCCAAGCCTAAGTCACTAGTTCAAGTCTCGGCCACTGGTTCAAGTCTCCGGCCATTGGTTCAAGTCTCCGGCCATTGGTTTACGTCTCCGGCCATTGGTTTAAGTCTCCGGCCATTGGTTCAAGTCTCCGGCCATTGGTTCAAGTCTCCGGCCATTGGTTCACGTCTCCGGCCATTGATTTACGTCTCCGGCCATTGGTTCAAGTCTCGGCCACTGGTTTAAGCCATAGCCGCTAGTTCAAGTCTCACCTACTAGTTCAAGTCTCAACCACTAGTTCAAGCCTCACCCACTAGTTCAAGCCTCACCCACTAGTTCAAGCCTCACCCACTTGTTCAAGCCTCACCCACTAGTTCAAGCCTCACGTACTAGTTCAAGTCTCATCCATTAGTTCAAGTCTCACCCACTAGTTCAAGCCTCACCCACTAGTTCAAGCCTCAGCCCCTAGTTCAAGCCTCACCCACTAGTTCAAGCCTCACCCACTAGTTCACGCCTCAGCCCCTAGTTCAAGCCTCACCCACTAGTTCAAGCCTCAGCCCCTAGTTCAAGTCTCACCCACTAGTTCAAGTCTCTGCCCTAGTTCAAGTCTCAGCCACTAAATCAAGCCTCACCCACTAGTTCAAACACCATCCACTAGTTCAAACACCATCCACTAGTTCAAGCCTCACCCACTAGTTCAAGCCTCACCCACTAGTTCAAGCCCCAGCCACTAGTTCAAGCCTCAGCCACTAGTTCAAGCCTCAGCCACTAGTTCAAGTCTCACCCACTAGTTCAAGTCTCACCCACTAGTTCAAATACCACCCACTAGTTCAAGTCTCACCCACTAGTTCAAACATCACACACTAGTTCAAGTCACACCCGCTAGTTCAAACACGACCGACTAGTTCAAGTCTCACCCACTAGTTCAAACACCACCCATTAGTTCAAGTCACACCCACTAGTTCAAACACCACCCACTAGTTTAAGTCTCACCGACTAGTTCAAATCTCACCCACTAGTTCAAGTCTCACCCAATAGTTCACATCTCACCCACTATTTCAAGCCTCACCCACTAGTTCAAACACCACCCACTAGTTCAAGTCTCACCCACTAGTTCAAACACCACCCACTACATCAAGCCTCACCCACTAGTTCCAACACCACCCACTAGTTCAAGCCTCACCCACTAGTTCAAACACCACCCATTAGTTCAAGTCTCACCCACTAGTTCAAGCCTCACCTACTAGTTCAAGTCTCACCCACTAGTTCAAGCCTCACCCACTAGTTCAAGCCTCACCCACTAGTTCAAGCCTCACGTACTAGTTCAAGTCTCATCCATTAGTTCAAGTCTCACCCACTAGTTCAAGCCTCACCCACTAGTTCAAGCCTCAGCCCCTAGTTCAAGCCTCACCCACTAGTTCAAGCCTCACCCACTAGTTCACGCCTCAGCCCCTAGTTCAAGCCTCACCCACTAGTTCAAGCCTCAGCCCCTAGTTCAAGTCTCACCCACTAGTTCAAGTCTCAGCCCCTAGTTCAAGTCTCAGCCACTAAATCAAGCCTCACCCACTAGTTCAAACACCATCCACTAGTTCAAACACCATCCACTAGTTCAAGCCTCACCCACTAGTTCAAGCCTCACCCACTAGTTCAAGCCCCAGCCACTAGTTCAAGCCTCAGCCACTAGTTCAAGCCTCAGCCACTAGTTCAAGTCTCACCCACTAGTTCAAGTCTCACCCACTAGTTCAAATACCACCCACTAGTTCAAGTCTCACCCACTAGTTCAAACATCACACACTAGTTCAAGTCACACCCGCTAGTTCAAACACGACCGACTAGTTCAAGTCTCACCCACTAGTTCAAACACCACCCATTAGTTCAAGTCACACCCACTAGTTCAAACACCACCCACTAGTTTAAGTCTCACCGACTAGTTCAAATCTCACCCACTAGTTCAAGTCTCACCCAATAGTTCACATCTCACCCACTATTTCAAGCCTCACCCACTAGTTCAAACACCACCCACTAGTTCAAGTCTCACCCACTAGTTCAAACACCACCCACTACATCAAGCCTCACCCACTAGTTCCAACACCACCCACTAGTTCAAGCCTCACCCACTAGTTCAAACACCACCCATTAGTTCAAGTCTCACCCACTAGTTCAAGCCTCACCTACTAGTTCAAGTCTCACCCACTAGTTCAAGCCACATCCACTAGTTCAAACACCACCCACTAGTTCAAGCCTCGCCCACTAGTTCAAACACCACCCACTAGTTCAAGTCTCACCCACTAGTTCAAACCTCATCCACTAGTTCAAGTCTCACCCACTAGTTCAAACACCACCCACTAGTTCAAGTCTCACCCACTAGTTAAAACAACACCCACTAGTTCAAGCCTCACCCACTAGTTCAAGCCTCAGCCATTAGTTCAAACACCACCCACTAGTTCAAGCCTCACCCGTTAGTTCAAGCCGCAGCCATTAGTTCAAACACCACCCACTAGTTCAAGCCTCAGCCATTAGTTCAAACACAACCCACTAGTTCAAGCCTCAGCCATTAGTTCAAACACAACCCACTAGTTCAAGCCTCAGCCATTAGTTCAAGCACCACCCACTAGTTCAAGCCTCACCCGCTAGTTCAAGCCCCACCCACTAGTTCAAGCCTCAGCCACTAGTTCAAGTCTCTGCCACTGGTTCAAGTCTCGGCCACTGGTTCAAGTCTCCGGCCATTGGTTCAAGTCTCGGCCACTGGTTTAAGCCTTCGCCTCTAGTTCAAGTCTGACCAACTAGTTCAAGTCTCACCCACTAGTTCAAGCCTCAGCCACTAGTTCAAGTCTCACCCACTAGTTCAAGTCTCAGCCACTAGTTCAAGTCTCAGCCACTAGATCAAGTCTCACCCACTAGTTCAAGCCTCGCCCACTAGTTCAAGCCTCAGCCACTAGTTCAAACACAACCCACTAGTTCAAGTCTCACCCACTAGTTCAAACACCACCCACTAGTTCAAGCCTCAGCCCCTAGTTCAAGTCTCACCCATTAGCGCAAGTCTCACCCACTAGTTCAAGTCTCACCCACTAGTTCAAGCCTCACCCACTAGTTCAAGTCTCACCCACTAGTTCAAGCCTCAGCCCCTAGATCGAGTCTTAGCTACTAGTTCAAGTCTCAGCCACTAGTTCAAGCCTCAACCACTAGTTCAATTCTCACCCACTAGTTCAAGCCTCAGCCCCTAGATCAAGTCTCAGCTACTAGTTCAAGCCTCACCCACTAGTTCAAGCCTCACCCACTAGTTCAAGTCTCACCCACTAGTTCAAGCCTCAGCCCCTAGATCAAGTCTCAGCTACTAGTTCAAGCCTCAGCCACTAGATCAAGTCTCAGCCACTAGTTCAAGTCTCACCCACTAGTTCAAGTCTCACCCACTAGTTCAAGTCTCACCCACTAGTTCAAGCCTCACCCACTATTTCAAATTTCACCCACTAGTTCAAGTCTCACCCATTAGTTCAAACACCACCCACTTGTTAAAGCCTCACCCACTAGTTCAAGTCTCACCCACTAGTTCAAGCCTCACCCACTAGTTCAAGTCTCTCCCACTAGTTCAAGTCTCACCCACTAGTTCAAGCCTCACCCACTAGTTCAAGCATCACCCACTAGTTCAAGTCTCTCCCACTAGTTCAAGCCTCACCCACTAGTTCAAGCCTCACACACTATTTCAAATTTCACCCACTAGTTCAAGTCTCACCCATTAGTTCAAACACCACCCACTTGTTAAAGCCTCACCCACTAGTTCAAGTCTCACCCACTAGTTCAAGCATCACCCACTAGTTCAAGCCTCATCCACTAGTTCAAGCCTCATCCACTAGTTCAAGTCTCACCCACTAGTTCAAGTCTCACCCACTAGATCAAGTCTCAGCCACTAGATCAAGCCTCACCCACTATTTCAAATTTCACCCACTAGTTCAAGCCCCACCCACTAATTCAAGCCCCACCCACTAGTTCAAGCCTCAGCCACTAGTTCAAGTCTCAGCCACTAGATCAAGTCTAAGCCACTAGATCAAGTCTCACCCACTAGTTCAATCCTCAGCCATTAGTTCAAGCCACAGCCATTAGTTCAAGCATCAGCCATTAGTTCAAGCATCAGCCATTAGTTCAAGCATCAGCCATTAGTTCAAGTCTCACCCACTAGTTCAAGCCTCAGCCCCTAGTTCAAGCCTCACCCACTATAATATAGTTCAAGCCTCACCCACTAGTTCAAGCTTCAGCCATTAGTTCAAGTATCAGCCACTAGTTCAAGTCTCAGCTATTCTACACCTCATCTCTTGTGTACATCTACCATGTGAAGTTAACATCGTTCCCATATATTTATATTCATTGGCCTGTTGTAATACTGCGACATTTGCTTTCACGTGTGTTTTAGGAGATGTCTTTGATAACCTTAGATATATGTGATCAATTTACTGACAAGTTCGGTTAATCGCACGTGCACTGTAGTTATATTCCTACGCTTGACGCCCATGCAAACTGTCATAGCTGTGTAGTTTTATTCTGGATATAAAGTACTTTCTGCTTACGACGATTCTGTGAGATTAAAAGGATGATGTAACTTTATCTTTAGTGTCAGGATGGATATGGTGGTGCAGGTGAATGTTAGTACTATATAGACGCAGTGTAAGTCACCGGTATGTACAATTCAGAAATGGACGGTATAGAAGATTAGCCAGCAGCTATCACGACCAAATCATGGCACCATCAAGCCAATGAAAGTGCATCAGACGTTTTGTGTTTTCCAGGAAAGATAGCACGTGATATCATTTCCGTGTCACGATAACCCCCAGGTCGACATAATTAACCTGTAAAGAAAGAGCAGTCGTCTCATCAGACCGGAAGCTCTTAGGTGTTTACTTCATCATTGTCTTCTCTTACCTTGCTCCACCCCATTCCCCCACCTCCCCCTTCCACACTTCTCCCTCAGCCTTCACCGTCCACCATCAATGTGATATCTACATTACAGCAGCATGTGCGTGCAAATTAAGTAAATTAATTTCAGGGTTTCATTAACTGCCCGTGTCTAGCCCGCAGTTATTCATGTTTTCTTTCGGATCGCCAATTCTTGACGACTACACATAGCAGCCTGGAGCAAGACGCTGGTCTACAACTAAACTAATGGAACACAATAGAACCTCGTTATCGCCTAAACCAAGCGGCTTATAAATGATGATAAACTATATCAACCTAGGATCTGTTGATACTCAGGCTGAGTGTGTCCAAGTTCTGTCGTGGCCATTCAGACTTGAAATGAATAATTCATTAAATGTGACTTTACATATTCTTCATCAATATCTGGGATAGATCAACAAATCTCCTTCCCTCAGAGTTGATTTCAGAAACTTGCCAGCGTCATCAGTACCACCACCAGCCAGCAGTACCACCACCAGCCAGGCAGTACCACCACCAGCCAGCAGTACCACCACCAGCCTGTGAAACTTTCGACACGTGCCTAGCATTAGAATTGAAGCCGCGAACTGCGGCGCTGAGGAAACCCACGCAATACCGCTCCAATCTCAACCCGCTAACCAATCGGCAGCCTGAACACATCTATCCGGTTCTGTCTTTGGTTAGCGTACTCCACGTGTCCAGGTTACAGGTCTTTGCTGTGGAAGTTATCACTTTCTTCGCTTTGTATTTTATCTGGAATATTTCCTGTCAGCGTAGTTAGTACGTCCACATCGGGGCGGTAGAGAACTGGGTTTGTTCAACTGGTACACGTTTTCACGAAAGTGTGGACTAGAACTAGGAAGATTGTTCGGTGCTAGCAGGATTAAGTTCAACTTTGTCTGTGCAGACTAGTCTGTTGTCGATTACTTCAGACTTTTCTTACCGTTGATTAAACGACATTTTGTTACGTTCCAGCGCTAGGAGGTCGTCAGAGGGCAATCATGGTTTCTTAGGTGTACCCTGTCGATGACGTCATATTTATAATTTCTTCTACAGGTGAGTGTTATTGTTATCAAACACATCACATGTTCAGAACTACATCTACCTTGGACATACTATAACCAGTGATAGAAAATTTACAACTGAAATAAACAAAAGAATAGGAATGGCAAAAAGTAATTTTAATGTCATGAAGAACATATTAACATCAAAACAAATAACACCAGGGCTAAAACTAAGAATAGCAAAATGTTATATCTTGTTAATATTCCTGTGTGGTGTAGAAACATGGATATTAGACAAGAAAACAGAACAGAAAATTGAAGCCTTTGAAATGTGGATTTATAGAAGAATTGGATGGACAGAAAAGAAAACAAATGATGAAGTCTTAAAACAACTGAAAATGAAAGAACTACAAACACAATTCAAACAAGACGCATGCGATTTTTGAGGTATGTTACACGGCAGCTATAAGTAATCTTGGAACGGACACTACAATGTAAAAGAGGCAGAGGTAGACCAAGATTAACATCAACGAGTAACATCAAAAGATGGACAAATCAGCCTACGGCAACTTGTACTATCAAAGCAAGAGACAGAGCGGAATGCGCTCCATGGTAGCCAACCTTCGATGCGGGGACGGCACTTAATGATGATGATAAACACATCTACGGGAGCGGTTAGTCGTTGAAGTGTATTTACATTTTGATATTTATAGACACCAGTCACTGAACTGTCAGCAATACAATATATATAGTCATATGTCTGTCTAAGGATGTACCTATTCTCCAAACATAGATAGATAGATAGTGAGAGAAAGAAAGAGAGAGAGAGAGAGAGAGAGAGAGAGAGAGAGAGAGAGGAGAAACATTATTGCTGTAAATGTTAACATCGATCGGTAAAATAGTGACAGTAATTTTTAAGTTATTTTTTCTGTTTAACTTCACGGGGTGGTAGCACAATTCTAACTTAATGGGGTGGTAGCACAATTCTAACTTAACGGGGTGGTAGCACAATTCTAACTTAACTGGGTGGTAGCACAAATCTAATTTAATGGTGATGTAGCACAAATCTAATTTAATGGTGATGTAGCACAAATGTAATTTAACGGGGTGGTAGCACAAATCTAACTTAATGGGGTGGTAGCACAAATCTAACTTAATGGGGTGGTAGCACAAATCTAACTTAATGGGGTGGTAGCACAAATCTAACTTAATGGGGTGGTAGCACAAATCTAACTTAATGGGTGGTAGCACAAATCTAATTTAATGAGGTGGTAGCACAAATCTAACTTAACGGGGTGGTAGCACAAATCTAACTTAACGGGGTGGTAGCACAAATCTAACTTAACGGGGTGGTAGCACAAATCTAACTTAACGGGGTGGTAGCACAAATCTAACTTAATGGGTGGTAGCACAAATCTAACTTAACGGTGTGGGTGCTCAGATCTAAACAAGAACCACAAGGATATTCCTGCTGAGATGAGCCACATGTCCGGTTTAATGCCCGCAAACTTCAATCAAATGTTCTCGGTCTAACAAGTGGCTACAAACTGGGGCCCGGAAATAGAGCAGACGTCATCAGAGAGTCCGGAATCCCGGCCTGAGTCACGTTCGCAGGGTAGGTAGAGGGCGGGCACATACAGGCAGATGTTTAGTTAATGTGGAGAATCTCACACAAAGACATAAACAACCTGGGCATAAGTGTTGTACCAGCGGGCATAAGTGTTGTACCAGCGGGCATAAGTGTTGTACTGTGGGCATAAGTGTTGTACCAGTGGGCATAAGTGTTGTACCAGCGGGCATAAGTGTTGTACCAGTAGAGAATAGTCATCGGACGTTGATATATCGCGAGAGTCACGGTGTTAGCTGACGCAATACCCAGACGTCCACCCACACAAGTAGTTGTTGTACTGACTCAGGTGATCTGGCAATGTCTCCTCCTTATGAAGCCCTCTCCCGCTCTGCTGTATGTGACTCACCTTCATCAATCGCTTCTCTTACATCGGCCATTTCTCTGCCTTGTGGACATTACAAAAGGATACCGTTAGAGAAGGTCACTAACTTTGGGTAATCTCAAGGACGGCCGACTCACTCAAATATCAGGCTCTTTATGACGTCACGGTAGCCTTTTGTGAGCGCAGCTACTGAGGTCTAAGGGTTCCTTAAGGAAAACCACCCGCAAAATAAACGTTCCTACGGTTCACCCATACAACAAAACGTTGCTACGGTTCACCCATACAACAAAACCTGCGACAACTCAAAGAGTACCGAGCTGGGCTATCTTTCACTAGTATTTACAGTCATCTCTTATTTGGTGAAACACAAGCACCCAGACGTAAACCTGACATAACTACAAGGCTACTTCTCTCTATGAAAACCTGACATAACTACAGGGCTACTTCTCTCTATGAAAACCTGACATAACTACAGGGCTACTTCTCTCTATGAAAACCTGACATAACTACAGGGCTACGTCTCTCTATGAAAACCTGACATAACTATAGGGCTGCTTCTCTCTATGAAAACCTGACATAACTATAGGGCTACTTCTCTCTATGAAAACCTAACATAACTACAGGGCTGCTTCTCTCTATGAAAACCTGACATAACTACAAGGCTACTTCTCTCTATGAAAACCTGACATAACTACAAGGCTACTTCTCTCTATGAAAACTGACATAACTACAGGGCTACTTCTCTCTATGAAAACCTTACATAACTATAGGGCTGCTTCTCTCTATGAAAACCTTACATAACTATAGGGCTGCTTCTCTCTATGAAAACCTTACATAACTATAGGGCTGCTTCTCTCTATGAAAACCTGACATAACTATAGGGCTGCTTCTCTCTATGAAAACCTGACATAACTACAAAGATACTTCTCTCTATGAAAACCTGACATAACTACAAAGCTACTTCTCTCTATGAAAACCTGACATAACTATAGGGCTACTTCTTTCTATGAAAACCTGGCAGAACTATAGGGCTACTTCTCTCTATGAAAACCTGACATAACTCTAGGGCTACTTCTCTCTATGAAAACCTGACATAACTACAAGGTTACTTCTCTCTATAACAACCTGACATATGTACAAGGCTACTTCTCTCTATAAAAACCTGACATATGTACAAGGCTACTTCTCTCTATAAAAACCTGACATATGTACAAGGCTACTTCTTCCCATGTAAACTTGAACGACTACTTCTCCCTATTTAAAGCTGACATATGTGTATGTTGCTGTGGGCCGGCTTTATATCTCTAGTAAGGGGTTAAGGCAAAGAAATATATAAAAATGCGAAATTGCAGTAAAGCAGAATGTGAGGGAGAATTGAAAAAAAAAATATATATAAAAAATTGGTATGGTAAAAGCTTTACGTGAATTTGTAATTACGTGAATTACGTAAAAGCTTTACGACAACACAAATTTGAACGACGTTTCAGCTCAATAGGGCTTCAGCAAGGACAAACAAACAACTCACACAGATATGTAAATACCGGACTGTGGCCGGAACACGACAAAGGGAAGGCATTTTACTTTTCTAATACCAGTTTTGATTATTTTGTTTTGGATGTTTCATTACTAGTTAGCTATGTAGGAAAGCATTTTTTTTACTTACATATCTTTGCGTGTATGTTGTTTATTTGTTCCAGCTGAAGGGCTATTGAGCCGAAACGTCGTTCACATGTGTGTCGTCTACCAATCACGTAAAGCTTTACCATACCTTCGTTTCAAATCTTCCTTTATATCTCTAGCCAAGTACCGCGGGACTGAATTATACATGAATTTCACTTTTTCCATATTTTTCGCATCGGTAGCTGTGTCTCCCGCCATACAGGCAAATAGTCTCCGACTGATTGATCCATGCTGTGTTGGAACTTGGTATTAATCCATGCTGTGTTGGAACTTGATATTGAACCATACTGTGTTGGAACTTGGTATTGATCCATACAGAGTTGGAACTTGATTTGATCCATACTGTGTTAGAACTTGGTATTAATCCATACTGTGTTGGAACTTGGTATTGATCCATACTGTGTTGGAACTTGGTATTGATCCATATTGTGTTGGAACTTGATATTGATCCATACTGTGTTAGAACTTGGTATTAAACCATACTGTGTTGGAACTTGATTTTGAACCATACTGTGTTAGAACTTGATATTGATCCGTGCTGTGTTGGAACTTGGTATTGACCCATACTGTGTTGGAACTTGGTATTGATCCGTGCTGTGTTGGAACTTGGTATTGATCCATACAGTGTTGGAACTTGGTATTGATCCGTGCTGTGTTGGAACTTGATATTGATCCGTGCTGTGTTGGAACTTGGTATTGAACCGTGCTGTGTTGGAACTTGGTATTGATCCATACTGTGTTAGAACTTGATATTGATCCGTGCTGTGTTGGAACTTGGTATTGATCCATACTGTGTTGGAACTTGGTATTGATCCGTGCTGTGTTGGAACTTGATATTGATCCGTGCTGTGTTGGAACTTGGTATTGATCCATACTGTGTTGGAACTTGGTATTGATCCGTGCTGTGTTGGAACTTGATATTGATCCGTGCTGTGTTGGAACTTGGTATTGATCCATACTGTGTTGGAACTTGGTATTGATCCGTGCTGTGTTGGAACTTGATATTGATCCGTGCTGTGTTGGAACTTGATATTGATCCGTGCTGTGTTGGAACTTGATTTGATCCATGCTGTGTTGGAACTTGGTATTGATCCATACTGTGTTGGAACTTGATATTGATGCGTGCTGTGTTGGAACTTGGTATTGATCCATACTGTGTTGGAACTTGATATTGATCCGTGCTGTGTTGGAACTTGATATTGATCCGTGCTGTGTTGGAACTTGGTATTGATCCGTGCTGTGTTGGAACTTGGTATTGATCCGTGCTGTGTTAGAACTTGATTTGATCCATGATGTGTTGGAACTTGATATATTCTGACCAAGAGGTCATTGTCGCAACCTCACAGTTAGAACGATTCTCCACAACCCTAACGACCTCTTAGCGCCGCATCAACCACTAGACAAACAAGCTCTACTCTCTACCACACCGCTCATTGTATGGCATAGAATGATCTGATTTAGTCCTTCCACTTGAACTAGCTATAAATCACATTTTTATTGAAACATTAGCGTCAATCACTTGTCTGAGAAGTTAGTTGCAGCCAAACCTATTAACTGAAGGCACGCCTGCCTTACATTGACACGAATCGATTGCACTGACTTGAATAAATTTGAAAAGATTAATTTATGGAATATTTACGCTGGGCCGGCAATGCTAATTGAAGGCTGATGAGTAGCTTCTATATCACTATTAATAATTATAGATATTACAGGCTATAGTTCCCACTGTCAGTTCTCTCTTAGTTTCCCCTACCTTGTTCTATTTTATACCACCCTTTCCCCAAACCCGTCCATTCTCTCTTCTTCCGCTATCGGTTCTTTCTTATTTCTTTCTGTCAGTCCCTGGAGTGATGCACACATTTACAGCTGGTACAATAAGTGCGTATCATGGAGTGTGAATCTAGACAAGATCTCGGCCTACACATGTTTGTGAATGCTATTTTTTGTAGACAGAATGCATCAAACATCTAAAACATAAAACGTTGTTAAACAATGGCGACCACAATAACGAGTATGGAAAGGTCGAAGGTCAGGTAGTCAAGATATCAAACATAAACGGGATGTTAATGTTTTCTAAAATAGAAATGAATACATTCTCTGCTAGCGGAACTAGAATCGCAACATACAACACGTTCTGTCTGGGGTTCAGTCGTGACCTGTCTGGGGTTCAGTCGTGACCTGTCTGGGGTTCAGTCGTGACCTGTCGACTCAGATCAACCGCCAGAAACACAGGGGAACAGGCAAGAAATGGGGTGTTGTGGTAAAGCTGCTTGCATGGAATAAGTGATGAGGTGTAACATACACTTCTACAAAGTACGGTGGCAGCTTTACAAAAAAGGACAATACAAAATATTTTGTCGTTTCGGCCAACATGGTGCCTTCTTCAGAAAATAGGGACAACACAGACAACAAAATGAAGATATACTCTACTACATGTTCTGGAGTAATTCAACTAATACTAGAAAGAAGGGAGAGGTAAAATGATAACAAAGTATGTAAGGAGAATATTCTATATTACATAAAGAGTAATGTAGAGAGAGAGAGAGAGAGAGAGAGAGAGAGAGAGAGAGAGAGAGAGAGAAAAGAAAAATAAAGTAAAAAAAAAAAGTGTATAAAAAATGATGAATCATTTCAGCTAGAGCATTCCGTTCTCTGCCGAAAAGTGGGAGGTAAAGGCAGAGAAAGAGAGAGAGAGAGAAAAAAAAAGAGAGAAGGCCGTATGATAGGATGCAAAATCTAGTTTCAGTGGTCGATAAGGGGGAGATATGATGACCAGGAAAACAGGATGAGACGCCGTTATCAGGTGTAAGGATAATGTACAGATTCAGTTGACGAACCTGAAAGGATCAATCACTCGAGGACTGCATTGTCGATGAACATATAGTCAGTGTGGGAGATGATGTCGATGAACATATAGTCAGTGTGGGAGATGATGTCGATGAACATATAGTCAGTGTGGGACATGATGTCGATGAACATATAGTCAGTGTGGGAGATGATGTTGTTGAACATATAGTCAGTGTGGGAGATGATGTCGATGAACATATAGTCAGTGTGAGACATGATGTTGATGAACATATAGTCAGTGTGGGAGATGATGTTGTTGAACATATAGTCAGTGTGGGAGATGATGTTGTTGAACATATAGTCAGTGTGAGACATGATGTTGATGAACATATAGTCAGTGTGAGACATGATGTTGATGAACATATAGTCAGTGTGGGAGATGATGTTGTTGAACATATAGTCAGTGTGAGAAATGATGTCGATGAACATATAGTCAGTGTGACACATGATGTTGATGAACATATAGTCAGTGTGAGACATGATGTTGATGAACATATAGTCAGTGTGAGACATGATGTCGATGAACATATAGTCAGTGTGAGACATGATGTTGATGAACATATAGTCAGTGTGACACATGATGTTGATGAACATATAGTCAGTGTGACACATGATGTTGATGAACATATAGTCAGTGTGAGACATGATGTTGATGAACATATAGTCAGTGTGAGACATGATGTCGATGAACATATAGTCAGTGTGAGACATGATGTTGATGAACATATAGTCAGTGTGACACATGATGTCGATGAACACATAGTCAGTGTGAAACATGATGTCGATGAACATATAGTCAGTGTGAGACATGATGTTGATGAACATATAGTCAGTGTGAGACATGATGTCGATGAACATATAATCAGTGTGAGACATGATGTCGATGAACATATAGTCAGTGTGACACATGATGTCGATGACATATAGTCAGTGTGAGACATGATGTTGATGAACATATAGTCAGTGTGGTAGATGATGTTGATGAACATATAGTCAGTGTGGGAGATGATGTCGATGAACATATAGTCAGTGTGGGAGATGATGTTGATGAACATATAGTCAGTGTGGGAGATGATGTCGATGAACATATAATCAGTGTGAGACATGATGTCGATGAACATATAGTCAGTGTGAGACATGATGTTGATGAACATATAGTCAGTGTGAGACATGATGTCGATGAACATATAATCAGTGTGAGACATGATGTCGATGAACATATAGTCAGTGTGAGACATGATGTTGATGAACATATAGTCAGTGTGGGAGATGATGTCGATGAACATATAATCAGTGTGAGACATGATGTTGATGAACACATAATCAGTGTGAGTCATGATGTCGATGAACACATAATCAGTGTGAGACATGATGTTGATGAACATATAGTCAGTGTGGGAGATGATGTTGATGAACATATAGTCAGTGTGGGAGATGATGTCGATGAACATATAATCAGTGTGAGACATGATGTCGATGAACATATAGTCAGTGTGAGACATGATGTTGATGAACATATAGTCAGTGTGGGAGATGATGTCGATGAACATATAATCAGTGTGAGACATGATGTCGATGAACATATAGTCAGTGTGAGACATGATGTTGATGAACATATAGTCAGTGTGAGGCATGATGTCGATGAACATATAATCAGTGTGAGACATGATGTCGATGAACATATAGTCAGTGTGAGACATGATGTTGATGAACATATAGTCAGTGTGAGACATGATGTTGATGAACATATAGTCAGTGTGGGAGATGATGTTGATGAACATATAGTCAGTGTGGGAGATGATGTCGATGAACATATAGTCAGTGTGGGAGATGATGTTGATGAACATATAGTCAGTGTGGGAGATGATGTCGATGAACATATAGTCAGTGTGAGACATGATGTTGATGAACATATAGTCAGTGTGAGACATGATGTCGATGAACATGTAGTCAGTGTGAGACATGATGTCGATGAACATATAGTCAGTGTGAGACATGATGTCGATGAACATATAGTCAGTGTGAGACATGATGTTGATGAACATATAGTCAGTGTGGGAGATGATGTTGATGAACATATAGTCAGTGTGGGACATGATGTCGATGAACATATAGTCAGTGTGAGACATGATGTTGATGAACATATAGTCAGTGTGGGAGATGATGTCGATGAACATATAGTCAGTGTGGGAGATGATGTCGATGAACATATAGTCAGTGTGGGAGATGATGTTGTTGAACATATAGTCAGTGTGGGAGATGATGTCGATGAACATATAGTCAGTGTGACACATGATGTCGATGAACACATAGTCAGTGTGAGACATGATGTCGATGAACATATAGTCAGTGTGGGAGATGATGTCGATGAACATATAGTCAGTGTGGGAGATGATGTCGATGAACATATAGTCAGTGTGAGACATGATGTCGATGAACATATAGTCAGTGTGGGAGATGATGTCGATGAACATATAGTCAGTGTGAGACATGATGTCGATGAACATATAGTCAGTGTGGGAGATGATGTCGATGAACATATAGTCAGTGTGAGACATGATGTTGATGAACACATAGTCAGTGTGAGACATGATGTCGATGAACATATAGTCAGTGTGGGAGATGATGTCGATGAACATATAGTCAGTGTGAGACATGATGTTGATGAACACATAGTCAGTGTGAGACATGATGTCGATGAACATATAATCAGTGTGAGACATGATGTCGATGAACATATAGTCAGTGTGAGACATGATGTCGATGAACATATAGTCAGTGTGGGACATGATGTCGATGAACATATAGTCAGTGTGGGACATGATGTCGATGAACATATAGTCAGTGTGGGACATGATGTCGATGAACATATAATCAGTGTGAGACATGATGTCGATGAACATATAGTCAGTGTGGGACATGATGTCGATGAACATACAGTCACATATGACAACGCTCTACCCATGATCCCTTCGATCCCTATCAAATATCAACATCAGATATTGGAAGTAGCGATATAATTACAATAGATCGTGTGAAATCAACATTCTATTGCATTAGTTGGCACATGATGATGATTGCATTAGTTGGCACATGATGATTATTGCATTAGTTGGCACATGATGATGATTGCATTAGTTGGCATGGAGAACAGTCAAAAACAGAACTGATACGATGCACTGTAGATAGAAGATTGTGGAAGGACATGATTGCCTACGACAACGGTATGGCACATGATAATGATTGCATTAGTTCCTCATTGCTTGCATCTACTTGTGAGCGAACACTGTACAGATGATGTTAACATCCTTCACTTGGTAGTCATGAAACGTCAGCATTGGTATTGTGTAGACAATAGACAACCGTGCTTCAAATGTTTCTGTTTTCAAAGTTGATTCAATGAAACCTGGTCACATTTGATGTTCGATACGATACCGTCCGCTCAAGTCAGTTGTGGCTTAACAACATACAAGGCAATCACATTAAAATGACTAACAACAAGTGTCTTCTCGATAGCAACATACGATTGTAAATCAGTGACAATCTCGTAAACAGCAAAAAACAAAATGGATTCATTCAAAACAAATTGCTGCAGAAAACTCCTTAAGATACCTTGAGTAATGGAAAGGAGAAATGAAGACATTAAAAGATGTAAACATTAAAAAGAACTGGCTTCAATGAAGACATTAAAAGATGTAAACATTAAAAAGAACTGGCTTATAAACACCATTCTACAGAGGAAATTAAAATAATATGGCCACGTCAAAAGACATTGTGGGCTGGGAAGAAAAATAATGGTAGGCGTGGTTCTTGGGTGACGCATAACGAGAAGAAGATGGTTTGAGGACATCAAGGAGACCTTGAAAATAACAACAGAAGAAATGTGAGATCTGGCTAGAGACAGAGACTCTTTCAGAAGTGCTCTGATGTATACAACGTTCTGTGGGAGATCTGGCTAGAGACAGCGATTCTTTCAGAAGTGCTCTGATGTATACAACGTTCTGTGGGAGATCTGGCTAGAGACAGCGATTCTTTCAGAAGTGCTCTGATGTATACAACGTTATGTGGGAGATCTGGCTAGAGACAGCGATTCTTTCAGAAGTGCTCTGATGTATACAACGTTCTGTGGGAGATCTGGCTAGAGACAGCGATTCTTTCAGAAGTGCTCTGATGTATACAACGTTCTGTGGGAGATCTGGCTAGAGACAGCGATTCTTCAGAAGTGCTCTGATGTATACAACGTTCTGTGGGAGGTCTGGCTAGAGACAGCGATTCTTTCAGAAGTGCTCTGATGTATACAACGTTCTGCAAGGGACATGCGACCTAATGATGTAGTCTGTTGACATATCTGTACTAAAAGCGGTGAGCTCTCATGAAAGAAATGCTAAAGAATCAACATTGGCTAAGTGTGGGCTACTAATGTCACATCTTGTCTAATTCTGGCAGGTTGTAATCGATGAACTAATTGGCTTAGACAAATGTAATTACGTCAAGACGTATCGATCACGTATAGATCAAAACAATGTGTAAAGGTAGTCGTACCAGATTTATATTCTGTCATGTTTGAGAGTTATCGTTACGACCTAGTCATGATGTGGATATGTTACCGATCCTATTGCTCCAATCGTATCCCATCTTCGTATCCCATCCTCGTATCCCATCGCGTATCCCATCCTCGTATCCCACCCTCGTATCTCATCCTCATATCCGATCCACATAACCCATCCTCATATCCCATCCTCGTATCCCATCGCGTATCCCATCCTCATATCCCATCCTCGTATCACATCCTCGTATCCCACCCTCGTATCTCATCCTCATATCCCATCCACATATCCCATCCTCATATCCCATCATCGTATCCCATCCTCATATCCCATCATCATATCCCATCCTCATATCCCATCATCATATCCCATCCTCGTATCCCATCATCATATCCCATCATCATATCCCATCCTCATATCCCATCATCGTATCCCATCCTCATATCCCATCCTCATATCCCATCCTCGTATCCCACCCTCGTATCTCATCCTCATATCCCATCCACATATCCCATCCTCATATCCCATCATCGTATCCCATCCTCATATCCCATCATCATATCCCATCCTCATATCCCATCATCATATCCCATCCTCGTATCCCATCATCATATCCCATCATCATATCCCATCCTCATATCCTATCATCGTATCCCATCCTCATATCCCATCCTCATATCCATCATCATATCCCATCCTCGTATCCCATCATCATATCCCATCATCATATCCCATCCTCATATCCTATCATCGTATCCCATCCTCATATCCCATCCTCATATCCCATCCTCGTATCCCATCCTCATATCCCATCCTCATATCCATCCTCGTATCCCATCCTCGTATCCCATCCTCATATCCCATCCTCATATCCCATCCTCGTATCCCATCCTCATATCCCATCCTCATATCCCATCCTCATATCCCATCCTCGTATCCCATCCTCATATCCCATCCTCATATCCCATCCTCGTATCCCATCCTCATATCCCATCCTCATATCCCATCCTCATATCCCATCCTCATATCCCATCCTCGTATCCCATCCTGGTAGACCTCAGAGAATGGATCAGACTGCGCGAGCGTCATGAACTGCCTGCTGCACAGATTGTCTATGCTCTGGCTATTATTAATGTTTGATTGTTTGGCTAGATTGTTTCTGCTGCTGTTGTCTTTCTGATTTTGCTTACTGTTTTGTTGGCGAGGCACGGCCCGTTCAATCTTAGACTAACTCTCTCAGGTTATATTGGACCGCAATTTCTCTGCCAAAATTAAAGTGAATCTTGCTTTCTTTCTTTAAAGTTTGGCTTGACAGCGAGCCTCCATGTTTGTTTATGACGGGATATAAGAATGATAGAAACATTACGTAGACTTCATAGTATTGGTCCTGGTCACTTCCTCTTCTGGTCATTTCGACCACCGTGAGTCTGCTGCTCCACATCGCCTTTTTGTGATAAATACATACTTGAGAGTTTAATTAGTGTTTTTGTGATATTATTTTTTTTTTTTTTTACTAAATGAAGGCTTTTGTCGAAACGTTGTAGCCTGCTGTCCCGTCTCTCACTCTGAAGACTACCGATCCTACAGATGATAACAATTGCCCCACGCTGAAGACTACCGATCCTACAGATGATAACAATTGCCCACGCTGAAGACTACCGATCCTACAGATGATAACAATTGCCCCACGCTGAAGACTACCGAACATACAGATGATAACAATTGCCCCACGCTGAAGACTACCGATCCTACAGATGATAACAATTGCCACACGTTGAAGACTACCGACCCTACAGATGATAACAATTGCCACACACTGAAGACTACCAACCCTACATTTGATAACAATTGCCACATGTTGAAGACTACCGACCCTACAGATGATAACAATTGCCACATGTTGAAGACTACCGACCCTACAGATGATAACAATTGCCGGACTCTGAAGAGGTCATAACATGTTAAAGTATCACCTCTACAACGCTGCAAGGACAGGAACCTCCGACAACTATACCTCTTCCATCGACAGTGTGGTTCAGTAGCACCTCCTAGAGAGGTCTGCACCAAAAGATAAACAGGAAACTGTTTTTCCAGCACTTGTTGCGTGGCGATATCGCCAACCCTGAGCTGACCAAGGGCTTGAGCTTTTTTTATAATAACGTCAAGAAGTGTAGAACGAGCAGCTGAAGATTGACATGAAGCAACTTTGTTGACTACATATCAAGTCAGTTTGTTGATCAAATCTTGATAGTCATCACATTGTGTTGGTGACTGTAGCGTGGAGGTGTGGGAGTCGAAGCCTTTTATGGATGAAATACGAGTTAACTTTCATCTAACCCTAGCGATTATGGTTGTTCGATGTCAAAGCGAAAGTCGATCCACTCTTTGATATTATCCTTCCATTTTTTTTTCATCTGTTTCTCTGAAATTTGACAGTGAATTAAAGAAATATCTCTGTTCACTGCGTCATATGAATGAAGTAGATTTATCCTTGTATCTCTGTTCACTGCGTCATATGAATGAAGTAGATTTATCCTTGTATCACTGTTCACTGCGCCATGTGAATGAAGTAGATTTATCCTTGTATCTCTGTTCACTGCGCCATGTGAATGAAGTAGATTTATCCTTGTATCTCTGTTCACTGCGTCGTGTGAATGAAGTAGATTTATCCTTGTATCTCTGTTCACTGCGTCGTGTGAATGAAGTAGATTTATCCTTGTTTCTCTGTTCACTGCGTCGTATGAATGAAGTAGATTTATCCTTGTTTCTCTGTTCACTGCGTCGTGTGAATGAAGTAGATTTGTGGTCATTAGATGGGACAGTCATTAATTCTAGGTCTAGAACTGTGGTCATTAGATGGGACAGTCATTAATTCTAGGTCTAGAACTGTGGTCATTAGATGGGACAGTCATTAATTCTAGGTCTAAAACTGTGGTCATTAGATGGGACAGTCATTAATTCTAGGTCTAGAACTGTGGTCATTAGATGGGACAGTCATTAATTTAATGTCTAGAACTGTGGTCATTAGATGGGACAGTCATTAATTCTAGGTCTAAAACTGTGGTCATTAGATGGGACAGTCATTAATTCTAGGTCTAGAACTGTGGTCATTAGATGGGACAGTCATTAATTCCTATAGCTCAGTGGTGAGTGAACTGGGCGACCAAGGGGTGAGTGAATTGGGCGACCAAGGTTGAGTGAACTGGGCGACCAAGGGGTGAGTGAACTGGGCGACCAAGGGGTGAGTGAACTGGGCGACCAAGGGGTGAGTGAACTGGGCGACCAAGGGGTGAGTGAACTGGGCGACCAAGGGGTGAGTGAACTGGGCGGCCAAGTGGTGAGTGAACTGGGCGACCAAGTGGTGAGTGAACTGGGCGACCAAGTGGTGAGTGAACTGGGCGACCAAGTGGTTAATGAACTGGGCGACTTGTGGTGAGTGAACTGGGCGACCAAGTGGTGAGTGAACTGGGCGACCAAGGGGTGAGTGAACTGGGCGACCAAGGGGTGAGTGAACTGGGCGACCAAGTGGTGAGTGAACTGGGCGACCAAGGGGTGAGTGAACTGGGCGACCAAGGGGTGAGTGAACTGGGCGACCAAGTGGTGAGTGAACTGGGCGACCAAGGGGTGAGTGAACTGGGCGACCAAGGGGTGAGTGAACTGGGCGACCAAGGGGTGAGTGAACTGGGCGACCAAGTGGTGAGTGAACTGGGCGACCAAGGGGTGAGTGAACTGGGCGACCAAGGACGGGAGATCAGGTTTAATCTCGATCAACGGCTTCCGGGTTCACACAGCCATAAATGGGTACTGGATTATTTATTGGAAAGTAATGCGGCACAGGTGTAATAAACGACCACATCAGCCCAAAAATCATGTGCCGGAGGTTTGTTCAAATGTTGATCATTAACAGCATACTCCCTAGAAGTCACGTGGCGTGACCTTTAACTCTTTATTACCTTAATCATTAGTTCCTGCACATTTCCAGACGGAACTAAGCCCCTCCGTTGTGTTCCCTTCCCTCCTTCCACAACTCAATATTGTTTCCATCACCCCCTCCCCAATTATCCTAAACTAAATACCGTAAATATCCAAATAAAGACAACCTAGCATTCCAAACCAGTACAAACTTCCGGTGCAGCCGTACTTTGGACTGTTATCTAGTCACCCATTTTCTCTTGGATGAGACCAGAGCTGATGAATCGATATCAGTTTGTCGAACTGACATATTTATCGATTGTGACTGGTGGAAAAAAAATATTGTAAATATTCCGTTCTGAGGATTTATTTACCAGCAGCTCTCGACACAGTTTCCCGGGCATAGCATGACGCCTGTCAGACATGGAGGGCGCTGATCAGCTTGGGGTTGCTGGTGTCAAACCACGAGAAGTCACAATGGTGTGGTTATCTTATGTATTGTGTTATTATTTGAGGTATTTCTCTCAATGATTTCACCTTAGGAAGATTGCTATAGTTTGTAGCTAGCTTTAAAGACATTTGGAGAAAGACGAAGAGCTACATCAAAAGAGGAAATATTCTTTGTCTCACTATCTCTCTTTCCGCCCCCACCTCTATCTCTCTCTCTCTCTCTCTCTCTCTCTCTCTCTGTATACATTTATTTATTTATTCAGTTTGCGTGCACTCAACATATCCCGTCTGCACGCAGATAAAGCCCATCTGTCCCTGTCTCTAGCCAGATCTTTCAATTCCTCTTTTGTCATGTTCAGAACCTCTTGGATGTCTTAAAACAACTTTGTTTTCCTTTGTCTGCCTCTGTCTCATGGATCTGGATCCCTCCCATCTCACTATGTCTCATGGACCTGGATCCCTCCCATCCCACTATGTCTCATGGACCTGGATCCCTCCCATCCCACTATCTCTTGCGAAGTGACCACAATATCTCACTATCTCTTGCGAAGTGACCACAATATCTCACTGTCTTGCGAAGTCACCGCAATATCTCACTATCTCTTACGAAGTGACCACAATATCTCACTGTCTTGCGAAGTCACCACAATATCTCACTATCTCTTACGAAGTGACCACAATATCTCACTATCCTCTATGCAAGTTTGATTTAAAGTGCCCGTACTTAACTAATGGACTTTTCTAAGTGAGACTGAAGTGGCTGACACGAGATGTCAGCAAACAAACAACGATCGCGCCAGCTACCGAAGCCGTACATATCTACTGTTGCCACTGTAAACATAGGGACACATGGGAGATAACTTCGGACTGCAGAGAACATCGTTTAATATTCTATTTAATACCTTCTATGTAGATCACCAGCAGTTATGGCTGTACTTTGTGTTGCATAGAACTGTCTCTACCAATTTTGGTTCCTTTATTTGTTGGTCTTTTTTAAAAATGTGTATTCATCATAAGATTTATCTTGATTACTTGACAGTACGAAGTGATGATAAAACTTGATCTAGTGCGTCCCTAACTCTTTCCCTAAACTCGTTGTCTCGCCTGTACAATGTATATCACAGAGTGTAGATGAAGTCACTGGTTTGAGGGAGAGCTCTCACCTACAAAAAAACAATGGAAAGTTTCCAACAATCAATCACTATGACCTACATTATTGCCAATGGGCGTCAGTTTATTTAATGATCTTGTTTACAAAACTTGGCTTCCAAACCGAGCTGTTTTGAAAATAAATCTCTGGTATACTCAGATTAAGCAAATATCTTTCTTACAAAATTTTTGACAGAAAACTATTTTCTTTCATGCAAAGATCGACCCTTCAAATTTAATTTGAGATTTCTGCCGGCCTATTTTTCTTATTTTCCATTTTTTTTTAAATGAAACTTGTTTTATTTGTTTGTCTTCCGGCATCAACATATGTTCATTTGTTTTGTAGACTTGTTTGTCTTTGTGAGAGAAATTGATTTCAGTTAATCTCTAGGCTAACATTATGGTTTTCCCCAGGCTAAAATTGTGATTCATCTCTAGACTAAAATTGTGATCCATCTCTAGACTAAAATTGTGATTCATCTCTAGACTAAAATTGTGATTCATCTCTAGACTAAAATTGTGATTCATCTCTAGACTAAAATTGTGATTCATCTCTAGACTAAAATTGTGATTCATCTCTAGACTAAAATTGTGATCCATCTCTAGACTAAAATTGTGATTCATCTCTAGACTAAAATTGTGATTCATCTCTAGACTAAAATTGTGATTCATCTCTAGACTAAATTGTGATCCATCTCTAGACTAAAACTGTGATCCATCTCTAGACTAAAATTGTGATCCATCTCTAGACTAAAACTGTGATCCATCTCTAGACTAAAATTGTGATCCATCTCTAGACTAAAACAGTGATTCATCTCTACACTAAAACTGTGATTCATCTCTACACTAAAACTGTGATTCATCTCTACACTAAAACTGTGATTCATCTCTAGACTAAAATTGTGATTCATCTCTAGACTAAAACTGTGATTCATCTCTAGACTAAAACTATGATTCATCTCTACACTAAAACTGTGATTCATCTCTACACTAAAATTGTGATTCATCTCTACACTAAAACTGTGATCCATCTCTAGACTAAAACTGTGATTCATCTCTACACTAAAACTGTGATTCATCTCTAGACTAAAACTGTGATTCATCTCTACACTAAACCTGTGATTCATCTCTACACTAAAACTGTGATTCATCTTTACACTAAAATTGTGATTCATCTCTACACTAAAATTGTGATTCATCTCTACACTAAAATTGTGATTCATCTCTACACTAAAATTGTGATTCATCTCTACACTAAAACTGTGATTCATCTCTACACTAAAACTATGATTCATCTCTACACTAAAACTGTGATTCATCTCTACACTAAAATTGTGATTCATCTCTACACTAAAACTGTGATTCATTTCTAGACTAAAACAGTGATTCATCTCTACACTAAAACTGTGATTCATCTCTAGACTAAAACTGATTAATCTCTAGACTAAAACTGTGATTAACTTCTTGGCTAAAACTGTGATTAACCTCTTGGCTAAAGCTGTGAGCATCATTCTATTACAAATTCAAATCCCATGACATGAACAGCTCACGACTTGCGATCCTTGAGCCGCGTGGTTGTCGTCATCCCAAATCAGCACCGTTCTGACCGAACGTTCTCCCACGTAGACAGCTCTAGTATGGAGGGCACCAAGTTCTCCCACGTAGACAGCTCTAATATGGAGGGCACCAAGTTCTCCCACATAGACAGCTCTAGTATGGAGGGCACCAAGTTCTCCCACGTAGACAGCTCTAGTATGGAGGGCACCAAGTTCTCCCACGTAGACAGCTCTAGTATGGAGGGCACCAAGTTCTCCCACGTAGACAGCTCTAGTATGGAGGGCACCAAGTTCTCCCACGTAGACAGCTCTAGTATGGAGGGCACCAAGTTCTCCCACGTAGACAGCTCTAGTATGGAGGGCACCAAGTTCTCCCACGTAGACAGCTCTAGTATGGAGGGCACCAAGTTCTCCCACGTAGACAGCTCTAGTATGGAGGGCACCAAGTTCTCCCACGTAGACAGCTCTAGTATGGATGGCACCAAGTTCTCCCACGTAGACAGCTCTAGTATGGAGGGCACCAAGTTCTCCCACGTAGACAGCTCTAGTATGGAGGGCACCAAGTTCTCCCACGTAGACAGCTCTAGTATGGAGGGCACCAAGTTCTCCCACGTAGACAGCTCTAGTATGGAAGGCACCAAGTTCTCCCACGTAGACAGCTCTAGTATGGAGGGCACCAAGTTCTCCCACATAGACAGCTCTAGTATGGAGGGCACCAAGTTCTCCCACGTAGACAGCTCTAGTATGGAGGGCACCAAGTTCTCCCACGTAGACAGCTCTAGTATGGAAGGCACCAAGTTCTCCCACGTAGACAGCTCTAGTATGGAAGGCACCAAGTTCTCCCACGTAGACAGCTCTAGTATGGAGGGCACGACGTTGATTTTGCTCAATTAAGTTTCCTGCGAGCTCAAGAACTCATAAATTTACACCCAGCCTACATGCAACAACATACAAGTCCAACACAACCTACATGCAACAACATACAAGTCCAGCACAACCTACATACAACAACATACAAGTCCAACACAACCTACATAGAACAACATACAAGTCCAACACAACCTACATACAACAACATACAAGTCCAACACAGCCTACATGCAACAACATACAAGTCCAACACAACCTACATGCAACAACATACAAGTCCAACACAACCTACATACAACAACATACAAGTCCAACACAACCTACATACAACAACATACAAGTCCAACACAACCTACATACAACAACATACAAGTCCAACACAACCTACATACAACAACATACAAGTCCAACACAGCCTGCATGCAACAACATACAAGTCCAACACAACCTACATGCAACAACATACAAGTCCAACACAACCTACATGCAACAACATACAAGTCCAACACAGCCTACATGCAACAACATACAAGTCCAACACAGCCTACATGCAACAACATACAAGTCCAACACAGCCTACATGCAACAACATACAAGTCCAACACAGCCTACATGCAACAACATACAAGTCCAACACAACCTACATGCAACAACATACAAGTCCAACACAACATCTTGACCAACACATACCGATCCGAAGACGAGTGTTCACGTTAAACAATGTGGTCGGCGACAATATGGTGTGCCTTCATTGTCGACTGGATGTGGAGAAGGGGAGAGATTGGCACGATTGAAAATTGTACTTAGTTATAAGGGGAGGCGTAAATAATGCGTCCAATAACGACGTTCGCTGACGATAGTATGCACTGCCATTGGTCACCTTGACCCGTCCTTGAACTTACACAATCATTGGTCAATCTTGGCCGTCCTTGAACGTTCACAACCATCGGTCAACCATTGGTCAACCTTGACCGTCTTTGAACTTACACAATTATTGGTCAACCTTGACCGTCCTTGAACTTATACAACCATCGGTCAACCATTGGTCAACCTTGACCGTCCTTGAACTTACACAACCATTGGTCAACCTTGACCGTACTTGAACTTATACAACCATCGGTCAACCATTGGTCAACCTTGACCGTCCTTGAACTTACACAACCATTGGTCAACCTTGACCGTCCTTGAACTTACATACATAACCAGACAAAAATAGAAAGAAACATTGACACATCTTTGTTACCGTCAAAAGTATACCGTGACCGACTGTTGTTATTGAAATTAACTTCTTATCGCTGTTACGCTATCGACTGTTATCTTCTACGAACACTTCGTGAATGTTTGATCCATGCATTTTTTTTTTTATCTCATCACTTTTATCAAGAGTTTTGCTCTTTTCCTGACCTTTTGGTTTTTCCTCATCTCTTGACCCGGATGTACGAATTTGCAAATTTCAAAACGAAAGTGCAGTTATACATCTAATCCTAGCTACGTGTGTCGTGTATCTAGCACAGGGGCATCAACAAAGACTTCACAAATCCTTGTTTCGAGATGAGTCTTAACAAAGCAACTTATTCATCTCTTGAAAGTTTCCGCAACTTGCGTCCTTGACTCCAAGATGCAAGGTCAGAAAGTTCTGGCCGAGTTCAATGGACTTGATTCAAACCGAGGGGGTTTCTGGAGGGCTATCGGTAAGATGTCGTGATCATTCAAACCAAGGGGGTTTCTGGAGGGCTATCGGTAAGATGTCGTGATCATTCAAACCAAGGGGGTTTCTGGAGGGCTATCAGTAAGATGTCGTGATCATTCAAACCAAGGGGGTTTCTGGAGGGCTATCGGTAAGATGTCGTGATCGCCATTCAAAACCAAGGAGGTTTCTGGAGGGCTATCGTAAGATGTCGTGATCGCCATTCAAACCGAGGGGCTTTCTGGAGGTTATCGGTAAGATGTCGTGATCGCCATTCAAACCGAGGGGGCTTCTGGAGGGCTATCGGTAAGATGTCGTGATCGCCATTCAAACCAAGGGGGTTTCTGGAGGGTTATCGGTAAGATGTCGTGATCGCCATTCAAACCAAGGGGGTTTCTGGAGGGTTATCGGTAAGATGTCGTGATCGCCAGTCAAACCAAGGGGGTTTCTGGAGGGCTATCGGTAAGATGTCGTGATCGCCATTCAAACCAAGGGGGTTTCTGGAGGGCTATCGGTAAGATGTCGTGATCATTCAAACCGAGGGGGTTTCTGGAGGGTTATCGGTAAGATGTCGTGATCATTCAAACTTGCCTTTACTTTTATTAACAATTTCTTCCTGGAGATGACTTTTTTTCATTTCATTTTACTTTCTTCTATTAACCTACTTCATGACTTCATTTTACTTTCTTTTATGAGCCTACTTCATTGTACTTGTTTCTATAAACCTGCTTCATGACTTCATGTACTTCCTTCTATGAACCTACTTGATGATTTCATTGTACCTTCCATGTCTACAATAGCTAGATGTTACACTGCTGATGGTGTTACTGTACTTGATCTAAAAATCTGTACATGAATGTTACTGTATTGTTCATATAAAACACACACTGATGAATTTTCTGTCTTTACATTTGATGTGACTTGATAAGACTTTCAATGCTAAGAAAAGTAATGACAACGTTCCGAAAGAGACAAAAACGCAAACAAAACAGCTCATTTCCAATATTAGGAACAAACGATCGTCATTTTTTTACCACGTAATGAGAAGGTAACAACTAGAATATATTGTGACAAATGGTAAAATTGAAGGACGAAGATACAGAGGGAAGCAAAGAGAAAAGATACCAGACAACTTAAGAGAATAGCTTAGCAGAAGGTCAACAACAGTAATGATAAATAACTGTCGAGATCGAGAGTTGTGGAGAGACATGATCACCTACGCCAGCAGGCATGGTGTCTGATGATGCTTTAATTTTGTGTCTCCCAGTGCTAACTCCATCACATATGTAATGTCTACGTGTATGTGCATGTTAGATGTCATTAGTCTAACGGTTATCACACTCAGTGTGTGGACGGTTGATATCTTCTCTAGCCCGGTTTGATGTGTACCTGGACTTATCGACGTCCCGGTTTGTGGTTGACCTGTTGTTTCGTCCAACTGGTGTGTCATCGAGTTACAACCCTAACATTTAGTCGCTAAAGATTCAACTTTAGCGCTCATCGTAACGCGGCACCAGCACATCGCGTTACTGCAGTATCTCCCGGGTCAAGTCTGCCCATCTAACCAGCTCCTCCGCGCATTCCCGCGCCGCGCGGCTCGTGTCAATAAGCCAATGACGCACTTCATCACTTGTAAGTGCAGGTCGTTGACTGGCTGAGAAATAAGGTCACAGAAGGTCATTGCGTGATAACAAGAAATAGAACATACTTTCTTTGTTTCATGAAATAATCGAGATATATTTGATCCCGACTATCTGTGACTGCCACATCAGGTGGCTAGAAGAACGAATCAAACAATGTCCATATCAACGTCTATGATTACACTAAATCCAAAATTAGATATTTCTATTTATCCTCTCTCTCTCTCTCTCTCTCTCTCTCTCTCTCTCTCTCTCTCTCTCACTCTCTCTCTCTCGTTTGAGATATATTGTAGATATTTCCTTGAACTATTTTTACATTGACTAAAAGAACAATTTGTTATACCATAAATGATTCAGACAATGTTGATTCCATTATTATTACACTAAATCTCAAATTAGTTATTTCTTTTTATTCTCTTCTCTCTCTCACGCCGTCTCTCTCTCCCTCTCTGTCTCTCCCTCTCTCTGTCTCTCCCTCTCTCTGTCTGTCTCTCTCTTGTTTGAGAAAATATTAATTTAAAAAAAAAAAACATTTTTAGATTTACAAAAAATGAACACTTTTTTTACATTTGTAATATTCCGTCAGGTTTCCGTGTAAAAGTAATAACATTAGAATCTATAGAAGTTTGTAAACTCAACATTTGATTTCATACAAGAAAAGAAGCACATAGATTAACATTAATAAATGTTTGCTTTTGAACTCTCAAGTTTATACATTAGTTACAGCCCTCAAATTGCCGTCGGTTGGGAACTTTCAAGTGCAAGCTATTCATACCGAGCAGTTCTAGATCATGTCTCTTTCAACCTGACCTTTGAATTCTTATTACCAGATAATGTTTGTGGATTCGCTATCTTCGTGTGAATCTCTCGAACCTCCCCACTTTTGTGAATGAGATAAAAGTTGTTGTTGACAAACGGGTCCAGGCGATGAGGTAAGTGCTTGGTTGGTCCGAGTTGCCTCCCGTGATTAGAATATTATCTTATGCTTGACCGGACTATCACACTTCATTTCGAGACTTAAAATGAGCGTTATGCTGACGCTGAATCGTTGTGTCGCTATTTTACGACATGAATGAGATATCTGCGCCTCTAGTGCAATCATACAGCGCCTGTCAGTTGTGTGAATAGTCTTTCAAGTTGCTAAATTGAGATGAGAAAACATGGAGCAATCATTCAAGATTCTACATTTAGATGAGAAAATATGGAGCAATCATTCAAGATTCTACATTTAGATGAAAAAATATGAAGCAATCATTCAAGATTCTACATTTAGATGAGAAAACATGGAGCAATCATTCAAGATTCAACATTTAGATGAAAAAATATGAAGCAATCATTCAAGATTCAACATTTAAATGAGCAAATATCGAGCAATCATTCAAGATTCAACATTTAAATGAGCAAATATCGAGCAATCATTCAAGATTCAACATTTAGATGAAAAAATATGGAGCAATCATTCAAGATTCAACATTTAAATGAGCAAATATCGAGCAATCATTCAAGATTCAACATTTAGATGAAAAAATATGGAGCAATCATTCAAGATTCAACATTTAAATGAGAAAATATGGAGCAATCATTCAAGATTCAACATTTAGATGAGAAAATATGGAGCAATCATTCAAGATTCAACATTTAGATGAGAAAATATGGAGCAATCATTCAAGATTCAACATTTAGATGAGAAAATATGGAGCAATCATTCAAGATTCAACATTTAGATGATAAAAGGAGACAAAGGCGCCTCACAGGACCAGAACTGGAAGTGTCAGCGACCCACAGCTGATGGCTTGCGCTAGGATCTTTGAATCAGAACCATCCAGACACTGCTCCACCTCTCTGTGGTGCCTCCAAAAACAGACTAACCTGTCTAGTCTGGCCAAGCGAGTAGGGATCGAAGAGGGAAGACAACCCGCCACACAAAAATGTCGTGATGAAGTCGGATGTGTTGGGTGGAAAGGCGCTAATATCACAGTTGTACTGCAAACTACAACACAACGCAGACACGCCCACTTAACGTACTTTTGAAGGTGGATAGTGAAGAGGTGTACTCCTGTAGTCATCGGGCGAACGCAAGCAAGCAGATTTTTTGAAAAGCTGAAAGTAGGGGGAGGGGGGAATCACTGAAGGTTCAATCGTTGTTCAGCGTTCAAGGCTTGCGATTCTGAGAACTTTGTCTTCTACTGTAACAGAGGGCTCAGGACATGACAGAGGGCTCAGGACATGACAGAGGGCTCAGGACATAACAGAGGGCTCAGGACATGACAGAGGGCTCAGGACATGACAGAGGGCTCAGGACATGACAGAGGGCTCAAGACATAACAGAGGGCTCAGGACATAACAGAGGGCTCAGGACATAACAGAGGGCTCAGGACATGACAGAGGGCTCAGGACATAACAGAGGGCTCAGGACATAACAGAGGGCTCAGGACATAACAGAGGGCTCAGGACATGACAGAGGGCTCAGGACATGACAGAGGGCTCAGGAAATGACAGAGGGCTCAGGACATAACAGAGGGCTCAGGACATAACAGAGGGCTCAGGACATGACAGAGGGCTCAGGACATGACAGAGGGCTCAGGACATAACAGAGGGCTCAGGACATAACAGAGGGCTCAGGACATAACAGAGGGCTCAGGACATGACAGAGGGCTCAGGACATGACAGAGGGCTCAGGACATGACAGAGGGCTCAGGACATGACAGAGGGCTCAGGACATGACAGAGGGCTCAGGACATGACAGAGGGCTCAGGACATGACAGAGGGCTCAGGACATAACAGAGGGCTCAAGACATAACAGAGGGCTCAGGACATAACAGAGGGCTCAGGACATGACAGAGGGCTCAGGACATGACAGAGGGCTCAGGACATAACAGAGGGCTCAGGACATAACAGAGGGCTCAGGACATGACAGAGGGCTCAGGACATGACAGAGGGCTCAGGACATGACAGAGGGCTCAGGACATGACAGAGGGCTCAGGACATAACAGAGGGCTCAGGACATAAGAGAGGGCTCAGGACATGACAGAGGGCTCAGGACATGACAGAGGGCTCAGGACATGACAGAGGGCTCAGGACATGACAGAGGGCTCAGGACATGACAGAGGGCTCAGGACATGACAGAGGGCTCAGGACATAACAGAGGGCTCAAGACATAACAGAGGGCTCAGGACATAACAGAGGGCTCAGGACATGACAGAGGGCTCAGGACATGACAGAGGGCTCAGGACATGACAGAGGGCTCAGGACATGACAGAGGGCTCAGGACATGACAGAGGGCTCAGGACATAACAGAGGGCTCAGGACATAACAGAGGGCTCAGGACATAACAGAGGGCTCAGGACATGACAGAGGGCTCAGGACATAACAGAGGGCTCAGGACATAACAGAGGGCTCAGGACATAACACACGATGAGCAGTTCGCATGCTTGGTACTTGTACGTGCGTCTATTCTCAGACTTTTTCTCTACACCTGCGCCGTGGCTGACACACTGCGTCTTCGTCAGGCAGGATCTTTGTCTGACGTAGAAGTTTTCCTTTTCGTAGGGTGGATGCTGTCCAGGGGCTGTTGGGCCCACCCCGCCCGTGGTTTCTGTCTGGGTGTTCTCCCATAGCCTTCCCTTCTCCCGATGGTAACTGCTAGACAGCAGTGGTTTGTTGTCCGGGGTGTCCTTCCATTCTCCCGATGGTAACTGCTAGACAGCAGTGGTTTGTTGTCCGGAGTGTCCTTCCATTCTCCCGATGGTAACTGCAAGACAACAGTGGTTTGTTGTCCGGGGTGTCCTTCCATTCTCCCGATGGTAACTGCTAGACAGCAGTGGTTTGTTGTCCGGGGTGTCCTTCCATTCTCCCGATGGTAACTGCTAGACAGCAGTGGTTTGTTGTCCGGACTGTCCTTCCATTCTCCCGATGGTAACTGCCGGGCAGCAGTGGTTTGTTGTCCGGTCTGTCCTTCCATTCTCCCGATGGTAACTGCTAGACAGCAGTGGGTTTGTTGTCCGGGGTGTCCTTCCATTCTCCCGATGGTAACTGTTAGACAGCAGTGGTTTGTTGTCCGGACTGTCCTTCCATTCTCCCAATGATAACTGTTAGACAGCAGTGGTTTGTTGTCCGGACTGTCCTTCCATTCTCCCAATGATAACTGTTAGACAGCAGTGGTTTGTTGTCCGGACTGTCCTTCCATTCTCCCAATGGTAACTGCTAGACAGCAGTGGTTTGTTGTCCGGTCTGTCCTTCCATTCTCCCAATGGTAACTGTTAGACAGCAGTGGTTTGTTGTCCGGACTGTCCTTCCATTCTCCCAATGGTAACTGCTAGACAGCAGTGGTTTGTTGTCCGGACTGTCCTTCCATTCTCCCAATGGTAACTGCTAGACAGCAGTGGTTTGTTGTCCGGACTGTCCTTCCATTCTCCCAATGGTAACTGTTAGACAGCAGTGGTTTGTTGTCCGGACTGTCCTTCCATTCTCCCAATGGTAACTGTTAGACAGCAGTGGTTTGTTGTCCGGACTGTCCTTCCCCATGGGTAGAGCTTCGACTGCGGCCCTAACTCCGCTGGCTTGTCCCGTCGTTGGACATATGGGCTGCTCTTTTTAATCGATGCAACATTTCCACCCACATGTCCCAGTAGAAGAGTCCTTCCATCTGGTCATTTCATGACGTCAGATCAGCAGTCCCGTCTCCATGATGACGCTGATAGTTCATTCCAAGGCGTACCCCAACTGTAACATGTAGGTGCGAACCGACGGAGCAATGGCTCAAGGTTCAGCATATTTTGGGCGGGACGAGAAAACACGGTTATTTACCTGGTCGCTGCCTCGTCACCTGACACAAGTTTGACCTCGCTTTAGTGAACGTGGAGCCACAGTGGCCGAGTGGTTAGTGTACTTGCTTCCTGGCCAGAAGTGTCTATGAGTTCAATCTCAAGAAGTAGTGAAGTTTTCTTTATCGGACCGACAAGGCTCCGGGGTTCAGCCAGCATCTAAAAATGGGTACCATGATTTGTCTTGGAAATAAAAGCGACCTGGCGTGATACCAACTATATCCCCCCAAAAAATGTGCCGTGGTCATAGAAAAATATGGTCACTGATACCATATCCCCCATACGCCTGGCAAGGACGGAACCTTGACCTTACATTATTTTATTAACAGTCGCACTCCAGCTTCCTGTATACGCGGTTTACCACTCTATCACACACACACACACATACATACAGTGATCATTTTAATTAAAATGGACCGGAATGGACCAGAGCGTTGTCACTTTATCACACCCCCCCACCCCACCTCAACTTTTTTATTCCCCTTAAAAAAAACGACAAAATCGCTGAAAAATATTTGGGACATCTGATGTTTTGTTTACTTACATCTGTGTTACCTCACTCAACAATTACATCATGAGAATGGCAACAATTACATCATAAGAATGTCAACAAATACATCATAATAATGTCAACAATTACATAATGAGAATGTCAAGAATCACAACGTGAGAATGTCAACATTCACAACATGAGGATGTCAGCAATCACAACATGAGAATGTCAACAGTCACAACATGAGAATGTCAACAGTCACAACATGAGGATGTCAACAGTCACAACATGAGATGTCAACAATCACAACATGAGAATGTCAACAATCACAACACAACATGTGAATGTCAACTATTGCAATATGAGAATGTGAACAATCATATCATGAGTATGTGAACAATCACATCATGAGAATGTCAACAATCACATCATGAGAATGTCAACAATGACAACACAAAAATGTCAACAAGCAAACAATTCTGATGTGATTACAACTGTTTCCCTTGCCATGACACCAAGCTATCCAGTATTTTCTCTCTCTTTGTCGTCCGCGACCTCTCTTTCCCTCTATTATGCCAATTGTAACCAAGTATTCCAACTTTCCTCTTCTCATGTGCCCAAAAAATGTTGACTGTTTCTTTCTGTTGTATTTTAGGAGTTCCCTGTTTGTGTCAGCCTTTTTGCGAATGTTTCTCTTTTTAGCTGTCCAGGGAACTTTCAACATTCTTCTGAGAAATTCCATCTTTGTGGCCTCTAATTGTCATTTAATTTGTTTGTTTCCTGTCCATGATTCACTTTCATAATCAGATTTGGCTCTATATAGCACCGATGAACTCTCTTTCTCACTTCTATCGACATATATTTGTTTCATAATATGTTTTTCATTTTCTGAAACGCTATTTTCGCCTCAGCTATTCTAATTTATATTTCTGTCGTGCATCTTCCATCTGATATTATTATGTCCGTGTATTTGACGAGCTGTACTTGTTTCAGATTTGTCCCGTTTGTTTCTATACTTCATAATGGTGATAAGTGTTTTTTATCGGAATGAAAAATAAGTGGACAAAATAAAGAAGAAAAACAAACGGTAAGGAAGAAAACAAAGCGGAAAAACGAAAGAAAAAGGACAGAGCAAAGCAAGCAAAGTGATCAAAGAAAAAGAAGGCAAGAAATTTTTTTTAAAAACTGACGGAGAAAAGAAAGAAAAAAACAGACAGAGAAAAGAAAGAAAGAAAGAAAGAAAGAAAGAAAACTGACGGAGAAAAGAAAGAAAGAAAGAAAGAAAACTGACGGAGAAAAGAAAGAAAGAAAATTGACAGAGAAAAGAAAGAAAGAAAACTGACAGAGAAAAGAAAGAAAGAAAACTGACAGAGAAAAGAAAGAAAGAAACAGACAGAGAGCTCCGAAACAAACAAATGAGAAAGAAATTAACAAAAGCAAACAGGCAACAGCGCGTGCTGACAGACGACACCAGAGCTCGTCCTGTCCTCCAGTACTGCAATATGCGACACTCGACACGTGCCTCGCTTGTTGTCTCATGTCTAGATCAAACATTATCTTACAAACCGCCCGACAATTAATCGGAAATCGGTCAGATCAACTCGCCCCAGCACAGGTCGTCCATTATCGGAATTCCTTTCCAATGTTTGCTGTAACCGATAAATTATTTTTGAAATCAGTTTTAAAATAGTCAGACCAAGAATTGATGTTTGTATGCAGCAGCAGCTATTTGCCAATATCTCTCAGGACCCTCCATCCACGATCCAGAAACAGAGGCGTGGTTTGAAAGGATAGTAAATGACGTTATTTGTTTCGGTAATTTATAGAAATGGGTTAAATTAGGTTCTTATGTAATTTGTGTGTGTGGCGTCACAGGCAGTCGAAGAGACTAGCAGAAAGGGCATTAGGGTGAAGGGTGTCGCGTCACAGGCAGTCTAGGAGACTAATATGAAAGGCATTAGGGTGAAGGGTGAAGGGTCACAGGCAGTCGAAGAAACTAGCAGAAAGGGCATTAGGATGAAGGGTGTCGGGTCACAGGCAGTCTAGGAGATTATATGAAAGGCATTAGGGTGAAGGGTGTCGCGTCACAGGCAGTCTAGGAGATTATATGAAAGGCATTAGGGTGAAGGGTGTCGGGTCAGAGGGAGTCGAGGAGACTAGCAGGAAGGGCATTAGGGTGAAGGGTGTCGGGTCAGAGGGAGTCGAGGAGACTAGCAGGAAGGGCATTAGGGTGAAGGGTGTCGGGTCAGAGGGAGTCGAAGAGACTAGCAGGAAGGGCATTAGGGTGAAGGGTGTCGGGTCACAGGCAGTCTAGGAGACTAACATGAAGGGCATTAGGGTGAAGGGTGTCGGGTCACAGGCAGTCGAGGAGACTAGCAGGAAGGGCATTAGGGTGAAGGATGTCGGGTCACAGGCAATCGAAGAGACTAGCAGGAAGGGCATTAGGGTGAAGGGTGTCGGGTCAGAGGGAGTCGAAGAGACTAGCAGGAAGGGCATTAAGGTGAAGGGTGTCGGGTCACAGGGAGTCGAAGAGACTAGCAGGAAGGGCATTAAGGTGAAAGATGTTGCGTCACAGGCAGTCGAGTAAATTGGTAGGAAGGAAGGGCATTAAAGTGAAAGATGTCGCGTCACAGGTAGTCGAGTAAATTGGTAGGAAGGAAGGGCATTAAAGTGAAAGATGTCGCGTCACAGGTAGTCGAGTAAATTGGTAGGAAGGAAGGGAATTAATGTGAAAGATGTCGCGTCACAGGCAGTCGAGTAAATTGGTAGGAAGGAAGGGCATTAAAGTGAAAGATGTCGCGTCACAGGTAGTCGAGTAAATTGGTAGGAAGGAAGGGCATTAAAGTGAAAGATGTCGCGTCACAGGTAGTCGAGTAAATTGGTAGGAATGAAGGGCATTAATGTGAAAGATGTCGCGTCACAGGTAGTCGAGTAAATTGGTAGGAAGGAAGGGCATTAATGTGAAAGATGTCGCGTCACAGACGGTCGATGAGACTAACATGAAGGGCATTAAAGTGAAAGATGTCGCGTCACAGGTAGTCGATAGGAAGGAAAGGCATTATAATGAAGGGTGACGGATCAGTCCTATAGTTACAAATGGTGAATATTTCCTCACCAACTGCTGCTGGCTTACCCAGGCTCTGATGATAAAGAAGTGAATGCTGAGTTTTAGACCGACGCATGTTATTTGAGATTATTTTAACATCTTGAAAGCAGTTATTTTAGTGTGTTGAAGACAAACATTTTAGTGTGCTGAAGACAAACATTTTGGCGTGTTAAAGACAAACATTTATCGTGTTGAAGACAAACATTTTGGCGTGTTAAAGACAAACATTTATCGCGTTGAAGACAAACATTTTGGCGTGTTGAAGACAAACATTTATCGTGTTGAAGACAAACATTTATCGTGTTGAAGACAAACATTTATCGTGTTGAAGACAAACATTTATCGTGTTGAAGACAAACATTTTGGCGTGTTAAAGACAAACATTTATCGTGTAGTAGACAAACATTTTGGCGTGTTGAAGACAAACATTTTAGCGTGCTGAAGACAAACATTTTGGCGTGTTAAAGACAAACATTTATCGTGTTGAAGAAAAACATTTTAGCGTGCTGAAGACAAACATTTATCGTGTTGAAGACAAACATTTTAGCGTGCTGAAGACAAACATTTATCGTGTTGAAGACAAACATTTTAGCGTGCTGAAGACAAACATTTTAGTGTGCTGAAGAGAAACATTTTAGCGTGCTGAAGACAAAAATTTTAGTGTGCTGAAGACAAACATTTATCGTGTTGAAGACAAACATTTTAGCGTGTTGAAGACAAACATTTTAGCGTGTTGAAGACAAACATTTTAGCGTGTTGAAGACAAACATTTATCGTGTTGAAGATAAACATTTATCGTGTTGAAGACAAAAATGTTAGCGTGCTGAAGATAAACATTTTGGCGTGTTGAAGACAAACTTTTATCGTGTTGAGGACAAAAATTTTAGCGTATTGAAGACAAACATTTATCGTGTTGAAGACAAAAATTTTAGCGTGTTGAAGACAAACATTTATCGTGTTGAAGACATACATTTATCGTGTTGAAGACAAACATTTATCGTGTTGAAGACAAACATTTATCGTGTTGAAGACAAACATTTTAGTGTGCTGAAGACAAACATTTATCGTGTTGAAGACAAACATTTATCGTGTTGAAGACAAACATTTTAGCGTGTTGAAGACAAACATTTATCGTGTTGAAGACATACATTTATCGTGTTGAAGACAAACATTTTAGCGTGTTGAAGACAAACATTTATCGTGTTGAAGACAAACATTTATCGTGTTGAAGACAAACATTTATCGTGTTGAAGACAAACATTTATCGTGTTGAAGACAAACATTTTAGTGTGTTGAAGACAAACATTTATCGTGTTGAAGACAAACATTTATCGTGTTGAAGACAAACATTTTAGCGTGTTGAAGACAAACATTTATCGTGTTGAAGACAAACATTTATCGTGTTGAAGACAAACATTTATCGTGTTGAAGACAAACATTTTAGCGTGTTGAAGACAAACATTTTAGTGTGCTGAAGACAAACATTTTGACGTGTTGAAGACAAACATTTATCGTGTTGAAGACAAACATTTTGGCGTGTTGAATACAAACACTTATCGTGTTGAAGACGAAAATGTTAGCGTGCTGAAGACAAACATTTTGGCGTGTTGAAGACAAACATTTATCGTGTTGAAGACAAACATTTATCGTGTTGAAGACAAACATTTATCGTGTTGAAGACAAACATTTTAGTGTGTTGAAGACAAACATTTATCGTGTTGAAGACAAACATTTATCGTGTTGAAGACAAACATTTTAGCGTGTTGAAGACAAACATTTATCGTGTTGAAGACAAACATTTATCGTGTTGAAGACAAACATTTATCGTGTTGAAGACAAACATTTTAGCGTGTTGAAGACAAACATTTTAGTGTGCTGAAGACAAACATTTTGACGTGTTGAAGACAAACATTTATCGTGTTGAAGACAAACATTTTGGCGTGTTGAATACAAACACTTATCGTGTTGAAGACGAAAATGTTAGCGTGCTGAAGACAAACATTTTGGCGTGTTGAAAACAAACTTTTATCGTGTTGAAGACAAAAATTTTAGCGTGTTGAAGACAAACATTTATCGTGTTGAAGACATACATTTATCGTGTTGAAGACAAACATTTATCGTGTTGAAGACAAACATTTATCGTGTTGAAGACAAAACATTTTAGCGTGTTGAAGACAAACATTTTAGCGTGTTGAAGAGAAACATTTTAGCGTGTTGAAGACAAACATTTTAGTGTGTTGAAGACAAACATTTATCGTGTTGAAGACAAACATTTTAGCGTGTTGAAGACAAACATTTATCGTGTTGAAGACAAACATTTTAGCGTGTTGAAGACAAACATTTAGCGTATTGAAGACAAACATTTTAGTGTGTTGAAGACAAACATTTTAGCGTGTTGAAGACAAACATTTTGGCGTGTTGAAGACAAACATTTATCGTGTTGAAGACAAACATTTAACGTGTTGAAGACAAACATTTAACGTGTTGAATACAAACATTTATCGTGTTGAAGACAAACATTTATCGTGTTGAAGACAAACATTTTAGCGTGTTGAAGACAAACATTTTAACGTGTTGAAGACAACCATTTATCGTGTTGAAGACAAACATTTTGGCGTGTTGAAGACAAACATTTATCGTGTTGAAGACAAACATTTTAACGTGTTCAAGATAAACATTTTAGCGTGTTGAAGACAAACATTTTAGCGTGTTGAAGACAAACAATTTAGCGTGTTGAAGACAAACGTTTTAGCGCGTTGAGGACAAACATCTTAGCGTGTTGAAGACAATAATCTTAGCGTGTTGAAGACAAACATTTTAGCGTGTTGAAGACAAACATTTATCGTGTAGAAGACAAACATTTAAGCGTGTTGAAGACAAATATTTTAGCGTGTTCAAGACAAAGATCTTAGCGTGTTGAAGACAAACATTTTAGCGCGTTGAATACAAACATTTATCGTGTTGAAGAAAAACATATTAGTGTGTTGAAGACACACATTTTAGGGTGTTCAATACAAACATTTATCGTATTGAAGAGAAACATATTAGTGTGTTGATGACAAACATTTTAGCGTGTTGAAGAGAAACATTTTAGCGTGTTGAAGACAAACATTTTAGTGTGTTGAAGAGAAACATTTTAGTGTGTTGAAGACAAACATTTATCGTGTTGAAGACAAACATTTTAGCGTGTTGAAGACAAACATTTAGCGTATTGAAGACAAACATTTTACTGTGTTGAAGACAAACATTTTAGCGTGTTGAAGACTAACATTTTGGCGTGTTGAAGACAAACATTTAACGTGTTGAAGACAAACATTTAACGTGTTGAAGACAAACATTTAACGTGTTGAAGACAAACATTTATCGTGTTGAGGACAACCATTTATCGTGTTGAAGACAAACATTTTAGCGTGTTGAAGACAAACATTTTAGCGTGTTGAAGACAAACAATTTAGCGTGTTGAAAACAAACATTTTAGCGCGTTGAGGACAAACATCTTAGCGTGTTGAAGACAATAATCTTAGCGTGTTTAAGACAAACATTTGAGCGTTTTGAAGACAAACATTTATCGTGTAGAAGAGAAACATTTAGCGTGTTGAAGACAAATATTTTAGCGTGTTGAAGACAAACAATTATCGTGTTGAATACAAACATTTATCGTATTGAAGACAAACATATTAGTGTGTTGAAGACAAACATTTTAGCGTGTTGAAGATAAACATTTATCGCGTTGAAGACAAACATTTTAGCGTGTTGAAGACAAACATTTTAGCGTGTTGAAAACAAACATTTTAGCTTGTTGAAGTCAAACATCTTAAGGCGTTGAAGTCAAACATTTTTGCGTGTTGAAGGCAAACATTTTAGCGTGTTGAAGGCAAACATTTTAGGATATTGAAGACAAGCATCTTAGCGTGTTGAAGACAAATATTTATCGTGTTGAAGACAAACATTTATCGTGTTGACGACAAACATTTATCGTGTTGAAGACAAACATTTATCGTGTTGAAGACAAACATTTATCGTGTTGAAGACAAACAGTTTAGCGCGTTGAAGACAAACATTTATCGTGTTGAAAACAAACATTTTAGCGTGTTGAAGACAAACAACTTAGCGTGTTGAAAACAAACATTTTAGCGCGCTGAAGACAAACAACTTAGCTGTTGAAAACAAAACATTTTAGCGTGTTGAAGACAAACAACTTAGCTGTTGAAGACAAACATTTGTCGCGTTGAAGACAAACATTTTAGCGTGTTGAAGACAAACATCTTAGCGTGTTGAAGACAAACATTTTAGCGCGTTGAAGACAAACATTTTAGCGCGTTGAAGACAAACATTTTAGCGTGTTGAAGACAAACAACTTAGCGTGTTGAAAACAAACATTTTAGCGTGTTGAAAACAAACATTCTAGCGTGTTGAAGACAAACATTTTAGCGCATCTATCTCTGGAGCGCCTTAGTAATTCAGCGGTTAGTTAAGTCATGTACTAATGGCTAAGTCATCTACTAATGGTCTATGTCAGGTACTAATGAACTAAGTCATGTACTAATGGGCTAAGGCAAGTACTAATGGGCTAAGTCAGGTACTAATGGACTAAGTCAGGTACTAATGAACTAAGTCAGGTACTAATGAACTAAGTCATGGACTAAGTCAGGTACTAATGGGCTAAGCTAGGTACTAATGGGCTAAGTCAGGTAATAATGGGCTAAGGTAGGTACTAATGGGCTAAGCCAGGTACTATTGGGCTAAGTCAGGTACTAATGGGCTATGTCAGGTACTAATGGGCTAAGCTAGGTACTAATGGGCTAAGTTTAGTACTAATGGGCTAAGTCAGGTACTAATAGGCTAAGTCAGGTACTAATGGGCTAAGTCAGGTACTAATGGGCTAAGCTATGTACTAATGGGCTAAGTCAGGTACTAATGGGCTAAGTCAGGTACTAATGGGCTAAGTCAGGTACTAATGAACTAAGTCAGGTGCTAATGAACTAAGTCAGGTACTAATGGGCTAAGTCATGTACTAATGGGCTAAGTCATGTACTAATGGGCTAAGCTAGGTGCTAACAGCGAGGAATAGCACCCTTTCCTCACTTCCATTGACTGTGACCTGATTCAGCCACAACAAACAATTACATTTCTTTGCGGAGCATCCTTGATTTTCTCTGTTGCTCAGTTCTAGTTTGATGTTTGTAGCAACTACTACTTGATGTTTGTAACAACTACTACTTGATGTTTGTAGCAACTACTACTTGATGTTTGTAGCAACTACTACTTGATATTTGTAGCAACTACTACTTGATGTTTGTAGCAACTACTACTTGATGTGTGTAGCAACTACTACTTGATGTGTGTAGCAACTACTACTTGATGTTTGTAGCAACTACTACTTGATGTTTGTAGCAACTACTACTTGATGTGTGTAGCAACTACTACTTGATGTGTGTAGCAACTACTACTTGATGTTTGTAGCAACTACTACTTGATGTTTGTAGCAATTATTACTTGATGATTTTAACAATTGCTACATGATGTTTTTAGTAACTACATTTTTATGTTTATAGCATATACTACTTGATGTTTGTAGCAACTACTACTTTATGTTTGTAGCAATTATTATTTGATGTTTGTAGCAACTACTACTTGATGTTTGTAGCAACTACTACTTGATGTTTGCAGCAATTATTACTTGATGTTTGTAGCAACTACTACTTGATGTTTTTGTTGCAACTACTACTTGATGTTTGTAGCAACTACTACTTGATGTTTGTAGCAACTACTACTTGATGTGTGTAGCAACTACTACTTGATGTGTGTAGAAACTACTACTTGATGTGTGTAGCAACTACTACTTGATGTTTGTAGCAACTACTACTTGATGTTTGTAGCAATTATTACTTGATGATTTTAGCAATTGCTACATGATGTTTTTAGTAACTACATTTTGATGTTTATAGCACCATTAACATGATGTTTGTAGTAACTTGTACTTGATGTGTGTAAGAACTAATGTTTAATGTTATAGTATATCAACTCGTTATGACGTCAGTCGGATACATGCCACGTGCTTCGATCTACAGCGTGACGTAGATAAGTTATAGTTTGCGTCACTCACAATCTACGTACACGCTTTTTATTTTCTCATCAAATCCCGAGCACTCGTCATTGATCGTCGCAACACGTGTGCCCTCGCCTTACCCTCGACCAGCCGTTTTGTTCCTCCCACAGATGTCGCTTATCGATTTGTCAATAACTTTGACCGACTAAAGCAAACGCGGAAGTCTCATCTACAGCTCAATAAATCGATAGATGATCGATCTACAGAACCTCATTGATTTAGTTAAATCTCCGGCCATGTGTCTTCAAATAACTAATAATTAATTTTGGAAAGTATGAAATCTGCAGTGCCGATATTGTTGATATAATTCAACATCAGTTATGTGTGCCTTCTCCAGGACACCAATTATTATCAAAGTACACAGTTACAAGCACAACAATGATAATTTGTATTATTAAAACATGAACACGTAGACACATTAATCATAATCACGTCGCATGTCCTTTGCAGAACGTTGGATTCACCACAGCCCTTTGAAAGTTAAAGAATCTCTATCTCTAGCCAGATCTCCCACAGAACGCTGTGTTCATCACAGCCCGGCTGAAAGAATCTCTGTCTTTAACCAGATCAGTAACTTCTTCTGTTGTCATGTTCACGGCGTCCGTGGCGTCTTGAAACCATTTTCTTCTTGGTCTGCCTCAGATGGCCTCTCCAACGAACCATACCTTCCATTATTATTCTGTCCAGCCCGCTGTGTCGTTTGACCTGGTCATAACATTCTAATTTCCTCTGTAGACTGGTGTTTATAAGCCAATTCCTGAGTTATTGAGTTACAGAATGCAGTACATGAATGCCCTAGTCACTGCCATCACCTCCATCGTCATGCTACTCGTGGTCATGACGTAAGCACCACTGTCTTCCTTGACTAGTCTGCCTGCCGAGCGTGCTATCAATTTCCATGCATCCCGTTGGTGTCATGACCAGAAGCTATTTCTTTTTAATGCTCATATCATTTAAATTACCACACTAATATCAATAATATGTGCACGTACAACCACACTATATTGATATGGTAGTTTGTGTCTTCACGTGAGAACAGGCTGATACTGCTCTACAATAATAGGCGTGTACAGTCATTTTTAATTAACCTCGTGAGCAGGTTAAATTTACTTGGCGGGCCGATTTGGGTCTGTGGGCTGTTGATTTTCCACCAAGGGTCTACAGCCATTCATCACCTACAAATGTTAAAGTTAATAGACATTAAAGTTAACAACAACATCCCGATACACATTAAAGTTAACAACAACATCGCGATACACATTAAAGTTAACAGCAACATCGAGATACACATTAAAGTTAACAACAACATCGCGATACACATTAAAGTTAACAGCAACATCGCGATACACATTAAAGTTAACAACAACATCGCGGTACACATTAAAGTTAACAGCAACATCGTGGTACACATTACAGTTAACAGCAACATCGTGGTACACATTAAAGTTAACAACAACATCGTGGTACACATTTAAGTTAACAACAACATCGTGGTACACATTAAAGTTAACAACAACATCGTGGTACACATTAAAGTTAACAACAACATCGCGGTACACATTAAAGTTAACAGCAACAATGCGATACACATTACAGTTAACAGCAACATCGCGATACACATTAAAGTTAACAGCAACAATGCGATACACATTACAGTTAACAGCAACATCGCGATACACATTAAAGTTAACAACAACATCGCGATACACATTAAAGTTAACAACAACATCGCGATACACATTAGAGTTAACAGCAACATCGAGATACACATTAAAGTTAACAACAACATCGCGATACACATTAAAGTTAACAACAACATCGCGATACACATTAAAGTTAACAGCAACATCGAGATACACATTAAAGTTAACAACAACATCGCGATACACATTAAAGTTAACAGCAACATCGCGATACACATTAAAGTTAACAACAACATCGCGGTACACATTAAAGTTAACAACAACATCGTGGTACACATTACAGTTAACAGCAACATCGTGGTACACATTAAAGTTAACAACAACATCGTGGTACACATTAAAGTTAACAACAACATCGTGGTACACATTAAAGTTAACAACAACATCGTGGTACACATTAAAGTTAACAACAACATCGCGGTACATATTAAAGTTAACAACAATATCGTGGTACACATTTAAGTTATAAGCAACATCGTGATACACATTAAAGTTAACAACAACATCGCGATACACATTAGAGTTAACAACAACATCGCGATACACATTAAAGTTAACAACAACATCGCGATACACATTAAAGTTAACAACACCATCGCGATACACATTAAAGTTAACAACAACATCGCGATACACATTAAAGTTAACAGCAACATCGAGATACACATTAAAGTTAACAACAACATCGCGATACACATTAAAGTTAACAGCAACATCGCGATACACATTAAAGTTAACAACAACATCGCGGTACACATTAAAGTTAACAACAACATCGTGGTACACATTACAGTTAACAGCAACATCGTGGTACACATTAAAGTTAACAACAACATCGTGGTACACATTAAAGTTAACAACAACATCGTGGTACACATTAAAGTTAACAACAACATCGTGGTACACATTAAAGTTAACAACAACATCGCGGTACATATTAAAGTTAACAACAATATCGTGGTACACATTTAAGTTAACAGCAACATCGTGATACACATTAAAGTTAACAACAACATCGCGATACACATTAGAGTTAACAACAACATCGCGATACACATTAAAGTTAACAACAACATCGCGATACACATTAAAGTTAACAACACCATCGCGATACACATTAAAGTTAACAACAACATCGTGATACACATTAAAGTTAACAACAACATCGCGATACACATTAGAGTTAACAACAACATCGCGATACACATTAAAGTTAACAACAACATCGCGATACACATTAAAGTTAACAACAACATCGCGATACACATTAAAGTTAACAACAACATCGCGGTACACATTAAAGTTAACAGCAACATCTACTACATCACTGATTCCATCAATCGTTCCTCACTTTATCTTCTACTACATCACTGATTCCATCACATTAGATGTCCTTGATTTGCCTCAGATTGTTCACTATCACAAACACTTTTATTGATTTATATCTTTCTGATCAATCGTTCCTTTTCCCATATAAAAAAGAAGTGGTTATACACTGCACATATGTGGCGTTACCAACATTTATTTGTTCTGTGGACATCTACAGTTTTATTTATTTATTACCAGAAAGGGTTGTAGTGTCGAAAACTTGCCGGACTCAAAGCCAGGAAAACGCGGCTTCGAATCGCGATAGAGTCAAAAGTTTGTTTTTATCGAGGTTATATAACAAATCCGACAAGAAAATCTTGTGTGACTGCACTGGATAAGCGGCCTTTATTCTCCAATCCTAGAGCCGCCACCCCGACCGCAGACCGCGGTAATGAAAACAATGCCGCAAAAATGTTTTACCAGTCAAAATGTGTGTGGTTTGGGGGGGGGGGGGGGTTGTCCCCATAGTTTATCTACCTCACAACCAGAGCACAGAGCTAGTGTCAATTCTACCTAACTTGGTTCACTAATCTACCACAACAACTAGAGCTAATGTCAATTCTACCTAACTTGATTCACTAATCTACCACAACAACTAGAGCTAATGTCAGTTCTACCTAACTTGGTTCACTAATCTACCACAACAACTAGAACTAATGTCAATTCTACCTAACTTGGTTCACTAATCTACCTCCACAACTAGAACTAATGTCAATTCTACCTAACTTGGTTCACTAATCTACCTCCACAACTAGAGTTAATGTAAATTCTACCTAACTTGGCTCACTAATCTACCTCAACAACTAGAGCTAATGTAAATTCTACCTAACTTGGCTCACTAATCTACCTCCACAACTAGAGCTAATATCAATTCTACCTAATTTGGTTCACTAATCTACCCCGAAAACTAGAGCTAATGTCAAATCTACCTAACTTGGTTCACTAATCTACCACAACAACTAGAGCTAATGTCAATTCTACCTAACTTAGTTCTATAATCTACCCCCACAACTAGAGCTAATGTCAATTCTACCTAACTTAGTTCACTAATCTACCCCCACAACTAGAGCTAATGCCAATTCTATCTAACTTGGTTCACTGATCTACCCCCACAACTAGAGCTAATGTCAATTCTACCTAACTCGGTTCACTAATCTACCGCTACAACTAGAGCTAATTTCAATTCTACCTAACTTGGTTCACTAATCTACCCCCACAACTAGAGCTAATGTCAATTCTACCTAACTTGGTTCACTAATCTACCCCCACAACTAGAGCTAATGTCGATTCTACCTAACTTGGTTCACTAATCTACACCCACAACTAGAGCTAATGTCAATTCTACCTAACTTGTTCACTAATCTACCCCCACAACTAGAGCTAATGTCAATTCTACCTAACTTGGTTCACTAATCTACCCCCACAACTAGAGCTAATGTCAATTCTACCTAACCTGGTTTCCCCGGCCAGACTTGACCGACAACAAGGATCTTTCTGGAACTTCGTTAACCTTTACGGACAGAGAAAGGGCCCGACGGTTCGCTCGCAGGGCTTCTGGCAAATTCGGTCATTCTTTGGTCTCCTTTCACACTGTCCTCGCCGTGTGTTGAATCTGCGTGTTTGGGAATACGTTGTGTGTGTTGTAGATGTGTAGCGACCAGCATTGACAACACTGTGGGCGGTAGTCGTGATGTTCGATGTCTATTGTGTTTATTGTTCATGTTTGGCTGCAGTTTGAACACGTGTTGTCAACTTGAGCATGTTCAAAGGGTTGTGTGAGTCCAGTGCAACAAGTTACATCATAACTAGTGATGCTTTAATTGTATCCATTTGGGCAATATAGCTCGATGTCTCTCTCTCTCTCTCTCTCTCTCTCTCTCTAATGTTATCGTATTTATTTGCATCATTATTGTAAAGCGATATTGTGTTATCTAAACAATCAGTTATTTACCAATTTATTAACAAACAATTATTTAACATCACATTATTCTTGATCATGCTGTATGTAACATAGTGGCTATCATATGACTGAGTTGTTCATCGGTTTTCATTTCCAGTAGTTCTTTAATTTTTTGCACCTTTTTCATGCGAAATGTATTTCACTAAAGTCCTAGTTTAGCGTCTTTCTGCTAAACAAGTGATCTCCCTGATTGACCTCTTGTATTTGAATGTATCAGCTGCTTCTATAGTTCGTTTCTTCGTGCCACAGAGTTTATTAATTATCTCGGAAACTGTTTGATGAATTTCTGCAGTTCTTTTTCATGAAATCTTTTTTTTTTTTTTCACAGACCTTAAGTCGGATTATTTTTTCCCAACCGTCATGCTGATAGGACAGATTTTTGCTTCTTTGAGATATATAACAATAGGATTTTCTTGCTTGTTCTAATTTGTAGGATTTTACAATACCCACATTTGTTGTAATCAACTTACTGTTTTAAAAGGCAAATTTCACGTGCTCTCCACTCAATCCTTAGCACCATCTCGCGCTCACTGAACCGCAACTTGTAAGACGCAATCCACTGAGGGGTTTGTTAGAAAATTAACATAATTTACAGTAAAATCTAATGTTTAGAGCACACGGTTTCATATTTTCCTAAAATTACATAACAAAAAACGATTTGTGCAAAATTCAGACTACCTTTGTACTTAAATGTTATCAAATCTTAAGGTCGGTGAAAAAATAAGATTTCATGAAAAAGAATTACAGAAATTCATCAGTTTCCGAGATAATTGATAAACACAGTGGGCAGGAATTTCTGAAGGAACTTTGTGCATTTATTAAAATTGTTTGTTTCAACATGGTTTATAATTAATGGTCCTGACCCTGGGGTCCTCTAACGACAGGTTACAGCACGAGCCAATAAAATGCAAGGGGACTACACCAAGCAGAAAGACGCTAAACTAGAATTTATCTATATTTCTTCTTGTGAATGGACTTGAACATTTGTTAGTTAAAATATGTAACCTGTCCATTGTTATACATGTACTTGCTACATCACAGTCTCAAGTAGCAACATCTCGAGCTACGTGACGTCCTGTCGTTATGTTCGCGAAATCTCCCAGAACAACTTCGAACCTGGACAAGGGGAGACTGGGAGATGTAGTAAATCGTGAGACTTGTATGACATTACTGGCCCTAGTAAATCGTGACACTTGTATGGCATTACTGGCCCTAGTAAATCGTGACACCTGTATGACATTACCGGCCCTAGTAAATCGTGACACCTGTATGACATTACTGGCCCTAGTAAATCGTGACACCTGTATGACATTACCGGCCCTAGTAAATCGTGACACTTGTATGACATTGCCAGCCCTAGCAAATCGTGACTCTTGTATGACATTACCGGCCCTAGTAAATCGTGACACCTGTATGACATTACTGGCCCTAGTAAATCGTGACACCTGTATGACATTACCGGCCCTAGTAAATCGTGACACCTGTATGACATTACCGCCCTAGTAAATCGTGACACCTGTATGACATTACCGGCCCTAGTAAATCGTGACACTTGTAAGACATTGCCGGCCCTAGTAAATCGTGACACTTTTATGACATTACCGGCCCTAGTAAATCGTGACACTTGTATGACATTACCGGCCCTAGTAAATCGTGACACTTGTAAGACATTACCGGCCCTAGTAAATCGTGACACTTGTATGACATTACCGGCCCTAGTAAATCGTGACACTTGTATGACATTACCGGCCCTAGTAAATCGTGACACTTGTAAGAACTTACCGGCCCTAGTAAATCGTGACACTTGTATGACATTACCGGCCCTAGTAAATCGTGACACTTGTATGACATTACCAGCCCTAGCAAATCGTGACACTTGTATGACATTACCAGCCTTAGTAAATCGTGACACTTGTAAGACATTACCGGCCCCAAGAGACACATGTCACAGCTGAGTGGAAGTTATATTCTTCTCTGTCTACATTTTAATGATGTTGCCGACGGTAATGCAAGTGTAAGTAAACCGGAGATTCCGGGACCTGATTTATTACAACTTTGTCTTTTCATTGGATCATAGAAATCCAATAATTTTGTTTTCAAAGATAAGAGTCTGGATATTAGGCAAACACAACTTGTATGTTGGGAAGTAAACAAGGCGAACATATTTACTGTTGTATGTAGTAGATAAAGCATTGATATGTTCTGGGATAGTGCACACAGTAGGGACAGTTAGGTTAGTTCTGGGATAGTGCACCCAGTAGGGACAGTTAGATTAGTTCTGGGATAGTGCACCCAGCAGGGACAGTTAGATTAGTTCTGGGATACTGCACCCATTAGGGACAGTTAGATTAGTTCTGCGATAGTGCACCCAGTAGGGACAGTTAGATTAGTCCTGGGACAGTGCACCCAGTAGGGACAGTTAGATTAGTTCTGGGATAGTGCACCCAGTAGGGACAGTTAGATTAGTTCTGGGATAGTGCACGCAGTAGGGACAGTTAAATTAGTTCTGGGATAGTGCACCCAGTAGGGACAGTTAGATTAGTTCTGGGACAGTGCACGCAGTAGGGACATTTAGATTAGTTCTGGGACAGTGCACGCAGTAGGGACAGTTAGATTAGTTCTGGGACAGTGCACGCAGTAGGGACAGTTAGATTAGTTCTGGGACAGTGCACCCAGTAGGGACAGTTAGATTAGTTCTGGGATAGTGCACGCCTTAGGGACAGTTAGATTAGTTCTGGGACAGTGCACCCAGTAGGGACAGTTAGATTAGTTCTGTAGTTCTGGGACAGTGCACCCAGTAGGGACAGTTAGATTAGTTCTGGGATAGTGCACGCAGTAGGGACAGTTAGATTAGTTCGGGATAGTGCACCCAGTAGGGACAGTTAGATTAGTTCTGGGATAGTGCACGCAGTAGGGACAGTTAGATTAGTTCTGGGATAGTGCACCCAGTAGGGGCAGTTAGATTAGTTCTGGGATAGTGCACCCATTAGGGACAGTTAGATTAGTTCTGGGATAGTGCACGTAGTAGGGGCAGTTAGATTAATTCTGGGATAGTGCACGCAGTAGGGGCAGTTAGATTAGTTCTGGGATAGTGCACGCAGTAGGGACAGTTAAATTAGTTCTGGGATAGTGCACGCCTTAGGGACAGTAAGGTTAGTTCTGGGATCGTGCACCCAGTAGGGACAGTTAGATTAGTTCTGGGATAGCACACCCAGTAGGGACAGTTAGATTAGTTATGGGATAGTGCACCCAGTAGGGACAGTTAGATTAATTCTGGGATAGTGCACCCAGTAGGGACAGTTAGATTAGTTCTGGGATAGTGCACCCAGTAGGGACAGTTTAGTTCTGGGATAGTGCACCCAGTAGGGACAGTTAGATTCGTTCTGGGATAGTGCACCCAGTAGGGATAGTTAGATTAGTTCTGGGATAGCGCACCCAGTAGGGACAGTTAGATTAGTTCTGGGATAGTGCACCCATTAGGGGCAGTTAGATTAGTTCTGGGATAGTGCTCCCAGTAGGGACAGTTAAATTAGTTCTGAGATTGTGCACCAAGTGGACACAGTTAAATTAGTTCTTGGACAGCGCACCAGTAGACACAGTTACATATGTTCTGAGATAGTGCACCCAGTAGACACAGATTAGTTCTGAGTTAGTGCACCCAGTAGACAAAGACAAGTTCTGAGTTAGTGCACCCAGTAGACAAAGACAAGTTCTGAGTTAGTGCACCCAGTAGACAAAGACAAGTTCTGAGTTAGTGCACCCAGTAGACAAAGACAAGTTCTGAGTTAGTGCACCCAGTAGACAAAGACAAGTTCTGAGTTAGTGCACCCAGTAGACAAAGACAAGTTCTGAGTTAGTGCACCCAGTAGACAAAGACACGTTCTGAGTTAGTGCACCCAGTAGACAAAGACAAGTTCTGAGTTAGTGCACCCAGTAGACAAAGACAAGTTCTGAGTTAGTGCACCCAGTAGACAAAGACACGTTCTGAGTTAGTGCACCCAGTAGACAAAGACAAGTTCTGAGTTAGTGCACCCAGTAGACAAAGACAAGTTCTGAGTTAGTGCACCCAGTAGACAAAGACAAGTTCTGAGTTAGTGCACCCAGTAGACAAAGACACGTTCTGAGTTAGTGCACCCAGTAGACAAAGACACGTTCTGAGTTAGTGCACCCAGTAGACAAAGACAAGTTCTGAGTTAGTGCACCCAGTAGACAAATCGTTGAGCTCAGCAAACTGCCCCCAGCCCCGTCTCCCCAGAGATTGAACGTCAGTCTACAATTAGCGAGCGAGTCAAGTGTTATCAAACATCGAACCATCAAGCGAGTGGCGGTCCCTAAAGGCTTCAGAGTTAAATCGAGTTACTTCAGCCAGTCAGGTTATGTCGCCCTTTACCTCACCTCATACCCGGAAAAGGCAACAACACCCCCTCCTTCTCCCCCTTTCCAGAAAAAAACAACCTTTTCCCCATAATTTTAAAAATTGAAATGTCTTTTAAAACAAATTAAAACACATGTTCTCGAAATGTTAAAAACTATGGTCATAACACTTTCAGCGTTTACAAAGGGAAAGCCAAGTTATCGGCCTTTCATTGTATTCAGGTCCCTATTGTCATCGTCATCATTGAGTTACCTGAACTTGGTTCCCATGGCAAATACTTCGATGGATTGTAATTTAAATTTCACGAGTGTAAAAAGTAGAATACAATTGGATGGAACAACATAAAAAGTAGAATACATTAGAAAACAAATAAATAAACAATCTCTGCAACCCCAACTAAATTGAAGCGAAGGAACAATACCTTGAGTCGCGATGGACTGGTTAAAGTACGAGTTCTGAGGTAACACACAAATAACAAGATAGATTTTAGTTGAGAAGGTTGTACGAGTTCCGAGGTAATACACAAATAACGGGATGGAATTTAGTTGAGAAGGTTGTAGGAGTTTCAGGTCATAGAAGTAGAGACGCACAAATATCTTTTGCCACAACAGTGGCCGCCCCTTTCATTGAACCTTCCCTTAGTTCTACAACAGTGGCCGCCCCTTTCATTGAACCTTCCCTTAGTTCTACAACAGTGGCCGCCCTTTTCATTGAACCTTCCCTTAGTTCTACAACAGTGGCCGCCCCTTTCAATGAACCTTCCCTTAGTTCCACAACAGTGATGGCCCCTTGCATTGAACCTTCCCTTAGTTCCACAACAGTGGCCGCCTCTTTCATTGAACCCTTTCCTTGTTGATTTGCCGTTATGAGCAAGGCTGTAATTGCCTACTACGTTAATTAAACGAACCTCTCTTTGTGGCTGTCATCAAAGATAAGGCTCTCATCAAAGATAAGGCTCTCATCAAACATAGGACTCTCATCAAAGATAAGGCTCTCATCAAACATAGGGCCCCCAACAAAGATAATGCTTTCATCAAAGCTAGGGTTCCCATTCAAATATAAGACAGTTGTCTGGTTTCAGTCTCATGTATAGCAATGATAGCTTTCTTTCTCCCTAGATCACAGTTTTATGTGTCGAATCAATGATCTATATCTGCTCTTTGTTCTATCTGGTTTGTTATGTCCTTCTGCGTTGTCGAATAATTTTCTCTTTAAATGTTTCATTAGCGTTGTCTCTCATGTCTGCTCTATTATGTCTGCTCTATTGTCTGCTCTATTCTGTCTGCTTTATTCTGTCTGCTCTATTCTGTCACTGCTGTCTATTTGTCAGTTCTAATCTGTCTGGTTTATTCTGTTCTGCATTATTGTCTGCTTTATTATGCCAGCTCTTTTTTTTTTTGATTGCTCTATTCTGTTCTAGCGATGATAAATAAACACAGAATGGTATATAGCAGCTGAACTAATTAATACACAAGACAGACAGAGACGTTTCGGCAAGTATTAATCAGGCCCAAAGCACAAACTGTTCTAAAATTATCTAATCTTGCTACGGTCGCTCTGCTCTATTTATGCCAGTTCTATTCTGTCTGGTCTATTTATGCCAGCTCTATTTTGTCTGCTCTATTTATGCTAGCTGTATTCTGTCTGCTCTATTTATGCTAGCTGTATTCTGTCTGCTCTATATATGCCAGGTCTATTTTGTCTGCTCTATGTATGCCAGCTCTATTTTGTCTGCTCTATTTATGCCAGCTCTTTTCTGTCTGCTCTATTTATGCCAGCTCTATTTATGCCAGCTCTATTCTGTCTGCTCTATTTTTGCCAGCTCTATTCTGTCTGCTCTATTTATGCCAGCTCTATTCTGTCTGCTCTATTTTTGCCAGGTCTATTTTGCCTGCTCTATTTATGCCAGCTCTATTCTGTATGTTCTATTTTTGCCAGCTCTATTTTGCCTGCTCTATTTATGCAATCTCTATTCTGTCTGCTCTATTTATACCAGCTCTATTCTGTCTGCTCTATTTATGCCAGTTCCATTTTGTCTGCTCTATTTATACCAGCTCTATTCTGTCTGCTCTATTTATGCCAGCTCTATTCTGTCTGCTCTATTTTTGCCAGCTCTATTTTGCCTGCTCTATTTATGCCAGCTCTGTTTTGTCTGCTCTATTTATGCCAGCTCTATTCTGTCTGCTCTATTTTTGCCAGCTCTATTTTGCCTGCTCTATTTATGCCAGCTCTGTTTTGTCTGCTCTATTTATGCCAGCTCTAGTTTGCCTGCTCTATTTTTGCCAGCTCTATTTTGCCTGCTCTATTTATGCCAGCTCTGTTTTGTCTGCTCTATTTATGCCAGCTCTATTCTGTCTGCTCTATTTTTGCCAGCTCTATTTTGCCTGCTCTATTTATGCCAGCTCTGTTTTGTCTGCTCTATTTATGCCAGCTCTTCCACAAATCTTGTCCCCCTTAGTTTTATTGTGTGATTACTGCCCCATTTGTTAATCGCGTCATGTGACTCATTAACTGAATTGTCCCAGAAACGTGAAGTCAAGCTCCGTCATATTTCGGATGCACCAAGGTATGCATCATTAATTCTCACATATCATTTATTATTTTGTATATTTGAAATGTGTCCCTTCCCCTCCCTTTCCAAATGTATTCTCTAACACAGGTTCGTCCCTATCAAGGTCGAGCACACAGCCGCTGTAGCACTGACATTTCGGTCAACGACCCCGTTTATGTATGCCCTCTTCAGGGCAGACTTTACCTCCGAGGCTCAGAACAGGGAAGAGGTGGTAAGTGGGACGGACAAGATAGACTGGGAATGTGGGGGGGGGGGAAGGAGGGGGGGGAGAGAGAATTGGGATTGGCTTTCTGGTTGACGTTATCTAACTTTGTCAGGGACTGGCTCCCATTCTGCCCTCGCGTCTCTCTCGTCTCGCCTGCTGGAGCTACACGCTTGCTCGTGGAGAATGGAGTAACACTAACACTGAGGCTGGTGCTGCCTCCACTGGGTCTCTCGCTTATTGTGGAGGTCGGTGGACGTGCCTGTAGTGAGCTGGTACAGAACACCAGCTATCTCAACTAATGATGTATGGATGAGTTTGTTTGGGATTGTGCTATTTTCTTTTATATTCCTGCCAATTCAAAAACAGGTTTGTGGTAATCTCTTTTAAGCACATAGATTATTTCAGTGAAACGAGTGATTCTCGCTTTAGTGTTCTATGTGTCTCCATAACTCAAAAATAAAATAAAATGTGAAAGTGATGAACAATAAGATAATTTTTTAGTCATTAAAAACCATTTGTTGCGGCGTCTACTAAGGGCAGATCACTTTAATTTATGTCACTAAACTCGTAATTCACTTAGAACTACAGTAATTTTGTTGCCAACTTTACTAATTCTGTCTTTTTTCCACAATTAATGGAGATCACTTTTCATATGTCATGATATGTCGCTATGGTTCTTTTCTTTTGTCTTTTCTCTACAATTAGGGGAGATCACGTTTCATATGTCGCATGGTTCTTTTCTTTTGTCTTTTCTCTACAATTAGGGGAGATCACTTTAATGTGTCGATATGGCTCTTTTCTTTGTCTTTTCTCCACAATTAGGGGAGATCACTTTAATGTGTCGATATGGCTCTTTTCTTTTGTCTTTTCTCCACAATTAGAGGAGATCACTTTAATATGTCGCTATGTTCTAATATACAAAGAACACCTCTAATGTGTCTCATATTCGATCGATTCACCTTTTTGTGATTGTGGTTCTGCATTTTCGTAGTGTTTGTTGATAGCTGTGTGGATGGTGTTTGCTGATAGCGGTGTGGGTGGTGTTTGCTGATAGCTGTGTGGATAGTGTTTATTGATAGCTGTGTGGATAGTGTTTATTGATAGCTGTGTGTATAGTGTTTATTGATAGCCGTGTGTATAGATAGTGTTTATTGATAGCTGTGTGTATAGTGTTTGTTGATAGCTGTGTGTATAGTGTTTATTGATAGCCGTGTGTATAGATAGTGTTTATTGATAGCTGTGTGTATAGTGTTTATTGATAGCTGTGTGGATAGTGTTTGTTGATAGCTGTGTGGATAGGGTTTGTTGATAGATGTCTGTATAATGTTTGTTGATAGCTGTGTGTATAGTGTTTGTTGATATATGTTTGTATAGTGTTTGTATATAGCTGTGTGTATAGTGTTTGTTGATATATGTTTGTATAGTGTTTGTATATAGCTGTGTGTATAGTGTTTGTTGATATGTGTTTGTATAGTGTTTGTATATAGCTGTGTGGATAGTGTTTATTGATAGCTGTGTGTATAGTGTTTGTTGATAGCTGTGTGGATAGTGTTGTTGATAGATGTGTGGATAGTGTTGTTGATAGATGTATGGATATTGTTTGTTGATAGCTGTGTGGATAGTGCTTGTTGGTAACTATGTCGACAGTGTTTAGTTTGACAACTGTGTGGATAGTGCTTGTTGGTAACTGTGTCGACAGTGTTTAGTTTGACAACTGTGTGGATAGTGCTTGTTGGTAACTGTGTCGACAGTGTTTAGTTTGACAACTGTGTGGATAGTGCTTGTTGGTAACTGTGTCGATAGTGTTTAGTTTGACAACTGTGTGGATAGTGCTTGTTGGTAACTGTGTCGACAGTGTTTAGTTTGACAACTGTGTGGATAGTGCTTGTTGGTAACTGTGTCGACAGTGTTTAGTTTGACAACTGTGTGGATAGTGCTTGTTGGTAACTGTGTCGACAGTGTTTAGTTTGACAACTTTGTGGATAGTGCTTGTTGGTAACTGTGTCGACAGTGTTTAGTTTGACAACTGTGTGGATAGTGCTTGTTGGTAACTGTGTCGATAGTGTTTAGTTTGACAACTGTGTGGATAGTGTTTGGTGATTGCTGTGTGGATTGTGTTTGTTCATAGCTGTGTGTGTGTATAGTTTTTGTTGATAGCTGTGTGTATAGTTTTTGTTGATAGCTGTGTCTATAGTTTTTTGTTGATAGCTGTGTGTATAGTGTTTGTTGATAGCTGTGTGTATAGTTTTTGTTGATAGCTGTGTGGGTAGTGTTTGTTGATAGATGTCTGTATAGTGTTTGTTGATAGCTGTATGTATAGTGTTTGTTGACAGCTGTGTGTATAGTGTTTGTTGATAGCTGTGTGTATAGTGTTTGTTGATAGTTGTCTGTATAGTGTTTGTTGACAGCTGTGTGTATAGTGTTTGTTGATAGCTGTGTGTATAGTGTTTGTTGATAGCTGTGTGTATAGTGTTTGTTGATAGTTGTCTGTATAGTGTTTATTGATAGATGTGTGTATAGTGTTTGTTGATATATGTCTGTAGTGTTTGTTGATAGCTGTGTGTATAGTGTTTGTTGATAGCTGTGTGGTAGTGTTTGTTGATAGCTGTGTGGGTAGTGTTTGTTGATATATGTCTGTATAGTGTTTGTTGTTAGCTGTGTGTATAGTGTTTGTTGTTAGCTGTGTGTATAGTGTTTGTTGATAGCTGTGTGTATAGTTTGTTGATAGATGTCTTGTATAGTGTTTGTTGTTAGCTGTGTGTATAGTGTTTGTTGTTAGCTGTGTGTATAGTGTTTGTTGATAGCCATGTGGATAGTGTTTGTTGACAACTGTGTGGATAGTTTTTGTTGATGGATGTGTGGTAGTGTTTGTTGATGGATGTGTGGGTAGTGTTTGTTGATGGATGTCTGTATAGTGTTTGTTGACGGCTGTGTGTATAGTGTTTGTTGATAGCTGTGTGGGTAGTGTTTTTTGATAGATGTGTGGATATCATTTGTTGATATTTCTGCTGGTATCATGTGTTGATAGTTGTGTGGATATCATTTGTTTATAGTTGATAATTTAGTGTGTGTTAGCGTTTGTTGATATCTGTGTGTTAGCGTTTGTTGATATCTGTGTGTTAGCGTTTGTTGATATCTGTGTGTTAGCGTTTGTTGACAGCTGTGTGTTAGCATTTGTTGATAGCTGTGTGTTAGTGTTTGTTGATATCTGTGTGTTAGCATTTGTTGACAGCTGTGTGTTAGCATTTGTTGATAGCTGTGTGTTAGCATTTGTTGATATCTGTGTGGGTAGTGTTTGTTGATATCTGTGTGTTAGTGTTTGTTGATATCTGTGTGTTAGCGTTTGTTGATAGCTGTGTGTTAGTGTTTGTTGATATCTGTGTGGGTAGTGTTTGTTGATAGCTGTGTGTTAGCATTTGTTGATATCTGTGTGTTAGCGTTTGTTGATATCTGTGTGTTAGTGTTTGTTGATAGCTGTGTGTTAGTGTTTGTTGATATCTGTGTGGGTAGTGTGTGTTGATATATGTGTGTTAGTGTTTGTTGATATCTGTGTGGGTAGTGTTTGTTGATAGCTGTGTGTTAGCGTTTGTTGATATCTGTGTGGGTAGTGTTTGTTGATATCTGAGTGTTAGCGTTTGTTGATATCTGTGTGGGTAGTGTTTGTTGATATCTGAGTGTTAGCGTTTGTTGATATCTGTGTGTTAGCGTTTGTTAATAGCTGTGTGTTAGCATTTGTTGATATCTGTGTGGGTAGCGTTTGTTGATATCTGTGTGTTAGTGTTTGTTGATATCTGTGTGGGTAGTGTTTGTTGATAGCTGTGTGTTAGCATTTGTTGATATCTGTGTGTTAGTGTTTGTTGATATCTGTGTGTTAGCGTTTGTTGATATCTGTGTGTTTAGCATTTGTTGATAGCTGTTTGTTAGTGTTTGTTGATATCTGTGTGTTAGTGTTTGTTGATAGCTGTGTGTTAGTGTTTGTTGATATCTGTGTGTTAGCATTTGTTGATAGCTGTGTGTTAGTGTTTGTTGATATCTGTGTGTTAGTGTTTGTTGATATCTGTGTGTTAGTCTTTGTTGATATCTGTGTGTTAGCATTTGTTGATATCTGTGTGTTAGTGTTTTTTGTTGATATCTGTGTGTTAGTGTTTGTTGATAGCTGTGTGTTAGTGTTTGTTGATATCTGTGTGTTAGTGTTTTGTGATAGTAGTTTTGATAATGTTAGTTGATAGCTGTGTAGACAGCGTTTGTAGATAGCATTTGTTGAAAGCTGTGTGGAAGCTGCTTGTTGATAGCTTGTTGATAATATTTGTTAGATAACTGTGCGGGTAGTGTTTGTTGATAGTTGTGTTGATAGCACTTGTTGGTAGCTGTGTTAACGTTTTGTTGATAGCTGTAGAGAATGTTTGTTGATAGCTGTGTTGATAATGCTTGTTGATAGTTATGTTGATGCCTTTGTTGATAGGTATGTTGTTTGTTGATACCTTTGTTGATAGGTATGTTGTTTGTTGATAGGTGTGTTGATAGCTGTGTTGATAGCATTTGCTGATAGCTGTATGGATATCATTTTTTTTATAGCTGTGTTGGTAGCGTTTGTTAATGTTTGTTGATAGCTGTGTGGATAGCATTTGTTGAAAGCTACAAGGACAGTGCTTGTGGTTTAGCTTTTGTTGATTGCTGCATATGTTTGTATCCACATATGCTTGTGGATAACGTTTGTTGGTAACTGTGTGAATAGCATTTGTTGATAGCTGTGTGGAAAGCACTTGTGGATAACGTTGTTTATTAGGCTCCATGGATAGCGCTTGATTCATTCTGTCTTGTCAAGTGACCAAACCCTTTGCTACTTCTTTCGGTAATCATACACTGCGTGAATCCTGTTTCCTTAGCCCATCACTTTGGATTGTCTTCTTCAAACTAGCTCCCATCATGTGTCTGACACATTTCACTTTGATGGTATTAGTCTTATTGAATGTTCTATTATCTAGTGTCCAAGTTTGACAATGCTAGCACGCGTTGGTATATAGATTGTGGTTGAATATCGCTCTTTTTGTTTCTCTTGTGATATTTCTGTTGGTTAGTAGTAGAGTCCTCTGACCAATTGTCTGATATACTTGCTGCACTTTGAGTCTATTTCTGTTGCTTGTTTGATGTCATTTTAACCAGGCTGTCTAGGTGCTTGAATTCATCTACTTTAGTTTTTAGTTGTTTATCTCCTATTTGTATATAGGTGTTCTGTTTTTATCTATGTATGTTTTTATTGATGTATTGATATAATGCTGATGATACTGTAGTAGTGCTAGTATAGCAGAAAATCCTAAAGATCTACAACAATTACTTAATGAAATAAACATGACAAGCAGCTATATAGATTAGATATGAATATCAAAAGACTAAAACTATGATCATAAACAAAGATAATATTCATAACCTGCAAGTTGATGTCAAAGTTAAAGAAATAGATCTGGAGACAGTTCAGAACTACAACTACCTTGGACATACTATAACCAGTGATGGAAAATGTGCAACTGAAATAAACAAAAGAATAGGAATGGCAAAAAGTAATTTTAATGTCATGAAAAATGTATTAACATCAAAGCAAATAACACCAGGGCTAAAACTAAGAATAACAAAATGTTATATCTTCTCAACATTTATGTGTGGTGCAGAAACATGGACATTAGACAAGAAAACAGAACAGAGAATCGAAGCCTTTGAAATGTGGATACATAGAAGAATAGGTAGAATTGGATGGAAGGAAAAGAAAACAAATGAAGTCTTAAAACAACTAAAAATGAAAAGAGAACTACTAAGCACAATTCAAACAAGACAAATGAGATTTTTTTGTCATGTTAAAAGACACAGCAGCCTACTAAAAGTAATATTGGAAGGGAAAATACAAGGTGAAAGAGGCAGAGGCAGACCAAAATTAATATGGACGAGTAACATCAAAGATGGACAAGTCAACCTATGACAACCTGGGGTCAAGGCAAGGAAATGCATAAAAATGTGAAGCTACAGTAATGCTGATTGGCAAGGAGAAATGAAAAAAAAAAACAGAAACAAAAATGGTATTGCTAAAGCTTTATGTAAATGTCTTTAGTTATAAACTGAAAGATGAAGCCATCAATAAAAATTTTAACATCTATCTATCTATCTATTGACCTTTCGAGCCGTAACCGGCCCATAGGGCGTAGACCAAGATACACCTTCTCCTATATGGATTTTTTGTTCTAGCAGTTTTCTTTTAAAGATATTTTATCAAATCTCGCCATCTGTCTCTGTTCTGTGCAAGCAGTTCTATCTCATTGAGGGAGCCGATTCCTGCTGCTCTTGCCTCTCTCATCAATGTTCTTCTCAGTGTCTCCCTGGGTCTTCCTCTTTTTCTTTTACCTGTTGTTTCCCATATGAGGGCTTGCTTTGCTATTCGATTATTATCTCTTCTCATCACATGTCCAACGTATGACCATCGTCTTTTCTTTATTACTGAAGATATTAGTGGTTGATTGGCGATTTCTCTAATTTCCTCGTTTGTTTTGAATTCGTTCCATTCTATACCAAGTATTTTCCTTAGACATTTATTTTCGAATGCGTTCAACTTTGTTTCAATAAAAATTTTAACATAGAGCTAATTAATTGTTATGCAGCACTCGGTGAAACAGACTTACATATCTATGAAATGTGGGACTCACAGAGCAAAATACTAATGACAGCAGCAGAAGCAAGTGCCGAACTGAAGAAAATGGAAAAAGCGAGCTTGGATTTCAGACACTACATGGAAATACATCAAAGAAAGAAGAGAAACAAGAGAGCCATGACTAATGTAAAGACAGATCTTGGAAAGGTCCGGGCAAAAGCAACATACAAAGAATTAGACAACAAAGTAAAAAGTTCAGCAAGAAGAGATACAACAGCAAGAAGAGATGCAAGAGCTTATATAGACAATTTGGCAGAGAAAGCAGAGACAGCTGCAATTACAGGAGACTGCAGAAGTCTCTATACTGTACAAAAGATGCTGACAAACACTTATACATCCAGTGGAACACCAATTGTAGACAAATCTGGATTAATGCTAACAACAAGCGCAGCCATAAAAGCCCATTGGGTGGAACACTTCAAAGAAATTCTTAACCATCCACTACCACACAGTTTTATAGATTTTGAAGCTGAAACACCAGCAGCAGAATTAGATGTAAATTTAGATGACTTCACCTTGAGCAAAATAGAAACCACCTTAAAGCTAATGACCAATAACAGGCTGCTGGAGAGGATAAGTTAACAGCTGAGATCCTCAAGACAATTGATAGCCATAATCTAATACATCTCCAGAAATGTTCAACATCATTTGGAAAACAGAGAAGACACCTCATAAATGGAAAAAAGGAATTAGTGTTAAGATTCCAAAAAAGGGCAATCTTAGAGATTGTAACAACTGGAAAGGCATGACACTTTTGTCAGTTGCCTCAAAGTTATTCTGCAAAATCATCCTAAATAGAATAAAGGATTCAATAGATACAGTAATGCGTGAAGAACAGGCTGGGTTAAGAAAAGGGAGAAGCTGTCTTGACCACATTTTCACTCTACGACTTATATTGGAGGAACACATTGAAAAGCAAAAACCTTTTGTACTTAACTTCATCGACTTCAAAAAAGCATTCAACAGTATTCATAGAGATTCTTTGTGGAAAATTCTGAAGCAATATGGCTTACCATAAAAAATCATAAATATTATCAAAGACATGTATGATGGTTACACATGTGCAGTTCGAACAGAGCGAATGTTTCCCAATAGAATCTGGGGTTAAACAAGGATGTATTTTATCGCCCTTGTTATTTGGAATTGTTATGGACTTCATAATGAAGAAATGCTGCACTGGTAATAAAGGCATCGAATGGATACAAGGAGACTATTTGGAGGACCTCGACTTTGCTGATGACATAGTTCTCATCAGCAGTCAGATAAAAACGATCAATTTATCGTTCAAAAAGAGATCGATCACTTTATCTATCTTGGAAGTCACATTGACCGAGAAGGGGATACAAGCAAAGAAATTAGAATCAGAATAGCTAAAGCAGCAATGTCTTTCAGAAGCCTTGAAAAGTTGTGGAAGTCAAAACTCATCAGCACAAACACAAAACTTAGGCTATTCAAATCAAATGTACTATCAACCCTTACGTATGCGTGTAAAAGCTGGAAAACAACAAGAGATATAGAGACAAAGTTGAACGCATTCGAAAATAAATGTCTAAGGAAAATACTTGGTGTAGCATGGAACAAATTCAAAACAAACGAGGAAATTAGAGAAATCACCAATCAACCACTAATATCTTCAGTAATAAAGAAAAGACGATGGTCATATGTTGGACATGTGATGAGGAGAGGTAATAACCGAATAGCAAAGCAAACCCTCATATGGGAAATAACAGGTAAGAGGAAAAGAGGAAGACCCAGAGAGACACTGAGAAGAACATTGATCAGAGAGGCAAGAGCAGCAGGAATCGGCTGCCTCAATGAGGTAGAGCTGCTTGCACAGAACAGAGACAAATGGCGAGATTTGATAAAATAATCTTTAAAAGAATTGAAAACTGGTAGAACAAAAATTCAGATAAGAGTAGGACTATCTTGGCCTACGTCCTGTGGGCCGGCTACCACTCGAAAGGTCAATAGATAGATAGAAAGATTTATGTAATTAATGGAGGACAGAGTTGAATGACGTTTCTGCTCAATAGGCCTTCAGCAGGAACAAACACACACACAGTATATGTAAGTCAATGAGCCCTACCTAGCTAACTAATAATGAAGTATTTAAAACAAAATCATTTCTAACTAGAATGAGAAATAATAATAGAAATATCTTCCCTGTACTGCGGCCAGAAGGAAAATGAACAAGGGCTAAGTCCGTGAAGGATACCTGTAAGTTGGGCAGCTGGGAGGGTCAAAATACAGGTGGAAGGGTTCTAAAAATATGTGGGGGGCACATTGTATAGGTAACTTCAACTATAGTGTCCAAGTAAATGGGTGGACCAACCAGAGTACAAGTAAATGGGTGGACCAACCAGAGTACAAGTAAATGGTGGACCAACCAGAGTACAAGTAAATGGGTGGACCAACCAAAGTACAAGTAAATGGGTGGACCAACCAGAGTACAAGTAAATGGGTGGACCAACCAAAGTACAAGTAAATGGGTAGTCCAACCAGAGTACAAGTAAATAGGTGGACCCACCAGAGTACAAGTAAATAGGTGGACCAGCCAGAGTACAAGTAAATAGGTGGACCCACCAGAGTACAAGTAAATAGGTGGACCCACCAGAGTACAAGTAAATAGGTGGACCCACCAGAGTACAAGTAAATAGGTGGACCCACCAGAGTACAAGTAAATGGGTGGACCAGCCTGAGTACAAGTAAATGGGTGGACCAACCAGAGTACAAGTAAATGGGTGGACCAACCAGAGTACAAGTAAATGGGTGGACCAGCCTGAGTACAAGTAAATGGGTGGACCAACCAGAGTACAAGTAAATGGGTGGACCAACCAGAGTACAAGTAAATGGGTGGACCAGCCTGAGTACAAGTAAATGGGTGGACCAACCAGAGTACAAGTAAATAGGTGGACCAGCCTGAGTACAAGTAAATGGGTGGACCAACCAGAGTACAAGTAAATAGGTGGACCCACCAGAGTACAAGTAAATAGGTGGACCCACCAGAGTACAAGTAAATGGGTGGACCAACCAGAGTACAAGTAAATGGGTGGACCAGCCTGAGTACAAGTAAATAGGTGGACCAGCCTGAGCACAAGTAAATGGACAGACTCAGCAGAAAAATAACTCTGGAGCAGGGCAATCTAATATTTCACTAATGTCTAGAACTTTCACCGAGTTGAGTTGACTGTCTTTGTGTTCTTCTTGTGAAAGTAGAGACTTGGTAAGTTTGGTAACTCACCCACATAACAACAGTTAGGCGAACAAAGTCAGGTGAAACAGTCATGTGAACACAGTCAGGTGAATAGAGTCATGTGAACACAGTCATGTGAACACAGGTGAACAGAGTCATGTGAACACAGTCAGGTGAACAGAGTCACGTGAACACAGTCATCTGAATAGACAACTGTGAGTTACTGCTAACAGTCAGCTCATACTCTGCCCTCTTCATAAATCTAACAACTAGTCCATAGACAATCAAGTTATCCACAGATGGATCTGACTCTCAATGGTTGACTAGGATGTGAGCATTTACAGCATCTGAACATCTGTACAGGTCTTGTTAGTAAAGGTGCATGCATTTTCTGTCTAGCTGGGAAGAAACCAGATTGTATTTACCTAACTGGATCCAGGCAGACAACTTGCTCTGGTTTCCTGTAACTGAAAACCATCACATAATTTATCATGGCATGAGGATCCCATTTATGGTTTTATACATTGTATGATTGACTACATTGACTGAAGTAAACTAAAACAGAGAAAAATCATGAACTCATGTCTCAACTCTGATGTAACAATCTATCGTTTGAGTCTAGACCTGAGTGGCTAGACATCCACAGACTTGTCAAGGTAGTGGCATTGAATCAATGACTGAGTCTCACAGCTTGATCATCTTTCTCATGATGCTAGACATCCACAGACTTGTCAAGGTAGTGGCATTGAATCAATGACTGAGTCTCACAGCTTGATCATCTTTCTCATGATGCTAGACATCCACCGACTTGTCAAGGTAGTGGCATTGAATCAATGACTGAGTCTCACAGCTTGATCATCTTTCTCATGATGCTAGACATCCACCGACTTGTCAAGGTAGTGGCATTGAATCAATGACTGAGTCTCACAGCTTGATCATCTTTCCCATGATGCTGGCACAGCTTGATCATCTTTCTCATGATGCTAGACATCCTTTAGGGCTTGTGGTGTTTTTACACCACCCATCTCTGTTCTTGTCTAGATATTTGATCTTATCAATGAGTCTATGCCTACCAACTTTGCTTCTTTTATAAATGTTCTTTTTAGTTTCTCTCCAGGTCTTCCTCTTTTTTTGTTTCCTACTGTTTCCCATAGAAGAGCCTGTTTTGGATCAATAACCAGACCGCTAGATGATCAGGGGATGGTTTCATCAGCTGAGCTACCATTTCACCACAGTTGAGATCTTGCGTAATCTTGTTTTTTTGTTTTAATTTCAGACAGTCCAAGTTAGTGCCAGGTGACGAGAAGTCAGGTGACCAGAAGTCCAGTGACAATGTCATCCAACTGTCAACAGAGCTTGCCTCATTATTTGAATGAGAGTCCTCCATTCACAACCAGTTTTACAAGGTCACCCCCAGCCACCATCCGACCACATCACCGAGAGCGACACTTGAAATTATCTCCAGGAAAGTTCAATTTGTCATCAGCATCATCTCCTTCCTTGGCTTTAATGGCAGCAGACCTGCCTCGAATACATTACGTGACACAGAAGATGATGATGATAACCAACCGCTTGACCTCAGTATTCACACAAATAGAAAAGAGCAAACATTAAAAAGATCTCATGTAGAAGAACACAAACCCGTTTGTATGATTAAATCCTGTACATGTCATGTCTCCAGCTCACAGCCCCAACACTGGTCCCGGTACTCCATTGCAGGGCAGGAGGTGGCCAGATCTCCAAATCCAGGAATGACGTTGTCTTCTGAAAGCAGCACAGACTCACCTTTCTCTGCTCGGCATCAGACAACAAACTCTGCTTACAACAGTTGTACCAGCAGCGTTGCAGCAGCATTTCCTTGTTACGTACCTCAGCCAACACCATGGGCAGCCATAGAAAACTCACCCTATCATCACCTCACTACTGCACATAATGATGCCCACAAGTCATCAAGTCTGTTTCGTCCATATGGAGATGATATAGACCAAGATATTAGCGTACGTGAACAGCAACAAGCATCACAGCAAATGCAGCATACTGGTGTTGTTTGCATTGATGATAACGATGATGAACCTACATATATGGATTTGGATTCAACAACCGCAATGCTCATGAATGCTAGTGCTAAAAATGCTGAATGCAATGGAAACTCTAATGCTACATATGGTAAGCCAAACATATCACAACCATCTTCAACACAAAGTCGGAGACTGAGGACACTATCCATTCACCGCATCAATCCGCATTAGTGCAAGCACTCAATAGAGGAATCAACTTTGCTACTTCTGATATGAAATCCACTGCAGGCTTTGTTGGAGGTCTCATTTCTCACACTTCTTTGAAAAGAACAAGAGAGTTTGTTCATCCCCAACTAATGTATCTTCAAGTTCAGAAGAGCAGAAATCTCATCCACAGCAACAAATGTTCATTTCCCAGTCATCTCCTCCACTTCAAAGTGGAACCCCTCCTACCGATGGCTCTACCTCGCAGATAAAAACTCCTCAAACCACATTGTTTCAATCCAAGCCAACTGTTGGCCACCCCATCAATGCTACAGATGGCTCCATCTATTCCAAAGTCACTCAAGCTGAGTCTCCGACTTCTTCGAGTGCTTATTTAGAACAATCTATAAATAAAATCCCTTTGGATAAAAGCAACATTTTTGAAAACAAGAGCCATATTTTAGGATCTTCTCCAATTCAACTACAAACTCCTTTCAACTGTCTGCCTTGACTGAAACATTCACAAGCCAAAGTGAAATGATTAAAAGCCAGCGCAGACGAGAACCTGAAGAGAGTGTTCAAACAGGGGAAGCAACCTTAGAAACAACAGATAATGGAAAATCAACAAAATGAGTATTCTTGACTTTTGGATCTCCAAAATCCTCATGGAACGAAGCTCTGATGCAGCAGTTCAAACAAAACCCTGTAATGTGGACTATATATGTACTGCAAATGGAGAGAAGAAGATCCGACTTCGACTGGTAGATCTCATGGAATTACAAGTAGAACAAAGTCTCAAGGCATAGTTATATGTTGAAATTGGGTGAAAAATGTCACGTTCTTGATAAAATAACTGGCAAAATCCTCTAGAAACTCTCTCAATTTGGAGTTGGTCTCTGCATTAATTGTGAGGATACTTATAGTTTTTGTTTTGTTTTTTGTAACAGTATGTTTTATATTTTTGTTTACATTTAGTTCTAAATATTTATTTTATTCATTGTGTTTGAGATATCAGTTGTAGCATTAACAGTTTGACGACTTTCAGCACATGTCAATGTCACATAAGTATTAGAGCTTGTATGTATGTTAGTTACTTTTACTGTTGCAAAAACATAAACCATACATGTCTGAAGTTCATACCAGCATTGGAGCAGTCATTGTGAGTGCTGGCCATAAACATACACAAGAACAGATAATACACATATAACAGAGTTACGTAACAATGAAATAAATGCTGCTTGTGTTTAGATATTGCCATATTTGTGTTTACAGTTACAAATGTGTGTGTTGTGATTGTGCTATGTTTTTGTACTTTAACTTCGCAATGTTTGCGGCACATACAAATGTTTGTATTTATTTATTGTGTATACCTTCTAGAACTGATGTTTGAGAGTGTTTATCTCTGTCAAGTAATAAATGATCCAGGTATAGAGGGTGAGAGTGTTTATCTCTGTCAAGTAATAAATGATCCAGGTATAAGGTGAGAGTGTTTATCTCTGTCAAGTAATAAATGATCCAGGTATAAGGTGAGAGTGTTTATCTCTGTCAAGTAATAAATGATCCAAGTATAGGGTGAGAGTGTTTATCTCTGTCAAGTAATAAATGATCCAGGTATGGGTGAGAGTGTTTATCTCTGTCAAGTGATAAATGATCCAGGTATAGAGGGTGAGAGTGTTTATCTCTGTCAAGTAATAAATGATCCAGGTATAAGGTGAGAGTGTTTATCTCTGTCAAGTAATAAATGATCCAGGTATAGGGTGAGAGTGTTTATCTCTGTCAAGTAATAAATGATCCAGGTATAAGGTGAGAGTGTTTATCTCTATCATGTAATAAATAAACCATGCTAGAACTCACAAATACTGAACCCACCAACATCATGAAAGAGGAAATTGAAGAAGTAATCAAATATGCACCAAGAAATAAAGCACCGGGATAGATAACATACCAATAGAAATAATAGCAGCAGCAGGTGAAACAGGAGTGACATGGCTATACAGAATATTTAATGCAGCATGGCACCAACAACAAGCTCCAGAAGACTGGCAACAGGCAATCATCATACCAATATGGAAAAAGAAAGGTAGCAAAAGAGACTGCAATCAATATAGAGATATATCTCTTCTCAGCCATATAGGAAAGCTATACGCCAAAATCTTGGAAAAAAAGCTGAGACTAATAATAAAACTACAGTTAAGCGATTCTCAAATGGGATTTCGAAAAAACAGAGGGTGTACCGACACACTATTCACATTAAAACAGCTTCCAGAAAAAACGACAGAACACAATCAAAATTTATACATAGCCTTCATTGACCAGGAAAAAGCATTCGACAGAGTAAACAGAGAACAACTGTGGGAGATACTAACAACAAACGGAGTAAGCCAACATCTAACCAACATTATTAAAGTCTCTACGTCAACAGTTGCTGCAGGGTCAGAACAGCAGCAGGTTACACAGACCACTTCGAAGTTAGATCAGGTGTAAGACAGGGGTGTGTACTATCCCCCCTACTGTTTATTACATACATGGACTATGTATGCAAGCTAGCCAACCCATCAGAGACAGAGGAGATCAACGAGCTTCTATTTGCAGACGATCATGCACTAATACATGAAACAATAGAAGACCTTCAAGAACACTTAAACAAACTCAACATCTCAGGCACAAAATACAACATGAAAATCAACATCAACAAAACAGAAGTCATGAATGTCGCCAAAAATTAACAGAACATCAACATAACTCTAGAAGGCAGACAACTAAAACAAGTAGAGGAATTCAAATACCTAGGAAGTCTAATGACAAACGATAATTCTCAAACAGCAGAGATAGAATCAAGATGCAACAAAGCTTGTCAAATCATCGGACAGTTATCACCACTATTGTCCAACAAGGAAATAACTCTGGAGGCAAAACAAGCACTATACAATACAATCTTCATCCCAACGTTGTGCTACCAATGCCAGACCTGGACCCTAGATGCAAGAACAATAAGAAAAATAACCTCTACAGAGATGAAATGTGTTAGACGAATGACAGGAAACAGTCTGAGAGATAAGATCAGAAATGAAGAACTGAGAAAAAAGCTAGGAATAGCCCCTGCCATAGAATATATAAGGAAATAAAAGATAAAATGGTTTGGCCACGTGACAAGGCAGAAAGATCAAAACACAACACAACGAGCCTTCAACAAACGTTGTGAGAACACCAGACCCAAAGGTCGACCGCGAAAAAGATGGATCGATGGAATATTAGAAGCACTAGGAAACATATCAGCAACAGAGGCGAACAGAAGAGCAAAAGACTATTATATCTCCCCTCGACGCTGAAAGGCAAATGAGGAAGGAAAGAAGGAGAAGATGTAATAAATGATCCAGGTATAGGTGATTTCAGTTCTCAAAGCCAACCCTACAGCACTTAACAAAATTATAGCAGGGGGAAAAATAGGGAAAGTACAAATAATGAATACGTTTTTTAGTTATTTATATGTGATGGGAAATATGAATCACATTCTTCAATCATAGTTATACGTTACTTCAATCATAGTTAAACGTTACTTCAATCATAGTTACACGTTACTTTAGTTGTGTGAATATATACATTCTCTTGCTGCATTTTTAAACTACACTTGAAACTGAGTGATGTTAAATTTGAAACTATGAGTGATGTGAAATGTGAAACTATAAGTGATGTGAAATTTGAAACTATGAGAATTGTGAAATTTGAAACTATGAGAGATGCAAAATTTAAAATTATGAGTGATCTGAAATTTGAAACTATGAGTGATGTGAAATTTTAAACTATGAGAGATGCGAAATTTAAAATTATGAGTGATGTGAAATTTGAAACTATGAGAATTTGAAATTTGAAACTATGATTGATGTGAAATTTGAAATTATGAGTGATGTGGCTATCAGTGATATTGCACACCCATGTGGGTGACTGAAGCAAGTAGTGTGATGTGGGTGACTGATGAAAGTAGTGAGATGTAGGTCACTGATGCAAGTAGTGAGATGTAGGTGACTAATGCAAGTAGCGAGATGTGGTGTCTGATGAAAGTAGTGATATGTGGATGACTGATGCAAGTAGTGACATGTGGATGACTGATGCAATTAGTGAAATGTGGGTGACTGGTGCAAGTAGTGACATGTGGATGACTGATGCAATTAGTGAAATGTGGATGACTGATGCAAGTAGTGAGATGTGGGTGACTGATGCAAGTAGTCAGATATGGGTGACTGATGCAATTAGTGAAATGTGGGTGACTGATGCAAGTAGTCAGATGTGGGTGACTGATGCAAGTAGTGAGATGTGGGTGACTGATGCAAGTAGTGAGATGTGGGTGACTGATGCCAGCAATCAGATGTGTGTGACTGATGCCATTAGTGAGATGTGTGTGACTGATGCCATTAGTGAGATGTAGGTGACTAGTGCAAGTAGTGAGATGTGGGTGTCTGATGCAAGTAGTGAGGTGTATGTCACTGATGCAAGTAGTGAGATGTGGGTGACTGATGCAAGTAGTGAGATGTAGGTCACTAATGCAAGTAGTGAGATGTGGGTGACTGATGCAAGTAGTGAGATGTAGGTCACTAATGCAAGTAGTGAGATGTGGGTGACTGATGCAAGTAGTGAGATGTAGGTCACTAATGCAAGTAGTGAGATGTGGGTGACTGATGCAAGTAGTGAGATGTAGGTCACTGATGCAGGTAGCGAGATGTGGGTGACTGATGCAAGTAGTGGGATGTAGGTCACTGATGCAAATTGAGAGATGTGGGTGACTAATGCAAGTAGTGAGATGTGGGTCACTGATGCAGGTAGCGAGATGTGGGTGACTGATGCAAGTAGTGAGATGTGGGTCACTGATGCAAATTGAGAGATGTGGGTGACTGATGCTCTTAGATAAGCCATTGCATAGTCTTGGTCCTGGTATGTGTGTCTCATGTAGTTTTATTGCATTAATTTATCATTCATTGAAATTATTGTTTTGTTCTGTTTCAGCACACATTGTACTTTGTTTTCATTTATAGAATTTATTTTATAAAGCGTGTTGTTTCAATATTAAAATATTGCTTTATGTTTTCAAAAATATTAAAAAAAACATTAAACATATAAAAAAATAGACTAAAACATATAAACTTAGCTGTACATAGAACACGATAATCTTTATGTAAATTTACACTTATTTTAGTTATAGGTCCTCTCCATACCTTATCACTATGTGATCATCATCGTCATCAACGTTGAGTGCTGTCTCTGCATTGAAGGTTGGCTACCATGCAGCACCATTCCACTCTGTCTCTTACTTTGATAGTGCAGGTTGTCATAGACTGACTTGTCCATCTTTTGATGTTACTTATCTATGTTAGTCTTTGTCTGCCTCTTGTAACCTGTATTTTTCCTTCCAAGATAACTTGGTGATTACTATGTGATATGTTTACAAAATTCTGCAATTAAATGTGTAGATTTATGAAAGATAAAAAAAATGATGCCTCCACGACAGGTGGATTCAAACAAAATTAAATGCAAGAGAACTTCAAAACCATGAGTCCATGTCTCTCTTTCGGATGAAGGAGATGGGAGTAAAGATGGGTAAAGCCAAAAACGAGAGGCTTTAGTGGGCTTATGCAGTGCTTAATAAAGACAAGTGGAACAATATTAAAACAGTTAAATGATTGTAAATTTCTGGGAACAGTGTTAACCTCAGATGGTAGATGTACAACAGAGGTGAGATGCGGAATGGCTCAGGCAAAAGCAGCTTTCCAAAAATGAGGAAGATACTGTGCAATCCATTTTGTCATTAGAAACAATAAAAAGAGTTTTTAAATGTTATGTAGGGCCAGTTTTAACATATAGATGTGAATCATGGACAATAGGATAACAGAAAAGAAAATCTCTGGAGGCTGTAGAAATGTGGTTTTACAGAAAAATGTTGAGAATACCATTAACAACTAAGAAGAGCAATTAAAACATTCTGAAAGCAGCAAAAATGCCAAAAGAGAGCTAATTTTGAATATTAGGAAGAAACAATCATCATTTTTTTGGTCATATAATGAGAAGGGATCAGCTGGAATATATTGTAACAACTGGAAAAATAGAAGGATGAAGAGATAGAGGGAAGCAAAGAGAAAAGATACCAGACAGCTTAAGAGAATGGCTTGGCAGAAGGTCAACAACAGAAATGATAAATAACTGTCGAGATCAAAAGTTGTGGAGAGACATGATCACCTACGCCAGCAGGCTTGGTACTTGATGATGATGGGTGGGCTTATAAGAGGACTTATCAATCAACGCAGAACTGGAGTCATCAGTTGGTGGACATGCTGAGGAGGGGATCTGAGCATCTATAGACATGTTCAGAGGGCAATGATGATAACTCACAATGAACTCAATAAAGGCAAGAGCTGGTGACAATAAGATGCATGGTATATTAAGTTACTATAACATTAGGTGAACATAGCATTAAAGGAGCTAAGCTGAAGAGCTTGTGGCTTGGAGAGGGGATACAATTAAGTCTGGTAATGATGGTACACAGTGTACTGTGTAGATAGAGATGATACAGGCTCTAGAAGAGTTTGGCGTCGAAGTGATCACAGACATATGCAATGATATATACCATACCATACAGGATACATACCAAACGATCTAAAAACATCAACTTTCATTGCATTGCCTAAAAAGAATGGTGCAGTTGAATGCAGTGATTTCAGAACAATAAGCCTAATGAGCCAGGTAACAAAAATGTTACTAAAAGTTATACAGGGAAGGATTCAGAATAAAATCAATACTGAATTAGATGAGCAACAATTTGGATTCAGGAAAAACAGTGGGACAAAAGAAGCCATATTCAGCATGAGAACATTGATTGAAAAGTACACAGAAGTAAACAAACAAATATATGCCTGCTTTATATACTACACCAAAGCTTTCGATAGAATACACCATAACCAACTTATAGACTGCCTAAAGGATATAAATCTAGACGACGCAGACATACGACTAATATGTAATTTGTACTGGGAGCAAACAGCAATAATAAAATATAACAAGGAGATCTCTACACCCATGGACACAAAAAGAGGAGTAAGACAAGGATGCATCCTATCACCAAACTTGTTCAATCTATACACTGAGCAAATCTTTAAAAACATCTCAGAGATACCAGGCCTATACATTAATGGAAAGATAATCAATAACCTAAGATATGCTGATGATACTGTTCTACTAGCAGAAACTCCTAAAGACCTACAACAATTGCTTAATGTGATAAACATAACAAGCAAAAAATATGGACTTGAAATGAATATCAAAAAGACTAAAACTATGATCATAAACAAAGAAAATTCTCAAGACCTACAATTAAATATCACATTTGAGGGAATACATCTGGAGACAGTTCAGAGCTACAACTACCTGGGACATACTATAACCAATGATGGAAAATGTAAAACTGAAATAAACAAAAGAATAGGTATGGCAAAAAGTAATTTTAATGCCATAAAAAATATACTAACAACAAAACAAATATCAGCAGGGCTGAAACTAAGAATGGCAAAATGTTACGTCTTCTCAATATTCCTGTATGGTGCAGAAACATGGACATTAGACAAGAAAACAGAACAGAAAATTGAAGCCTTTGAAATGTGGATTTATAGAACAATAGGTACAATTGGATGGAAACAAAAAAAACAAACGATGAAGTTTTAAAACAACTGAAAATAAAAAGAGAACTACTAAATACAATTAAGACAAGACAAATGAAATTGTTGGGACATGTTAAAAGACACAACAGCCTACTAAAAGTAATATTGGAAGGAAAAATACAAGGTAAAAGAGGCAGACCAAGACTAACATGGACGAGTAACATCAAAAATGGACAAGTCAATCTATGTCAGCCTGCACCATCAAAGCAAGAAACAGAGTAGAATGGCGATCCATGGTAGCCAACCTTCGTTGCGGAGAAGGCACGCGATGATGATGATGAATGAGTGTACACCTTGGGAACTTACAGCATATTCCCCATACACCTCGGGAACTAACAGCATATTCCCTATACACCTTGGCAATTTACAGCATATTTCCCATACACCTTTGGAACTAACAGCATATTCCCCATACACCTTGGGAACTAACATATTCATCATACACCTTGGAACTAACAGCATATTCCCCATACACCTTGGGAACTAACATATTCATCATACACCTTGGGAACTAACAGCATATTCCCATACACCTTGGGAACTAACAGTATACTCCCCATACAATTTGGGAACTAACAGTATACTCCCCATACAATTTGGGAACTAACAGCATATTCCCCATACACCTTGTTATTAATAGCATATTCCCCATACACCTTAGGCTAAGGCATGGAGGGAACCCTAGCTTGCTTCTTCCATGATAGTGGATATTGGTGGGCAGTTGAGAGAATGACAGTTGATATGGGTGGGCAGTTGAGAGAATGGCAGTGGATATGGGTGGGCAGTTGAGAGAATGACAGTGGATATGGGTGGGCAGTTGAGAGAATGTCAGTGGATATGGGTGGGCAGTTGAGAGAATGACAGTGGATATGGGTGGGCAGTTGAGAGAATGACAGTGGATATGGGTGGGCAGTTGAGAGAATGACAGTGGATATGGGTGGGCAGTTGAGAGAATGTTAGTGGATATGGGTGGGCAGTTGAGAGAATGACAGTGGATATGGGTGGGCAGTTGAGAGAATGTCAGTGGATATGGGTGGGCAGTTGAGAGAATGTCAGTGGATAGGATGGGCAGTTGAGAGAATGTCAGTGGATATGGGTGGGCAGTTGAGAGAATGTCAGTGGATAGGGTGGACAGTTGAGAGAATGTCAGTGGATATGGGTGGGCAGTTGAGAGAATGTCAGTGGATAGGGTGGACAGTTGAGAGAATGTTAGTGGATATGGGCGGGCAGAGACATGGTAACAAACATGCAACATCTGGGTTGTCTATTAAGAGAGTAGCAGTAATCTCTGCTGTATGTGACATTTTGGCTTGCACGGTTTCTGTTTTTAAGATTGTGGGTCTGCTCTATGTGCTGTCTTCGGTTTGAAAGGACAATAGATAGATAGATAGATTAAGAGAGTTGGTCTAACTATTTGAGAGGATAATCCATCTTTGTAGGAGCATTAATCTGTATTTGAGAGCATTTATCCATCTGTGTGAGCGGACTGATCCACCTATTTGAGAGGATTTCTTAATCAATGTGAGAGGAATAATCTGTATTTGAGAGCATTAATTCATCTGTATGAGAGGATTAATCATTGTTTGAGAGGATTAGTCTGTCTGTATGAGAGGATTAATCTGTATTTCAGAGTAATAATCCATCTACATGAGAGGATCAATCCATCTATGTGAGAGGATTGATCCATCTATGTGAGAGGATCGATCCATCTATGTGAGAGGATTGATCCATCTATGTGAGAGGATCAATCCATCTATGTGAGAGGATCGATCCATCTATGTGAGAGGATCAATCCATCTATGTGAGAGGATCAATCCATCTATGTGAGAGGATTGATGTGCTTCTTTCATCAGTTTCTACATTCATCCTGACTATCATTAAATGGATGTACTTTGTGCTGTAGATGACAGCGATCTCAGTACATAGATGACAGCGATCTCAGTACATAGATGACAGCGATCTCAGTACATAGATGACAGCGATCTCAGTACATAGATGACAGTGATCTCAGTACATAGATGACAGCGACCTCAGTACATAGATGACAGCGACCTCAGTACATAGATGACAGCGATCTCAGTACATAAATGACAGCGATCTCAGTACATAGATGACAGCGATCTCAGTACATTTAAACCCAGCATATCCATTTTCAACATAACATCTTTAGGTTACAGACTTGCCTTTCCTCTATGATCCTTGCCTGATTGACTAAGCCGCTTGGTCTGTGTAGAGGCTCACCATAAGTAGTGTCTTGATCATTTCTGGTTGACTTCTACAGAAGCAATCAGTGTGTGTAAACGACACACTATTATATGGATCTGAAACCTGGACAACATTCCCAAAATCGAGAAAAAAGACTAAATGTCTTCCAATGCGATGTCCCCGCAGAATAATGCACATCAAATGGCAGGATAAAATAACCAACTTAACTGTCCTGCAACGTGCTAAGACCCCCAACAATCATCTTGATGATCAGATGTCGAAGACTAAGATGGCTGTGGCACGTCCAGTGAATGGAAGAAAAACGCATTCCCAGGCAAATACTATATGGTGAACTAACACATGGAAAAAGATAAATCGGCAGACCTAAACTACAATATAGAGATATCTGTAAAACATCTCTGAATGACTTCTCTATATGTGAAAATGACTGGGAACATCTGGTAAGTGATCGCACATCATGGAGAGCATGTATAAGGAACGGTATAAGATCATTTGAGACTGTGCTAAGGCAAAACTTAGAAGAGAAAAGACTCATGAAAAAGGATGGAAAACCCTGTGGACCAGTGGGCCTGACTTGTTCATTCTGTAGTCGTGTGTGTTTGTCAAACATTGGTAGAATTAGCCACGAGAGAAGCTGTTTGACAAAAACAAAACCTAAAAAAAATACACAATAGCCTCTATACTAGACCGTCTGACAAGACAAAAAGGGCCATATAACACATGTGACATACAACTAGTAACACATTTGACATACAACTAGTAACACATTTGACATACAACTAGCAACACATTTGACATACAACTAGTAACACATTTGACACACAACTAGCAACACACTTGACACACAACTAGTAACACATTTGACACACAACTAGCAACACATTTGACATACAACTAGCAACACATTTGACATACAACTAGCAACACATTTGACATACAACTAGTAACACATTTGACACACAACTAGCAACACATTTGACATACAACTAGCAACACATTTGACACACAACTAGCAACACATTTGACACACAATTAGTAACACATTTGACACACAACTAGCAACACATTTGACATACAACTAGTAACACATTTGACACACAACTAGCAACACATTTGACATACAACTAGTAACACATTTGACACACAACTAGCAACACATTTGACATACAACTAGTAACACATTTGACACACAACTAGCAACACATTTGACACACAACTAGTAACACATTTGACACACAACTAGCAACACATTTGACATACAACTAGTAACACATTTGACACACAACTAGCAACACATTTGACACACAACTAGTAACACATTTGACACACAACTAGCAACACATTTGACATACAACTAGCAACACATTTGTCACACAACTAGCAACACATTTGACATACAACTAGTAACACATTTGACACACAACTAGCAACACATTTGACACACAACTAGTAACACATTTGACACACAACTAGCAACACATTTGACATACAACTAGCAACACATTTGTCACACAACTAGCAACACATTTGACACACAGCTAGTAACACATTTGACACACAGCTAGCAACACATTTGACATACAACTAGTAACACATTTGACACACAACTAGCAACACATTTGACATACAACTAGTAACACATTTGACACGCAACTAGCAACACATTTGACATACAACTAGTAACACATTTGACACACAACTAGCAACACATTTGACATACAACTAGTAACACATTTGACACACAACTAGCAACACATTTGACACACAACTAGTAACACATTTGACATACAACTAGCAACACATTTGACATACAACTAGCAACACATTTGACACATAACTAGCAACACATTTGACACTAACACATACAATACAAATGTCAAGCTCGACAGTGTTCAAACAGCCATCACAAGTTACAATCTGTGTTTGTGCTGAGATGTAAACCAAGCAGGTGAAATGTAAGCTTGGATGTACATCAAGGAAACCTGATGTAAGTGAACTACATAATAAAATACATGAAATGGGACATCAGTAGTAAGTGTTCATGCTTACAGAAGTGCCACAGGTGGATGTGAAAAGACATACAAAACATGAGAGTGAATGTAGAGGCTCTAGTGAATAGACATACAAAACATGAGAGTGAATGTAGAGGCTCTAGTGAATATGAATAGACATACAAAACATGAGAGTGAATGTAGAGGCTCTAGTGAATAGACATACAAAACATGAGAGTGAATGTAGCAGCTCTAGTGTCCAAGATTCTCTCTGCCCATCTGGGATAAGCTCTGTTTCTGCATATTTGTAGAGGGCAGCTTTATGGAGACACATCAAATAATGCAAATTTCAACAATTGTTTTAAAAGTTGTGACTAGACAAGTCTTAGGGGTATATTTCAAATATCTTCTTCTTTCCTGCCTCATTACCTTTCAGCATTGAAGGGAAATATAATTTGTTGTCTTTTGCTCTTTTGTTGTGCTCTTTGGCTGTTATTTTTCCCAGTGTTTCTAATATTCCATCAATCTTTCGTTTTCGTGGTCAGCCTTAAATCTGGTGTTCTCATAACATTTATTAAAGGCTTGTTGTGTTGTGTTTTTGTATTTCTGTCTCATCACATGGCCTAACAATTTTATCTGTTGTTTCTTTATGTATTCTATGATGGCCATTATTCCTAGCTTTTTTCTCAGTTCTTCATTTCTGATGTTATCCCTCAGGCTGTTTCCTGTCATTCGTCTGACACATTTAATCATGGTAGCAGTTATTTTTTCATTCTTGAGTCTAGGGTCCAGGTCTGGCATTGGGAGCACAACGTTGGGATGAAGATTGTATTGTAGAGTCCAGGTCTGGCATTGGAAGCACAACGTTGGGATGAAGATTGTATTGTAGAGTGTCTGTTTTGCCATTAGCATTATTTCCTTTTTGGACAATAATGGTGTTAGTTTGAATATGGTTTTTTATACTTCCTGCTTTCTATATCTCATCATCTCAGTGAGATGGCTGTAATGTTTAATTGTGAGCCTATTGTGACAGGGATATCCTAGCTTGTGAGGTTAGAAATGTAATCTCATCTATAAAAATGTCACATTTTAAAAATAGACATGTTACATTATAAGAAATGAGTCAAAAATAACTTTGGCTTCATTTTCATGATGATCAGGTTCCAGTGTGATCTGCCTGGAGAGGGAAGTGTGACATTTTACCTCGAAGTGTTGACGGCAGGTAGAAACTGTTACCAGAGTCTTGGTTAGTTTCAGACAAGTCACCTTATGAGAGTAAGAAATGTGTTTAATAATGATAGGCCATCTAGTATTTTACGAAAAAGACCTCATATCTTGCAAGTCGTTTGTGTACTCTCTCTCTCTCTCTCTCTCTCTCTCTCTCTCTCTCTCTGCGATCAAGACTCAATCAGAGTAGGATTCCATACTCTCTCATGAAGTCAGCTGTCTGTTTAAGCAAATCGATTGCCCCATATAGTTTCTCTTCCAGGGAGGTGGGCGTGGACCACATTGCTCTTCTCAGGTCTGTGTACTGGGGGCAATCCTGTAGAACATGTTTTGTAGTCATATTGTCCAGTGTACAGCGGCATAGGCTGGTGTACCTATTTTGAATTTGGTGAACATGTGATTTCTCATTCTATTGTGGCCAGTGCGTAGGTGAAGTATGATGACTTGATCCCTCCTTGATAGTTGGTGGTATCCGTCACTCTCTTTATGCTTAGGGTGTTCTCGTTTCCATTTTTCATAGTTGGCGGTATCCGTCACTCTCGTTATGCTTTGGGTGCTCTCGTTTCCATTTTTCATGGAACTGACCTTTGAGGATGGATTTGACTTCATCATAACTGAGCGGATGGTTCTTTTGTGGTAATCTCCCTCCCTCTTTAGCTAATTTGTCTGTGTGTTCGTTTCCGTGTATATTACAGTGTGATGGTATCCACTGAATGACTACTCTCTGGAAGTTATTGCATAGGTGGTCCAGGGTTGTTCTCAAGTCATCTAGTTCATTGTTCTTGGGGCTTTTTAGAGCTGATAGTGCATCGGTCACAATCACCAATTTATTGTGCATGTTATTTTTGTGTTGAGTAGCCATTGTTGCAGCATCTCTGATGGCCTTAGTTTCTGCTTTAAAGTTGTTTGAGAATTTTCCAGTAGCTATTGACTTGGTGATCTCGTCCTGATTATTCAGCGTCAAGAACACACCTCCCCCTCCATTTCTGGTGACAATTGCAGCAGAATTTGTATATTCAAAGTGTTGCTATTGATCAAGTGAGATGTGTGTTGCTATTAATCTAGTGGGATGTGTGTTGCTATTGATCTAGTGGGATGTGTGTTGCTATTGATCTAGTGGGATGTGTGTTGCTATTGATCTAGTGGGATGTGTGTTGCTATTGATCTAGTGGGATGTGTGTTGCTATTGATCAAGTGAGATGTGTGTTGCTATTGATCAAGTGAGATGTGTGTTGCTATTGATCAAGTGAGATGTGTGTTGCTATTGATCTAGTGGGATGTGTGTTGCTATTGATCAAGTGAGATGTGTGTTGCTATTGATCAAGTGAGATGTGTGTTGCTATTGATCAAGTGAGATGTGTGTTGCTATTGATCTAGTGGGATGTGTGTTGCTATTGATCAAGTGAGATGTGTGTTGCTATTGATCAAGTGAGATGTGTGTTGCTATTGATCAAGTGAGATGTGTGTTGCTATTGATCAAGTGAGATGTGTGTTGCTATTGATCTAGTGAGATGTGTGTTGCTATTGATCTAGTGGGATGTGTGTTGCTATTGATCAAGTGAGATGTGTGTTGCTATTGATCAAGTGAGATGTGTGTTGCTATTGATCTAGTGGGATGTGTGTTGCTATTGATCAAGTGAGATGTGCGTTGCTATTGATCTAGTGGAATGTGTGTTGCTATTGATCTAGTGGGATGTGTGTTGCTATTGATCTAGTGGGATGTGTGTTGCTATTGATCAAGTGGGACATGAGTCTTTACTTTTTCTGATGTAAAACTGACATCATCCTACTGAGGCTATGTAAACTGTCTACTGAACCTTACTTTGTTGGCACCATCATATAAAATATTTCTTTAATAAAGATTTGCTTGAAATTATTTTTTCTTTTAAAAGTGTTGACGCAGAGACTTATAAATTGTTATTTTCAATTTCTAACTTAAAAAATTTGTTTTATTAGTCTCAGATACTACTAGTCGTTCAATCTCATGTGCCTTGATATCCAGGTATTGTGTTAGAAAAGGCTTGATAGTTCCAGGGGGGACAGGAAATAAATGTAGTTCTGTGGTAAAGCTGGTAGCAGGGAACAATTGGTGGAAGGAGAGGGAAAGACATGGAATGATATTAAGAGAATGGCAAGAAACAGAATGTTTTGGAAAGTGTTTGTTGAAGCCTTTTGCTCCACAGGGAGCTGAAAGATAAAAGAAGTGAGCAAGTGTGGTGGGGTTTAACATAGATATTATCTTCATTTCCTTGTCTGTTTCTGTTTGTGTTGTCCTTGTTTGTGTTGTCTCAGCTTGTGTTGTACCTGTTTGTGTTGTACCTGTTTGTGTTGTCCCAGCTTGTGTTGTCCCTGTTTGTGTTGTCCCAGCTTGTGTTGTCCCTGTTTGTGTTGTCCCTGTTTGTGTTGTCCCTGTTTGTGTTGTCCCAGCTTGTGTTGTACCTGTTTGTGTTGTCCCTGTTTGTGTTGTCCCTGCTTGTGTTGTCCCTGTTTGTGTTGCCCCTGTTTGTGTTGTCCCTGTTTGTGTTGTACCTGTTTGTGTTGTCCCAGCTTGTGTTGTCCCTGTTTGTGTTGTCCCTGTTTGTGTTGTCCCTGTTTGTGTTGTCCCAGCTTGTGTTGTCCCTGTTTATGTTGTCCCTGTTTGTGTTGTACCTGTTTGTGTTGTCCCAGCTTGTGTTGTCCCTGTTTGTGTTGTCCCTGCTTGTGTTGTCCCTGTTTGTGTTGTCCCTGCTTGTGTTGTCCCTGTTTGTGTTGTCCCTATTTTCTAAAGAAGGCTGCCTGCAGGTTGAAACATCAAATTTCTGGTATTTCCCTTTTAAGCCAAGCTGTTACCATACCTTGTAGAAGTGTATGTTAAACCCCAGCACTTGTTCCTTGATAGTTCCACATAGGATTTGTACCTCTTGACAGAGCGAGGCTAGCATGGAACCTGAATGCTACCTAACCCATCACAGATGTAAAGTAAAGCCAAAATTTTATCACAAGAATGGAAAATTGTAGTGTAGACTTTCATCATTTTCATTTGACACAAAATTAATTTAACCTGTTTTTTTTTCTCAGACTTTATAACAAATAACATATTATTTCCGGTGACCAAGATATAGATAAAATGAGCTAATCAAGATATAAATATTATAATATGTGGCCAAGATATAAATATTAAAGGTAAAGGTAAAGTACAAGACTTGAACCGGCATCTTAGCACGCGAGTTTCCACCCATATGTACTCGGCTGCCTATCTAGAAATGTTTGGAGATTTCTGGATAGTGTCGCCTCAAGCATCAAAACTCACGATGCGAGGCAACATTCCTCACCTTCCCAGGGTAATACCCTGGTACCCATTTCTGCCAACGACTGGGTCGACCGTGGGGGTATATATTTTTTTTACAATCCACGAGTACAACTCACACTGCTACCAGCGGGAGTCGAACACGGGTTGTCCGAACGTCGGTAGTCCAGTCGGGTGGTTTTCCCTAGGCTACCGAGGCCCTGCCCCAAATATTATGAGCTAACCAGAATATAAATATTACAGAGAGGCGATCAAGATATAAATATTATAGAGAGGCGATCAAGATATAAATATATTAAGCTAATCAAGATATAAATATTATAGAGAGGCGATCAAGATATAAATATATTAAGCTAATCAAGATATAAATATTATAGAGAGGCGATCAAGATATAAATATATTAAGCTAATCAAGATATAAATATTATAGAGAGGTGATCAAGATATAAATATTATAGAGAGGTGATCAAGATATAAATATTATGGAGAGGTGATCAAGATATAAATATTATGGAGAGGTGATCAAGATATAAATATATTAAGCTAATCAAGATATAAATATTATGGAGAGGTGATCAAGATATAAATATTATGGAGAGGTGATCAAGATATAAATATATTAAGCTAATCAAGATATAAATATTATGGAGAGGTGATCAAGATATAAATATTGCAATGGCTTCACTAGGACTGTACCAGTGATAATGGTGATCTTATGGTGTTATAATAGAATTTGTCGTTGTGATGGCTTGTGTATTTGGTAATATTACTTTAACTTAACGTGGATGTAGGTTGCCATATTATGTAAAATATATATGCATATATATTTGTCTTTATATGTATGGTGTATGTATATATGAGAATATATTATTTTTGTTCTTTTAGCTCTTGTAGACAAATATGAATATGTTGAATATGGTGTGGGCATATGAATGTAGGATTTCAGTTTGTTAAATGAATATAATAAGATATCATAGTCAGTATTTACATGTTGTGTTATTTTTATTTAGATTTCAATGCAGTGGATACATTATACACAAGATATTTTGCATCCATGAGTTCCTTAACAAACGGTTGTTGTCACATTCATGAAAGGTTGTTTGTACTTTCTGTTGCTGCTGGTGGTAATTCTCTGACATCTCTTCATTATCAACACATTGTAGGTTGTTGAATGGGCCTGGCTGTATTGTTTTTCCTCTTTCAACAAGCTACAAATGTTGTACCTTCAAATTCAACACATCCAACCAACTTCCAACATCCAACTAGAAATGCATTTTTTTAGTGGGTTACAATCTCTCTTTGATCCCTACTGGATTGTCCTGATTGGTTAGTCTGTCTCTATTCTCACATCAAGAGGGTGTGTAGGATCTTGATCAACTGTTGCATATTCACCCCTTCCCCATACATGATTTACAATTATCATTCATTAATACTTTAATATGGCTTCCTGCATTTAGCAAATCCTTTAACACTATGGATTGCTGAAACCATGGGTATTTTAACAACTATTATTGTAACCGTGAGTATTTTAACTAAATTTATTGCAACTATGAGTATTTTAATGAAAGTTATTGCAACCATGAGTATTTTAACTAAAATTATTGCAACCATGAGTTTTTTAATGAAAATTATTACAACCATGAGTTTTATAATGAAAATTATTACAACCATGAGTTTTATAATGAAAATTATTACAACCATGAGTTTTATAATGAAAATTATTACAACCATGGATCTTCAGCAAAAAATTATCAGTACTAGGGCACAGTTGTTCTATTTTAAAGATAACAGAAAGATTATCAGATTTTGTATGAAGTTATTTCTCCATTTGTGGTGTTTCATCCATACGAGTGTTGTCAAAATATTAATGTTGGTTTCAGATACACTGTAATGGTAAGATCTTTAATATATGAGGTGATCCATAGCACAGGAAATGATCTCTGCTACATGATCTGATCTGGTCTATTGACGAAAGAAAAAGAAGAAAAAGGTAGTATGGTAACAGCTTTACGTGGTAATTAACAGAACAAAAGTTGATGTTTCTGCCAAGTAGGCCTTCAGCTGGAACAACAAACAACAACACAAAAATGTATAGAGATAGTGTTGTGTCTTTTGTGGTTTGTGATATGTCAGATGTTCTTTAGTACCTGAGGTCATTTGTAGTACATGAGGTCACCTGTTGTAACTGGGGTTGCCTGTTGTACCTAATATGACCTGTACCTGGGGTCACCTGTTGTACCTGAGATGACCTGTACCTGGGGTCACCTGTTGTACCTCAGATGACCTGTACCTGGGGTCACCTGTTGTACCTGAGATGACCTGTACCTGGGGTCACCTGTTGTACCTGAGATGACCTGTACCTGGGGTCACCTGTTGTACCTGAGATGACCTGTACCTGGGGTCACCTGCATTATCTGATTGATTGGTATACAGTGGATCATATTATTTCAGAAATAAAAGAAGTGGCCATGTAACCAACATATACGTCTCATATACAGGAAGTGAAGGTTGGAACATCCAGGCGGCCATATAACCAACATGTAATGCCTCATATACAGGAAGTGAAGGTTGGAACATCCAGGCAGCCATATAACCAACATGTAATGTCTCATACACAGGAAGTGAAGGTTGGAACATCCAGGCAGCCATATAACCAACATGTAATGTCTCATACACAGGAAGTGAAGGTTGGAACATCCAGGCAGCCATATAACCAACATATACGTCTCATATACAGGAAGTGAAGGTTGGAACATCCAGGCAGCCATATAACCAACATGTAATGTCTCATACACAGGAAGTGAAGGTTGGAACATCCAGGCAGCCATATAACCAACATGTAATGTCTCATACACAGGAAGTGAAGGTTGGAACATCCAGGCAGCCATATAACCAACATATACGTCTCATATACAGGAAGTGAAGGTTGGAACATCCAGGCAGCCATATAACCAACATGTAATGTCTCATACACAGGAAGTGAAGGTTGGAACATCCAGGCAGCCATATAACCAACATGTAATGTCTCATACACAGGAAGTGAAGGTTGGAACATCCAGGCAGCCATATAACCAACATATACGTCTCATACACAGGAAGTGAAGGTTGGAACATCCAGGCAGCCATATAACCAACATATACGTCTCATACACAGGAAGTGAAGGTTGGAACATCCAGGCGGCCATATAACCAACATATACGTCTCATATACAGGAAGTGAAGGTTGGAACATCCAGGCAGCCATATAACCAACATGTAATGTCTCATACACAGGAAGTGAAGGTTGGAACATCCAGGCAGCCATATAACCAATATGTAATGTCTCATACACAGGAAGTGAAGGTTGGAACATCCAGGCGGCCATATAACCAACATGTAATGTCTCATACACAGGAAGTGAAGGTTGGAACATCCAGGCAGCCATATAACCAACATGTAATGTCTCATATACAGGAAGTGAAGGTTGGAACATCCAGGCAGCCATATAACCAACATATACGTCTCATACACAGGAAGTGAAGGTTGGAACATCCAGGCAGCCATATAACCAACATGTAATGTCTCATATACAGGAAGTGAAGGTTGGAACATCCAGGCAGCCATATAACCAACATGTAATGTCTCATACACAGGAAGTGAAGGTTGGAACATCCAGGCGGCCATATAACCAACATGTAATGTCTCATACACAGGAAGTGAAGGTTGGAACATCCATGTGAAGAAACAATGTTGTATGTTAGAGACTTGTAACTCAATCCTTGGGTCAGGACAGTATGTCTGCCTCTCTGCTCCTGACAATTCTGTGGTGATAGACATACTTTCCCACAGAATTCTACAATCATAAAACACCCCAAATTTGCTGTTTTGTGCACAATCCTGTTTTTTTGTCTTGAATTTTCAGCTCCCACCTTGCATTTACATCTTCTTTCTTTCCTCATTTCCCTTTCAGAGTTGAACTTAGTAGTTACGTTTACATGATAATAATTGTTGTTGTCCACAGGTTGTTCCAAAGTTGAGCACAGAAAATAATGGTAGCAAAAGGTGGAACATATTGATTCTGACATACAAAACTGGTTTGTTGTCTATCATTTGTGAATTATACTCACTTCAGACACACATGTACACATATGTGAATGATATCATTTATGGAATAAAGTTTATGTAGATAAATAAGACTATGATATTTAGTGAATAATTTGTTATGTGCTAGTAATTTATACGTACTGAATAATTTGATACGTGCTGAATATTTGATGCATGCTGAATAATTTGATATGTGCTGAATAATTTGATATGTGCTGAATAATTTGAGATGTACTGAATAATTTGATATGTGTTGAATAATTTGATACGTGCTGAGTAATTTGATACGTGCTGAGTAATTTGTGATTTTTGTCATCCTCATAGTTATAATTGGTATCACTATTTTGATTCCTTGAATGCCAACCTTGTTGGTTGCCCTGGGTTTCTGAATAGAGCTTTCTAATGTCTTTTATTTTGTACAAGTCTAATGTCTTTTATTTAGTACAAGTCTAATGTCTGTTATTTTGTACAAGTCTAATGTCTGTTATTTTGTACAAGTCTAATGTCTTTTATTTTGTACAAGTCTAATGTCTGTTATTTTGTACAAGTCTAATGTCTGTTATGTTGTACAAGTCTAATGTCTGTTATGTTGTACAAGACAAATGTCTGTTATATTGTACAAGTCTAATGTCTGTTATGTTGTACAAGTCTAATGTCTGTTACTTTGTACAAGTCTAATGTCTGTTATGTTGTACAAGTCTAATGTCTGTTATGTTGTACAAGTCTAATGTCTGTTATGTTGTACAAGTCTAATGTCTGTTATGTTGTACAAGTCTAATGTCTGTTATGTTTTACATGTCTAATGTCTGTTATGTTGTACAAGTCTACTGTCTGTCATGTTGTACAAGTCTAATGTATGTTATGTTGTACAAGTCTAATGTCTGTTATGTTGTACAAGTCTAATGTCACTTATGTTGTACAAGTCTAATGTTTGTCATGTTGTACAAGTCTAATGTTTGTCATGTTGTACAAGTCTAATGTCTGTTATGTTGTACAAGCCTAATGCTACATTTTCTCCCCCAGCTCTCTAATATTCAGGAAATGCTAGATTTTTCTTAAACTTTTGGAGGGAAAGAGAGACAGATCCATTTAGAAAGCATGAACATACAGTGTGTGTGTGTGCTGTTTGTTTGCATGTGTTGGTGTTATAGCAGTGTGTGTGTTTGTGTGTGTGTGTGTGATAATTAATCATGGTACATAGTAGTAATTAATTATGATACATAGTGTTGATTAGTATTGGTACATAGCATTGATCAATCATAATATACAGCAGTGATAAATCATGATACATAGCGTCCATCAATCATGATACAGTCGTATAAACACAAATGAGTTATACGTTAAATCATTTGTATGAAACAAGATTTGTGGTCAAGCCAAATAAATGAGAAACTCATCGAAAGCTGTTTCATATTTGTGTATTTGTTGTGAGTTTTCTTGTATTTAAGCAACAAGTGGGGCCCTGTGTCAGTGACCATGTATTGATTGACATACCCTAAGCAACAAGTGGGGCCCTGTGTCAGTGACCATGTATTGATTGACATACCCTAAGCAACAAGTGGGGCCCTGTGTCAGTGACCATGTATTGATTGACATACCCTAAGCAACAAGTGGGGCCCTGTGTCAGTGACCATGTATTGATTGACATACCCTAAGCAACAAGTGGGGCCCTGTGTCAGTGACCATGTATTGATTGACATACCCTAAGCAACAAGTGGGGCCCTGTGTCAGTGACCATGTATTGATTGACATACCCTAAGCAACAAGTGGGGCCCTGTGTCAGTGACCATGTATTGATTGACATACCCTAAGCAACAAGTGGGGCCCTGTGTCAGTGACCATGTATTGATTGACATACCCTAAGCAACAAGTGGGGCCCTGTGTCAGTGACCATGTATTGATTGACATACCCTAAGCAACAAGTGGGGCCCTGTGTCAGTGACCATGTATTGATAGACATACCCTAAGCAACAAGTGGGGCCCTGTGTCAGTGACCATGTATTGATTGACATACCCTAAGCAACAAGTGGGGCCCTGTGTCAGTGACCATGTATTGATTGACATACCCTAAGCAACAAGTGGGGCCCTGTGTCAGTGACCATGTATTGATTGACATACCCTAAGCAACAAGTGGGGCCCTGTGTCAGTGACCATGTATTGATTGACATACCCTAAGCAACAAGTGGGGCCCTGTGTCAGTGACCATGTATTGATAGACATACCCTTAGCAACAAGTGGGGCCCTGTGTCAGTGACCATGTATTGATTGACATACCCTAAGCAACAAGTGGGGCCCTGTGTCAGTGACCATGTATTGATTGACATACCCTAAGCAACAAGTGGGGCCCTGTGTCAGTGACCATGTATTGATTGACATACCCTAAGCAACAAGTGGGGCCCTGTGTCAGTGACCATGTATTGATTGACATACCCTAAGCAACAAGTGGGGCCCTGTGTCAGTGACCATGTATTGATTGACATACCCTAAGCAACAAGTGGGGCCCTGTGTCAGTGACCATGTATTGATTGACATACCCTAAGCAACAAGTGGGGCCCTGTGTCAGTGACCATGTATTGATTGACATACCCTAAGCAACAAGTGGGGCCCTGTGTCAGTGACCATGTATTGATTGACATACCGGTTGCTGCCACACATTTTCTTGGTCTGTGTTGTTCTGCAAAATAAAACGAAAGTTTTGATATTATATTGCATTACAGAGACCAAGAGTTATTTGCATATTTTGAGCATGTGTAATTTGGGTGATGATTCACAGAAATCACTTTGGCTGCACTTTTGAAAGGCCCATTGGTAATAATTTATTTAAAAGATGGTTTGGTGTTTGAATGTTGATGATTATTGTATGTGTGTGAAGTAATTATTACTACTCGTTTCACATTGTGATGATAAGTGAATTTATTTATGAAGTCTCCAAGGTAAAATTTGGCTCTTTTTTATATTTTTTTGGCTTACATTCACCTCTTGGGTCTGAAGGGAGATACAAGGTTGTGGTTCATGTCGGTGTCTGCTGCATCATTGTCATATGATGCTGTTGTACAGTTTTCTGGGTGTTGTTACTCTTCTTTATTCTGGACCAGTCTTAGGCTGTTAACATTTGTGAAATGTGGGCATAGTATCTTGTGTTGTCAACTACTCAGTTAACATTTGTGAAACGTGGACACAGTATCTTGTGGTGTCAACTGTTCAGTTAACATTTGTGAAATGTGGGCATAGTATCTTGTGGTGTCAACTGTTCAGTTAACATTTGTGAAATGTGGGCATAGTATCTTGTGGTGTCAACTGTTCAGTTAACATTTGTGAAATGTGGGCATAGTATCTTGTGGTGTCAACTGTTCAGTTAACATTTGTGAAATGTGGGCACAGTATCTTGTGGTGTCAACTGTTCAGTTAACATTTGTGAAATAAGGGCACAGTATCTTGTGGTGTCAACTGTTCAGTTAACATTTGTGAATTGTGGGCACAGTATCTTGTGGTGTCAACTGTTCAGTTAATATTTGTGAAATAAGGGCACAGTATCTTGTGGTGTCAACTGTTCAGTTAACATTTGTGAAATAAGGGCACAGTATCTTGTGGTGTCAACTGTTCAGTTAACATTTGTGAATTGTGGGCACAGTATCTTGTGTTGTCAACTGTTCAGTTAACATTTGTGAATTGTGGGCACAGTATCTTGTGGTGTCAACTGTTCAGTTAATATTTGTGAAATGTGGGCATAGTATCTTGTGTTGTCAACTGTTCAGTTAACATTTGTGAATTGTGGGCACAGTATCTTGTGGTGTCAACTGTTCAGTTAATATTTGAGAAATGTGGGCATTGTGACATTAACTACTCTGATAAAATGAGTGTTCTGTAATTTCTGTCACTGATACTTACAGTCACTGATACTTACAGTCACTGATACTTACAGTCACTGATACTTGCAGTCACTGATACTTACAGTCACTGATATTTACAGTCACGATACTTGCAGTCACTGATACTTGCAGTCACTGATACTTGCAGTCACTGATACTTGCAGTCACTGATACTTACATTCACTGATATTTACAGTCACGATACTTGCAGTCACTGATACTTGCAGCCACTGATACTTGCAGTCACTGATACTTACAGTCACTGATATTTACAGTCACGATACTTGCAGTCACTGATACTTGCAGTCACTGATACTTACATTCACTGATACTTACATTCACTGATACTTGCAGTCACTGATACTTGCAGTCACTGATACTTACAGTCACTGATACTTACATTCACTGATACTTACACCCCAGAGATGCTAACTACATCAGTTGTAAGTGAAGCTGTAAGCATTTCTCTCTCACTAGACGTTGGTTGTGAGTCGAGTGCAAGATTTAGGATGTTTTCTGTGTTACTAGATCCACCCAATTAACAACAGCTATGTATTTATTATATGTGGTATGTGATTATTTTCTCTTCTCCACTATTTTATTGATTAAATGCCAAGTTTGATCATATTGCTGGTCTGCATGACAAAGATGTGAAAGTGTCATTTGTTGTATCTTTATTGTGTGACTGTTATATTCATTTGTCTACATTTCTGATATCATTTATTATTGTAATGGTGATAACATTGTCTGATAATTTCTTGGAGATTGTTGGTTATTATGGTTCAAATAATGCCAGACACATTAAATAGATGATGACCTTAATCTAGCTTACAGTTTATTCTTTATTTCGTGTGCGTGTGTTTGTGGGTGTGCGCGAGCACATGCACGTGTGTGTGTAGTTTTTTGATAATTGTAGTTTGTTGTTCGTTGGTAATTGTGGTGTGTTGCTTATTTATAACAGAAAATGCTACAGACCTACAACAATTACTTCATGAAATAAACATGACAAGCCAAAAATACTGATTAGATATGAATATCGAAAAGACTAAAACTGTGATCATAAACAAAGAAAATACTCAAAACCACAAATGGATATCAAAGTTGAAGGAATAGACCTAGAGACAGTTCAGAACTACAACTACCTTGGACATACTATAACCAGTGATGGAAAATGTACAACTGAAATAAACAAAAGGATAGGAATGGCAAAAAGTAATTTTAATGTCATGAAAAATATACTAACATTAAAAGAAAAAACAGCCCAGCTAAAACTAAGAAAGGCAAAATTGTTTATCTTCTCAACATTCCTGTATGGTGCAGAAACATGGACATGACAAGAAAACAGAACAGAAAATTGAAGCCTTTGAAATGTAGATTTATAGAAGAATAGGTAGAATTAGATGGAAAGACAAGAAGACAAACGATGAAGTTTTAAAACAACTACAAATGAAAAGAGATCTGTTAAACAAAAGTCAAGTTGTCAAGTTATATTTTTGGGACATGTTAAAAGACACAGCAGCCAACGATTAATATCAAATGATGGACAAGTCCATCGAAGGGTGGTCCCGCCACACATCTCGATCTCCAGATGAGCCAATGCCATTCTTCGAGCCACAGAAGTCAAAGAAAAGAACAGGGAGAGAGGAGGGGATGGTATAGATGAATTTGACGAGCCTTGGTTTTGTCCAGCAGCACAAACATGTTCAGATGAGAGAGAAGGACGAGATGGTGGGGTCACGAACAGAGACAACTTCCCTACTGAAGAATGGAAGTGACAGAATGAAAACCCGCGGCGCCTCGGGTGTGGCGAATGGGAGATCTGTTGAAGTGCCCAATCTGTTCACCCATCGGCATATGAAGTCAGCATTTTACCAAAACCATTTTTTGTCAATATCATCTTTTATCAATGCCATCTTTTATCAATACCATCTTTTATCACTGCCATCATTTATCACTGCCATCTTTTATCAATGCTATCTTTTATCAATACGATCTTTTATCAATACCATCTTTTATCAATACCATCTTTTATCAATGCTATCTTTTATCAATACGATCTTTTATCAATACGATCTTTTATCAATACCATCTTTTATCAATGCTATCTTTTATCAGTAAAATCTTTTGTCAATACCATCTTTTATCAATGCCATCTTTTATCAATACCATCTTTTATCAATGATATCTTTTATAAATGCTATCTTTTATCAATGTTATCTTTTATCAGTAAAATCTTTTGTCAATACCATCTTTTATCACTGCCATCTTTTATCAATGCCATCTTTTATCAATGCTTTCTTTTATCAATACGATCTTTTATCAATGCTATCTTTTATCTGTAAAATCTTTTGTCAATACCATCAATACCACCTTTTACCAATACCATCTTTCGCCAATATTATCTTTTACCAAAACCATTTTTTGTCAGTTTTGTCAATTCTAAGATGGCGTCCTTATGTTGACAGTATTTTCTATGATAGCGTGTGTTGTTTCGACGTTTACACGCGGTGTGTGCCTCTTGGATTGATGTTCTGCTCAAGCCTATTGAGGTGGTTTAACTTCTGACAGGCTGGTGGACGGTGGCAAGTCTCCGTGGCTATTTATCTTCTGTTCATTCGAAATAGACTTATCGTTGATCATCACCATCATGTGCCATGCCGGTTGCCGTAGGCGATCATGTCCCTCCACAATCTTCTATCTACAGTGTATCGTATCAGTTCTGTTGTTGACTGTTTTCCATGCCATGACACCAAGCTATCCAGTATTTTCTCTCTTTGTTGTCAGCGATCTCTCTTTCCTTTAATTTTGCCAGTTGTAACCAAGTGGTTATCGGTGATAGGTCATTGTTTTTTTACTGTTGCTCCGGGCAGACAGTGCATCCCGAATTGTTCAAAGTCTGTGATGGTGGATGGGACAGAAGAGTCAGCAATGACCAAAGGCCTAGAAAGCGAAAACAGTAAAGTGTGCGGTACACAAGAGGCATGTTCAGGACACGAAAGACGAATGTGACAGACCACCGTGAAAGAGACTGCAGCCTCATCACGTACTAGTCCAGAGGAAGCCATGGAGAGGAATTCGAATTTATGTCGGAGGAAAGATCTTAAAATAAGTACATGGAATGTTAGGGCTCTATACCAAGAAGGGAAATTAAACAAAGCAAGAGACAGAGCAGAATGGCTGTCCGTGGCAGTCAACCTTCGTTGCAGAGATAGCACTCGATGATGATGATGATCCTTTGTCAGTACCATCTTTTGTCAGTACCATCTTTTGTCAATACCATCTTTTGTCAATACCATCTATTGTCAGTACCATCTTTTGTCAGTACCATCTTTTGTCAATACCATGTTTTGTCAGTACCATCTTTTGTCAATACCATCTTTTGTCAGTACCATCTTTTGTCAATACCATCGTTTGTCAATACCATCTTTTGTCAATACTACTTTTACAAACAAAGAAAATGGTTTCGATACATAACTAGGTTACTGGAAAAGAGCTTTCCACAACGAGCAATAACAAGCAGATACGAACTATGATCGAGGTGAACCAAAGAGGGCCGTTAAAAACAAGACATCTGTCTTGAAACTTGTAAGACAGAGAAGAACATGTTTTTTTTATTTGTTTCTGTGCGAGTATATATATAATATATATAATGTAAAAATACTCCTGCCATTTCTACTCATTTTATGTATTTTTGTCTTGCATTTTCTGTCATTCCTTACATGGCTAAGATGATGATATGTATGAACTCTGGCCAGATTTTCTAATAATTTGGCTGACTCGCACGTTTTCTTGGTTATGTCTGTTTGTTATCAAAGTTAAAGGGCTCTCAAAATGTATGTCTCATCTACTTAAGGTGACTAGACGTCTCGATTTTTCATGAACAATCCTGACTTTTTACTGTTTTTTTTTTCAAACTTTGTCCCGGATTTGTTACTGTCCCGATTTTGGCCGATTTTTTAAGCTTTTGTCCCGGTTTTGTTAAAATACATTAGGGACACAAACGTTTACCAATTTTGCCAATATGGTAAACGTCTCTCCGACTTAAAATTAGACATTATTCCGTTGTTGTGTAGAAAATGTTTAAAAAGTTGAACTGGCTGTTCATTTGGCGAAACAGTGACAGTAAAATGCGCTCCAAGTTTGAAAGCTTGTAGACTGAAACTGAAATACTGGTCAGAAAAGTACAGCAACTCTGCTTCACCTTCCATTTAAGTATCACTGATGTTTTTGTTTATCTCCAGATAACGTTTTGTAAGCCTATATTGTTAGGTGTTTTAATTTGTTTTAAAATATATGTATTATTTACTTGAAGAAGACGGAAGAAATTTCATTTTATTGATGGAAAATTGAAGTCAAATTAATCCGTCCCGGATTAGGGTTTCAAAAATATGGTCACCTTAAGGTTCGACCCAACTGACAGCTTCCGGTTCACCCAGCCTTTAATGGGTACCTGATTTTTTTTTCTGGGAAAGTAAAGCGGCACGGGCGTAATACTGACCACATTACCCCAAAAATCATGTGCCGAAGGTCTGTAAAATTGATGGTCACTAACACCATATTCCCTATACGCCACTTGACGTGACGGGGTACTTCACTTACATCCACTGCATTTTTTGATAATTAAAAAAAAAGTGCAGTTACTTTCTGACAGCAGTAGAGCGTCACTGGCATGTCTTATGTTGTTAATTCTGTTCTCGTTGATGATCTGCAGTCTTTTAAAGAGATCTTTTCCGAATATAAATTGTGCAAGCAAGGACACGTCCGACTCCCCTCCTTATATCAATGGATACAGAGTTCTCTCGCTGTGTAACTTCTGGAGCACTGCTGTCTGTTCCAAGTACAAGTTGCACAAGTCGTATGTGTACATTATCAAGATGTTTATTCCTCGAAAGCTTATCTACGATGCACGTAAACATTGTTTTTCTTTTAACTTCGGTGCATTTTTCTATGTCAAGTTTCAAGCAGAAGTTAACTTTTCTTGCCCAGCTAGTTTTCCTGAATCTAAATTGTTGTGATTCTTCTAACCTTGTATTCATTTTATCGAAGATCATTCCGTGTGACTTGAACTAAACAAGATTTGGGTTACATAGCTCACTAAACTTATTCTTCTATAATCACTGCGTCCAGAACACAAGTTGTCCTAAGCGAGACAACAAACACTGGCTTGTTACGTCCCCTACACGATGTTTGCCTATAGTTATGCTGATCAACAAAGAAAAATACAAGCCTTGGGGAGGAAAGATGTTACACATTTCATACAGAGAACATATTATACAGAGAACATATCACACAGAGAACATATCATACAGAGAACATATCATACAGAGAACATATCACACAGAGAACATATCACACAGAGAACATGTCACACAGAGAACATATCATAAAGAGAACATATCTCACAGAGAACATATCACACAGAGAACATATCAGCAATGAAGAAGCTAACGAAAGAACCCAACGATCCAACTGCACCAATAAAAAAACTGATTGTCAAAAATAACAGAGCTGAAACCGACCTGGTATTGATACGTCACACGGTCCACAGGCCTTGTCACAATCGTTCTGTAAGGCTTAATAGCAGGCAAAAGAGGATCGGGAGGACAAAAGAAAATATGGGTAGATAACATCAGAGAATAGACAGGAATGTCATTTATTGTATCAAAGAAAGCTGGTCTACATCACGACGATTCAAAGAAAATTGTAAACATGTCATCTATGGTGACACTCGTATTGGTAAAGCCGCTACCACCTTTGCCTGTCTTTCTAAGCGTGTCAAAACAACAAACTGACAATTAAAACAAAATCTGCAGTGTACAATGCCTGCATAATTAGTATCCTCCTGTATGGCAGCGAATCTTGGACAGCCTATGTAAAGCAGGAGAGGAGGCTAAATGCATTCCATATGCGATGTCTACGCCGTATTCTTGGTATCACCTGGAAGGATAAAGTGATAAACCTGGAGGTCCTGACTTGCACAGGCCTGCCGAATATCTACACGCTGCTCAAACAACGTAGGTTACGCTGGCTTGGCCATGTACACCATATGAAAGATGGCCGCGTACCAAAAGATATACTCTACGGACAACTGGCATATGGTAAAAGAACTAGGGGGCGCCCAAAACTTCGATTTGTAGATGTGTGTAAACGTGACATGAAGACTCTGAACATAAACCCTGCAGCCTGGGAAGACATAGCTGCAGACCGCAATCTCTGGAAAACACACTCTAAAGGTTCACCTCAAAGAAGAAGCAGACAGATTCATAGAGAAAGAGAATACACGACGAAAGAAAAGAAAGGAAAAAAATAACATTTCTAGGGGCGCTGAAAAATCCATAGTCAACTATGACTGACGGAGGTAACTATAGTCAACTATGACTGACGGAGGCTACTATAGTCAACTATGACTGACGGAGGCTACTATAGTCAACTATGACTGACGGAGGCTACTATAGTCAACTATGACTGACGGAGACTACTACTACTACTACTACTATGGTGATCCAACAACGACAAGGTTACAAGATAATTGATTGTTTGACTGACTGACTGACTGATTGATTGAAACTGATGCTAACTCTAGCTGGACACGCTACAGTTGTACTAACTGCTTCCAACTGTCTGGAGGTAATCTTCATCAATAGACACGGACTGTTAACTCCTTGTTGTTGTCAAACCGCTAATTTGGGTCACAGTGTCAGCTCGTGATCTCAGTAATGGCAGTGTAAGGGAGATAACTGGGTATAATTCTCGTGTTAAAATGTTTACAATTTATAGCGTCCCTTTAGCATGTCAATCTGTTGACGAGGAGGGTACAAGATAGCAGCGTTTCTTCCAGAAAATAAATTGGGGAGGTGGGGGTGGATAAGAGAGAGAGGAGAAGAGTGGGGGGGGGGGGGAAGATAATTTCAAATCGTCAAGTTAGATCTCTCCACTTACCTGTAGTTTCTGTTTCTTATTTAGGTTTTCATTAAAATCAGACCTACTCTCCATTGTTTAGTGACACAGCTCTCCAGACATAACGGACATTCGGTATTAACTGACCAGATAGTTGGTGACCGTCATAAATCTGACCAGTTAGTCGGTGACCGTCACAGAACTGACCAGTTAGTCGGTGACCGTCACAGAACTGACCAGTTAGTCGGTGACCGTCATAAATCTGACCAGTTAGTCGGTGACCGTCACAGAACTGACCAGTTAGTCGGTGACCGTCATAAATCTGACCAGTTAGTCGGTGACCGTCACAGAACTGACCAGTTAGTTGGTGACCGTCATAAATCTGACCAGTTAGTCGGTGACCGTCACAGAACTGACCAGTTAGTTGGTGACCGTCACAGATCTGACCAGTTAGTTGGTGACCGTCACAGATCTGACCAGTTAGTTGGTGACCGTCACAGATCTGACCAGTTAGTTGGTGACCGTCATAGATCTGATCAGTTAGTTGGTGACCGTCACAGATCTGACCAGTTAGTTGGTGACCGTCACAGAATTGACCAGTTAGTTGGTGGCCTTCACAGATCTGACCAGGTAGTTGGTGACCGTCAAAGAACATACCAGTTAGTTGGTGACCGTCACAGATCTGACCAGTTAGTTGGTGGCCATCACAGATCTGACCAGTTAGTTGGTGACCGTCACAGAACTGACCAGTTAGTTGGTGACCGTCACAGAACATACCAGTTAGTTGGTGACCGTTACAGAACTGACCAGTTAGTTGGTGACCGTCACAGATCTGACCAGTTAGTTGGTGACCGTCACAGATCTGACCAGTTAGTTGTTGACCGTCACAGATCTGACCAGTTAGTTGGTGACCATCACAGATCTGACCAGTTAGTTGTTGAACGTCACAGATCTGACCAGTTAGTTGTTGACCGTCACAGATCTGACCAGTTAGTTGGTGACCGTCATAGATCTGATCAGTTAGTTGTTGACCGTCACAGATCTGACCAGTTAGTTGGTGACCGTCACAGAATTGACCAGTTAGTTGGTGGCCTTCACAGATCTGACCAGGTAGTTGGTGACCGTCACAGAACATACCAGTTAGTTGGTGACCGTCACAGATCTGACCAGTTAGTTGGTGGCCATCACAGATCTGACCAGTTAGTTGGAGACCGTCACAGAACTGACCAGTTAGTTGGTGACCGTCACAGAACATACCAGTTAGTTGGTGACCGTTACAGAACTGACCAGTTAGTTGGTGACCGTCACAGATCTGACCAGTTAGTTGGTGACCGTCACAGTACTGACCAGTTAGTTGGTGACCGTCACCGATCTGACCAGTTAGTTGGTGACCGTCACAGATCTGATCAGTTAGTAGGTGACCGTCACAGATCTCACCAGTTAGTTGGTGACCGTCACAGAATTGACCAGTTAGTTGGTGACCGACACAGAACTGACCAGTTAGTTGGTGACCATCACAGAACTGCCCAGTTAGTTAGTGACCGTGACAGATCTGACCAGTTAGTTGGTGACCGTCACAGATCTGACCAGTTAGTTGGTGACCTTCACAGATCTGATCAGTTAGTTGGTAACCGTCACATATCTGATCAGTTAGTTGGTGGCCGTCACAGAACTGGCCACTTGGGGACCATCACATAGCTGACCGGTTAGTTGAGGTCCATCACAGATCTGACCATTTAGTTGGGGACCACCACATATCTGACCAGTTAATTGGGGACCATCACAGATCTGACCAGTTAGTTGGGGACCACCATAGATCTGACCAGTTAGTTGGGGACCACCAAAGATCTGACCAGTTAGTTGGGGACCACCACAAATCTGACCAGTTAGTTGGGGACCACCACAAATCTTACCAGTTCATTGGGGACCACCACAGATTTCACCAGTTAGTTGGTGACCGTCACAGATTTGACAAGTTAGTTGGTGACCGTCACAGATCTGACCAGTTAGTTGGTGGCCGTCACAGATCTGACCAGTTAGTTGGTGACCGTCACATAACTGACCAGTTAGTTGGTGACCATCACAGATCTGACCAGTTAGTCGGTGACCGTCACAGATCTGACCAGTTAGTTGGTGACCGTCACAGATCTGACCAGTTAGTTGGTGACCGTCACAGATCTGACCAGTTAGTTGGTGACCGTCACAGATCTGACCAGTTAGTTGGTGACCGTCACAGAACTGACCAGTTAGTTGGTGACCATCACAGATCTGACCAGTTAGTTGGTGACCGTCACAGAACTGACCAGTTAGTAGGTGACCGTCACAGAACCGACCAGTTAGTTGTTGACCACCACAGAACTGACCAGTTAGTTGGTGACCGTCACAGATCTGACCAGTTAGTTGGTGACCACCACAGATCCGACCAGTTAGTTGGTGACCACCACAGATCTGACCAGTTAGTTGGTGACCACCATAGATCTGACCGGTTAGTTGGTGACCGTCACAGAACCGACCAGTTAGTTGGTGACCACCAAAGATCTGACCAGTTAGTTGGTGACCGTCACAGATCTGACCAGTTAGTTGGTGACCGTCACAGATCTGATCAGTTAGTTGGGGACCACCACAGATCTGACCAGTTAGTTGGTGACCGTCACAGATCTGACCAGTTAGTTTCCGGACCACCACAGATCTGACTAGTTTTTGGGGACCACCACAAATCTGACCATTTAGTTGGGGACCACCACAGATTTCACCAGTTAGTTGGTGACAGTCACAGAACTGGCCACTTGGGGACCATCACATAGCTGACCGGTTAGTTGAGGTCCATCACAGATCTGACCATTTAGTTGGGGACCACCACATATCTGACCAGTTAATTGGGGACCATCACAGATCTAACCAGTTAGTTGGTGACCGTCACAGATCTGACCAGTTAGCGGGGGACCACCATAGATCTGACCAGTTAGTTGGGGACCACCAAAGATCTGACCAGTTAGTTGGGGACCACCACAAATCTGACCAGTTAGTTGGGGACCACCACAAATCTTACCAGTTCATTGGGGACCACCACAGATTTGACAAGTTAGTTGGTGACCGTCACAGATCTGACCAGTTAGCTGGTGGCCGTCACAGATCTGACCAGTTAGTTGGTGACCGTCACATAACTGACCAGTTAGTTGGTGACCATCACAGATCTGACCAGTTAGTCGGTGACCGTCACAGATCTGACCAGTTAGTTGGTGACCGTCACAGATCTGACCAGTTAGTTGGTGACCGTCACAGATCTGACCAGTTAGTTGGTGACCGTCACAGATCTGACCAGTTAGTTGGTGACCGTCACAGAACTGACCAGTTAGTTGGTGACCATCACAGATCTGACCAGTTAGTTGGTGACCGTCACAGAACTGACCAGTTAGTAGGTGACCGTCACAGAACCGACCAGTTAGTTGTTGACCACCACAGAACTGACCAGTTAGTTGGTGACCGTCACAGATCTGACCAGTTAGTTGGTGACCACCACAGAACCGACCAGTTAGTTGGTGACCACCACAGATCTGACCAGTTAGTTGGTGACCACCACAGATCTGACCGGTTAGTTGGTGACCGTCACAGAACCGACCAGTTAGTTGGTGACCACCAAAGATCTGACCAGTTAGTTGGTGACCGTCACAGATCTGACCAGTTAGTTGGTGACCGTCACAGATCTGATCAGTTAGTTGGGGACCACCACAGATCTGACCAGTTAGTTGGTGACCGTCACAGATCTGACCAGTTAGTTTGCGGACCACCACAGATCTGACTAGTTTTTGGGGACCACCACAAATCTGACCATTTAGTTGGGGACCACCACAGATTTCACCAGTTAGTTGGTGACCGTCACAGATCTGACCAGTTAGTTTGTGACCGTCACAGATCTGACCAGTTAGTTGGTGACCGTCACAGATCTGATCAGTTAGTTGGTGACCGTCACATATCTGACCAGTTAGTTGGTGACCGTCACAGAACATACCAATTAGTTGGTGACCGTCACAGATCTGAACAGTTAGTTGGTGACCGTCACAGATCTGACCAGTTAGTTGTTGACCGTCACAGATCTGACCAGTTAGTTGGTGACCATCACAGATCTGACCAGTTAGTTGTTGAACGTCACAGATCTGACCAGTTAGTTGTTGACCGTCACAGATCTGACCAGTTAGTTGGTGACCGTTATAGATCTGATCAGTTAGTTGTTGACCGTCACAGATCTGACCAGTTAGTTGGTGACCGTCACAGAATTGACCAGTTAGTTGGTGGCCTTCACAGATCTGACCAGGTAGTTGGTGACCGTCACAGAACATACCAGTTAGTTGGTGACAGTCACAGATCTGACCAGTTAGTTGGTGGCCATCACAGATCTGACCAGTTAGTTGGTGACCGTCACAGAACTGACCAGTTAGTTGGTGACCGTCACAGAACATACCAGTTAGTTGGTGACCGTTACAGAACTGACCAGTTAGTTGGTGACCGTCACAGATCTGACCAGTTAGTTGGTGACCGTCACAGAACTGACCAGTTAGTTGGTGACCGTCACCGATCTGACCAGTTAGTTGGTGACCGTCACAGATCTGATCAGTTAGTAGGTGACCGTCACAGATCTCACCAGTTAGTTGGTGACCGTCACAGAATTGACCAGTTAGTTGGTGACCGACACAGAACTGACCAGTTAGTTGGTGACCATCACAGAACTGCCCAGTTAGTTAGTGACCGTCACAGATCTGACCAGTTAGTTGGTGACCGTCACAGATCTGACCAGTTAGTTGGTGACCTTCACAGATCTGATCAGTTAGTTGGTGACCGTCACAGATCTGATCAGTTAGTTGGTGGCCGTCACAGAACTGGCCACTTGGGGACCATCACATAGCTAACCGGTTAGTTGAGGTCCATCACAGATCTGACCATTTAGTTGGGGACCACCACATATCTGACCAGTTAATTGGGGACCATCACAGATCTGACCAGTTAGTTGGTGACCGTCACAGATCTCACCAGTTAGCGGGGGACCACCATAGATCTGACCAGTTAGTTGGGGACCACCAAAGATCTGACCAGTTAGTTGGGGACCACCACAAATCTGACCAGTTAGTTGGGGACCACCACAAATCTTACCGGTTCATTGGGGACCACCACAGATTTCACCAGTTAGTTGGTGACCGTCACAGATTTGACAAGTTAGTTGGTGACCGTCACAGATCTGACCAGTTAGCTGGTGGCCGTCACAGATCTGACCAGTTAGTTGGTGACCGTCACATAACTGACCAGTTAGTTGGTGACCATCACAGATCTGACCAGTTAGTCGGTGACCATCACAGATCTGACCAGTTAGTTGGTGACCGTCACAGATCTGACCAGTTAGTTGGTGACCGTCACAGATCTGACCAGTTAGTTGGTGACCGTCACAGATCTGACCAGTTAGTTGGTGACCGTCACAGAACTGACCAGTTAGTTGGTGACCATCACAGATCTGACCAGGTAGTTGGTGACCGTCACAGAACATACCAGTTAGTTGGTGACCGTCACAGATCTGACCAGTTAGTTGGTGGCCATCACAGATCTGACCAGTTAGTTGGTGACCGTCACAGAACTGACCAGTTAGTTGGTGACCGTCACAGAACATACCAGTTAGTTGGTGACCGTTACAGAACTGACCAGTTAGTTGGTGACCGTCACAGATCTGACCAGTTAGTTGGTGACCGTCACAGAACTGACCAGTTAGTTGGTGACCGTCACCGATCTGACCAGTTAGTTGGTGACCGTCACAGATCTGATCAGTTAGTAGGTGACCGTCACAGATCTCACCAGTTAGTTGGTGACCGTCACAGAATTGACCAGTTAGTTGGTGACCGACACAGAACTGACCAGTTAGTTGGTGACCATCACAGAACTGCCCAGTTAGTTAGTGACCGTCACAGATCTCACCAGTTAGTTGGTGACCGTCACAGATCTGACTAGTTAGTTGGTGACCTTCACAGATCTGATCAGTTAGTTGGTGACCGTCACAGATCTGATCAGTTAGTTGGTGGCCGTCACAGAACTGGCCACTTGGGGACCATCACATAGCTGACCGGTTAGTTGAGGTCCATCACAGATCTGACCATTTAGTTGGGGACCACCACATATCTGACCAGTTAATTGGGGACCATCACAGATCTGACCAGTTAGTTGGTGACCGTCACAGATCTGACCAGTTAGCGGGGGACCACCATAGATCTGACCAGTTAGTTGGGGACCACCAAAGATCTGACCATTTAGTTGGGGACCACCACAAATCTGACCAGTTAGTTGGGGACCACCACAAATCTTACCAGTTCATTGGGGACCACCACAGATTTCACCAGTTAGTTGGTGACCGTCACAGATTTGACAAGTTAGTTGGTGACCGTCACAGATCTGACCAGTTAGCTGGTGGCCGTCACAGATCTGACCAGTTAGTTGGTGACCGTCACAGAACTGACCAGTTAGTTGGTGACCATCACAGATCTGACCAGTTAGTCGGTGACCGTCACAGATCTGACCAGTTAGTTGTTGACCGTCACAGATCTGACCAGTTAGTTGGTGACCGTCACAGATCTGACCAGTTAGTTGGTGACCATCACAGATCTGACCAGTTAGTTGGTGACCGTCACAGAACTGACCAGTTAGTTGGTGACCATCACAGATCTGACCAGTTAGTTGTTGACCACCACAGAACTGACCAGTTAGTTGGTGACCGTCACAGATCTGACCAGTTAGTTGGTGACCACCACAGATCCGACCAGTTAGTTGGTGACCACCACAGATCTGACCAGTTAGTTGGTGACCACCACAGATCTGACCGGTTAGTTGGTGACCGTCACAGAACCGACCAGTTAGTTGGTGACCACCAAAGATCTGACCAGTTAGTTGGTGACCGTCACAGATCTGACCAGTTAGTTGTTGACCGTCACAGATCTGACCAGTTAGTTGGTGACCATCACAGATCTGACCAGTTAGTTGTTGAACGTCACAGATCTGACCAGTTAGTTGTTGACCGTCACAGATCTGACCAGTTAGTTGGTGACCGTCACAGATCTGACCAGTTAGTTGTTGACCGTCACAGATCTGACCAGTTAGTTGGTAACCGTCATAGATTTGACCAGTTAGTTGGTGACCGTCACAGATCTGACCAGTTAGTCGTGACCGTCAGAGATCTGACCAGTTAGTTGGTGACCGTCACAGATCTGACCAGTTAGTTGGTGACCGTCACAGATTTGACCAGTTAGTTGGTGACCGTCACAGATCTGACCAGTTAGTTGGTGACCGTCACAGATCTGACCAGTTAGTTAGGGAACACGTGGACATTGATATAAGATAGATGTCACATCTATTGACGTGGACATTAATATAATATACATGTGACACATTTTGACCAGAAAATTGATATTACGATAAATGTGATATTTGACGAGTACAATGATATAATAAGATAGATATGACATTTAACGTGGACAATGAAATAATAAGATAGATGTGACATTTGACGTGGGCAAAGGTATAGTAAAATAGATGTGACATTTGACGTACACATTGATATAATTGAAGATGTGGCATTTTATTAGGACATTAATATAAGATAAATGTGACATTTGATGTGGACATTGATATATAAGATTGATGTGACATTTGGCGTTTACATTGATATATAAGATATATGTCATATTTGACGTGGATTTTTATAACACGATAGATGTGACATTTGAAGTAGGCATTGATATAAGATACATGTGACATTTGACATGTAGTGGGCATTGATATAAAGAAAGAAGTGACATTTGACGTGGGCATTGATATACGATAGATGTGACATTTGACGTGGGCATTGATATAAGACAAATGTGACATTTGACGTGGGCATTGATATAAGATAGATGTGACATTTGACGTGGGCATTGATATAAAGATAGATGTGACATTTGACGTGGACATTGATATAAAGATAGATGTGACATTTGACGTCGACATTGATATAAAGATAGATGTGACATTTGACGTGGGCATTGATATATAGATAGATGTGACATTTGACGTGGACATTGATATAAAGATAGATGTGACATTTGACGTGGACATTGATATAAAGATAGATGTGACATTTGACGTGGACATTGATATAAAGATAGATGTGACATTTGACATGTGCATTGATTATGAAGAGATTCCTGAAATTGTTCATTGATGACGTCAGAGCTGTGTTAGTGATTTAAGGGTTTGGGTCAACATGACATGGAATCTGGTGTAATAAATGCTGTTTTGTGATGCGTATAACCAGCGAGCTATAGCGCAGCCGGGGTGTAACTCTAAGGTAATGCTGCTCTAGTTACCGATGTAATCTGAATATTTACAGTTTTGCCTGAGCTTGCAAAGTGTGGTGGTTTTTGACGGCATCGACATTACGATGGTGCAACCCTAGCATCAAAGAAGGGCTACTCAAAGTAGACAGCATACACGCTGGCCACGCAAATGACCTGCTCGGTCTTGAGTGTGCTGCTCGCGAACGAGTCGGTGTCATAACTCCATAAACACCTGCTGGAAATGTCTGACCCTTGCCCTCGATTTTGAACAATAACCACGTGACTCAGTATCTTGTATCTCGGGAAAATCATCTTCTGAACCCTCGATTTAATCTCAGATGCGATGTTTAAGCACATTCGTTTAGAGCCCTCGTGGGAGTACCGGAAGTTGTTCAAAGAGAGAACTAAAACTTCGTTGATGGAGAGCTCCACTTTCACGGCTTTGAACATTTGATGAGAGTCCGGGCCTAGCCTGTAGGTGTTTTCTAATAATATTCTAGGCTTCTCTACAGTGGCGTGTTTTCTCTGAGACAGCCGTTTCCATGTCCGTGCAGCTTGAACTAACCGGAAGACGGACAAGCCTGGTCGGGGGTTGAGGGTTCCTGTCGATGACTTGGAGTTTTGTCTGTCCAGACGAGAGGAGGAGTCCAGTGATGCAGCGACCAGGGATTTCTTGGACTCAGTTCGACTGAGCTGTCGCGGCCGGACTCTGGTACTTGCAAGCTCATCTTGGTCGGCAGCCTGCGAGTACAAGAAGATCATATGTCAATAGGTACCAGGGATGGCTGTAGACAACATCATAACCGGACAAGAGAGGTGAGAAAACATACATTAGCTACAGGTATCTCAACGTCGGGGGTAGGTACTGAGCTTATCATGTTTATGAGGTACAGCTCGTCAGTGACGTAGATCAGCGTCCGAGACGAGGCAAGTATGTGGGTTGTAGGCGCCTGAGACAAGGTAAGCGTGTGGGTTGTAGGCGTCCGAGACAGGTAAGTATGTGGTTGTAGGCGTCCGAGACAGGTAAGTATGTGGGTTGTAGGCGTCCGAGACAAGTTAAGCATGTGGGTTGTAGGCGTCCGAGACAAGGTAAGCATGTGGGTTGTAGGCGTCCGAGACAAGGTAAGTATGTGGGTTGTAGGCGTCCGAGACAAGGTAAGCATGTGGGTTGTAGGCGTCCGAGACAAGGTAAGTATGTGGATTGTAGGCGTCCGAGACAAGGTAAGTATGTGGGTTGTAGGCGTCCGAGACAAGGTAAGTATGTGGATTGTAGGCGTCCGAGACAAGGTAAGTATGTGGGTTGTAGGCGTCCGAGACAAGGTAAGTATGTGGATTGTAGGCGTCCGAGACAAGGTAAGTATGTGGGTTGTAGAAGTTCGAGACAAGGTAAGTATGTGGGTTGTAGGCGTCCGAGACAAGGTAAGTATGTGGGTTGTAGGCGTCCGAGACAAGGTAAGTATGTGGGTTGTAGGCGTCCGAGACAAGGTAAGTATGTGGGTTGTAGAAGTCCGAGACAAGGTAAGTATGTGGATTGTAGGCGTCCGAGACAAGGTAAGTATGTGGATTGTAGGCGTCCGAGACAAGGTAAGTATGTGCGTCTTAGGCGTCCGAGACAAGGTAAGTATGTGGGTTGTAGGCGTCCGAGACAAGGTAAGTATGTGGGTTGTAGGCGTCCGAGACAAGGTAAGTATGTGGATTGTAGGCGTCCGAGACAAGGTAAGTATGTGGGTTGTAGGCGTCCGAGACAAGGTAAGTATGTGCGTCTTAGGCGTCCGAGACAAGGTAAGTATGTGGGTTGTAGGCGTCCGAGACAAGGTAAGTATGTGGGTTGTAGGCGTCCGAGACAAGGTAAGTATGTGGATTGTAGGCGTCCGAGACAAGGTAAGCATGTGGGTTGTAGGCGTCCGAGACAAGGTAAGTATGTGGGTTGTAGGCGTCCGAGACAAGGTAAGTATGTGGGTTGTAGGCGTCCGAGACAAGGTAAGCATGTGGGTTGTAGGCGTATAAGACAAGGTAAGTATGTGGGTTGTAGGCGTCCGAGACAAGGTAAGTATGTGGGTTGTAGGCGTCCGAGACAAGGTGAGCATGTGCGTTGTAGGCGTCCGAGACAAGGTAAGCATGTGGGTTGTAGGCGTCCGAGACAAGGTAAGTATGTGGGTTGTAGGCGTCCGAGACGAGGCAAATATGTGGGTTGTAGGCGTCCGAGACAAGGTAAGTATGTGGATTGTAGGCGTCCGAGACAAGGTAAGTATGTGGGTTGTAGGCGCCCGAGACGAGGCAAGTATGTTGGTTTAGGCGCCCAAGACGAGGCGAGTTTATGGGTTGTAGGCGCCCGAGAAGAGGCTAGTATGTGGGTTGTAGGCGCCCAAGACATGGCATGTTTATGGGTTGTAGGCGCCCAAGAAGAGACTAGTATGTGGGTTGTAGGCGCCCAAGACAAGGGAAGCATGTGGGTTGTAGGCGCCCCAGACAAGGCAATTATGTGGATTGTAAGCGCCTGAAAAAGGTAAGTATGTGACTTGTAGGCGCCTGAGACAAGGTAAGTATGTGGGTTGTAGGCGCCTGAGACAAGGTAAGTATGTGGGTTGTAGGCGCCTGAGACAAGGTAAGTATGTGGGTTGTAGGCGTCCGAGACAAGGTAAGTATGTGGGTTGTAGGCGCCTGAGACAAGGTAAGTATGTGGGTTGTAGACGCCTGAGACAAGGTAAGTATGTGGATTGTAGGCGCCTGAGACAAGGTAAGTATGTGGGTTGTAGGCGCCTGAGACAAGGTAAGTATGTGGGTTGTAGGCGCCTGAGACAAGGTAAGTATGTGGGTTGTAGACGCTTAGGCAAGGTAAGTATGTGGGTTGTAGGCGCCTAAGACGAGGCAAGTATGTGGGTTGTAGGCGCCTGAGCCAAGGCTTCCTCGTGGCTGGATGAAGGAAGCCTTGTGGTCGGGTGAAGTAACCCGCGTGGTCGGGTGAAGTAACCCTCGTGGTCGGGTGAAGTAACACTTGTGGTCGGGTGAAGTAACCCTCGTGGTCGGGTGAAGTAACACTAGTGGTCGGGTGAAGTAACCCTCGTGGTCGGGTGAAGTAACCCTCGTGGTCGGGTGAAGTAACCCTCGTGGTCGGGTGAAGTAACCCTCGTGGTCGGGTGAAGTAACACTTGTGGTCGGGTGAAGTAACCCTCGTGGTCGGGTGAAGTAACCCTCGTGGTCGGGTGAAGTAACACTTGTGGTCGGGTGAAGTAACACTTGTGGTCGGGTGAAGTAACCCTCGTGGTCGGGTGAAGTAACACTTGTGGTCGGGTGAAGTAACCCTCGTGGTCGGGTGAAGTAACCCTCGTGGTCGGGTGAAGTAACCCTCGTGGTCGGGTGAAGTAACCCTCGTGGTCGGGTGAAGTAATACTTGTGGTCGGGTGAAGTAACCCCGTGGTCGGGTGAAGTAACCATCGTGGTCGGGTAAAGTAACACTTGTGGTCGGGTGAAGTAACCCTCATGGCCGGGTGAAGTAACCCTCGTGGTCGGGTGAAGTAACACTTGTGGTCGGGTGAAGTAACACTTGTGGTAGGGTAAAGTAACACTTGTCGTCGGGTGAAGTAACCCTCGTGGTCGGGTGAAATAACCATCATGGTCGGGTAAAGTAACACTTGTGGTCGGGTGAAGTAACCTCGTGGTAGGGTGAAGTAACACTTGTGGTAGGGTAAAGTAACACTTGTCGTCGGGTGAAGTAACCCTCGTGGTCGGGTGAAGTAACCATCATGGTCGGGTAAAGTAACACTTGTAGTCGGGTGAAGTAATCCTTGTGGTCGGGTGAAGTAACCCTCGTGGTTGGGTGAAGTAACATTTGTGGTCGGGTGAAGTAACACTTGTGGTCGGGTGAAGTAACACTTGTGGTCGGGTGAAGTAACACTTGTGGTCGTGTGAAGTAACACTTGTGGTCGGGTGAAGTAACACTTGTGGTCGGGTGAAGTAACACTTGTGGTTGGGTGAAATAACACTAGTGGTCGGGTGAAGTAATCCTTGTGGTCGGGTGAAGTAACCCTCATGTTCGGGTGAAGTAACACTTGTGGTCGGGTGAAGTAACACTTGTGGTCGGGTGAAGTAACCCTCGTGGTCGGGTGAAGTAACCCTCGTGGTCGGGTGAAGTAAGCCTCATGGACGGACGACCTTTTTTTCCGCCGATTCGTCCAAGCACGTGTTCAGGTCGTGTCAGAGTTCATACCGTCGCCATCTTTCCTACTGGACATAAACAGAGACAGCCATCTGCTATCAACTTTAATCAACTGAACAACATAAGACTCGGGGTTTTTGTAACAATGACAACTTGCATTATTCGTTCCGTAGTCTCATGTCTTTCTGCGTCTGTTCCTTCTCAACTATTTCAATTTATCTGATGAGTATCATTAGGCTACCGCCGGTCGTTAAAACCGCTCTCCTCTCAATAGTCGCTAGTTCTTGTGTTTATTTTCTCATATATAACTTCGTCTACAACTGCTGCTACTATCGAAGTCTTAGAGCCAACGTTTCACGTCTACAACTGTTGCTACTATTGAAGTATTATAGCCAACGTTTCACGTCTACATCTGCTGCTACTTTGGAAGTCTTATAGCCAAAGTTTCACGTCTACAACTGTTGCTACTATCGTAGTCTTATAGCCAACGTTTCACGTCTACAGCTGCTGCTACTTTCGAAGTCTTATAGCCAACATTTCACGTCTACAGCTGCTGCTACTTTCGAAGTCTTATAGCCAACGTTTCACGTCTACAGCTGCTGCTACTTTCGAAGTCTTATAGCCAGCGTTTCACATCTAAAGTACGTTACTACTGTCTACAGCTATAACTTGATATTAACAGCACCTTACCTTCTATCTATATACTATTGTCTGTTTGTCCCACTCAGTGATTTGTTCTTGCCCTCCTGCACTGCTATGAAGCAGCCATAATTTGCCAATCGTGCCCGGTATCTCCACTGGAGCTGTGTATGATCCCGAATGTGATTTTCTTTCAACCATTACATCATCATGGCTTCCTTGGGCAATGCTTTTATTTTATCAAATGTTTACATTCATTCACTTACCTATCCGCTACAATGGACACTTGGTTTTCTTTTTACCATTAAAATCTAAAGGTAACTAATACACAATTACAACAATACTACAGGAGTACATTAATAACAGATTGTTTGCAAAGGAAATAAATCCAGAAGATGGAAATGACAGCGTCAAATATTCTAACAATGGCTCACACTGTAAACAGACATGACTATTTATAGATTACTCTAATTTATAATGAACATTTCCTGTTTTTGTTGTAAATGTACAAGAAAGTTCGAGAATTAAAACGTCTATTATCATATTTTACCGCAATACGGCAAGTCCACTCTAAGTATCTATAGCAGGCTAACAGTCTTTTTCTTCTTCTACTTCTATCCTTCCTCCATTGCCGTTGGCGTCGCTGCGATTCTTTGCTCTTCTGTTGGCCTCTTCTGATGTTATCCCTCCTAGTGACTCTAGTATTCCCTTTATCCATCTCTTTCTCGGTCTTCCTCTTAATCTGGCGTTTTCGTAGCGTTTGTTTATGGCTCTTTGAGTCATTGTTAGTTATTTTTGTCTTGTTATGTGGCGGAACCAATTTATCTGTTGTTTCTTTATGTATTCGATGGCTGGTTCAAGTTCGAGTTTCTTCCTCAGGTCGGTGTTTCTTACTCTGTTCCTTAAGCTGTTTCCTGTCATTCTTCTGACACATAGGCTAACATTAAAATGAATTTATTGTGAATATCTTTTGTTGTTTTAGGTATAGTGTTGATCATGATTGCTTTGAATATATCTGTTGTCTGTTGTGTTTGAGCTTCTATTATGTGATGTAATGCCCTTATTGTCGGCCCTAATGTCAGGCATCTGTAGTAGATGTGTCCACTTTCACGTGGGTTCCCTGTGCACAGCGTCGGCCCTCGTGTGGTCGTACCGCTGTCATGTTCTAAATGAGCCAGTAGGTGACCTCCTTGGCCCTTGGTTTGATGTCTGCTTGATGCAGGTTTTTAAAGGTTTTTTGTAGCTCTTGTGAAAGTAGGTGTAGTCCCATTTGATTCTACTTTGGAGTGATAGTTCCTGCTGCTTGACTAGTTGCTTGTAGATGTCTCCTGCTTTGTGATGCACCAGACGGTCGTTCCCTTCAAGAGCTTGGACGCAGGTCTTGCAGATGTCTCGTGCTTTGTGATGCATCAGACGGTCGTTCCCTTCAACTGCTTGGACGCAGGTCTTGTAGATGTCTCGTGCTTTGTGATGCATCAGACGGTCGTTCCCTTCAAGAGCTTGGACGCAGGTCTTGTAGATGTCTCGTGCTTTGTGATGCATCAGACGGTCGTTCCCTTCAACTGCTTGGACGCAGGTCTTGTAGATGTCTCGTGCTTTGTGATGCATCAGACGGTCGTTCCCTTCAAGAGCTTGGACGCAGGTCTTGTAGATGTCTCGTGCTTTGTGATGCATCAGACGGTCGTTCCCTTCAACTGCTTGGACGCAGGTCTTGTAGATGTCTCGTGCTTTGTGATGCATCAGACGGTCGTTCCCTTCAAGAGCTTGGACGCAGGTCAGAAAGACGACATTGTCCAAAGTGATGCGGTTTGTAGTTGCAGAGCTTTTTGTATTTGTATTAATCTGAGGTCCATGTGGTAGTGGGTGAAAGTATAGCGTTCCGAACGGTGGATGGTGCGACCCACGTGGCTGATCCTGAGGGTTTTGACTTTTGTGTGTGTCCTGATGTGCAGTACCTTCTTCACACACATACAGGACTTTTACATATAAGTCACTCACATAGAAGTCATTGACATGTAAGTCATTCCCATAGAAGTCATTGGCATATAAGTCATTGACATAGAAGTCATTGACATAGAAGTCATTGACATAGAAGTCATTGACATAGAAGTCATTCACATAGAAGTAATTCATATAGAAGTCACTCACATAGAAGTCATTGACATGTAAGTCATTCACATAGAAGTCATTCACATATAAGTCATTGACATATAAGTCATTGACATAGAAGTCATTGACATAGAAGTAATTCATATAGAAGTAATTCACATATAAGTCATTGACATATAAGTCATTCACATAGAAGTCATTCACATATATGCCATTCACATATAACTCATTCACATATACAACATACGCGTCAAACACTGGATGAACAGACGTGGTTTGAACCATTTCTGTGTAGCTGACGTCCAATTGGTCGCGTGTTTGAGCTGGGAGCAAATGAAGGCCTTCTCAAACATCTCAACGAGGCTGACCTTTGACATGAAACATTGTGTGACAAGGTCAAGGTTGAAACACTGCCTGGTGGTGTCAACATTGATGATTCAACATAAACAACTTTGTATACACAGTCTAGGAAACATGACAAACGTTCAACTGTTGATAAATGCTTCTGGGACATTGATATCCCGTGACATCATCTGTAACCGACAGGGTCCATCATGTTCCCTGCGGATTCTGCAAGCAGCTGTTATTGGTGCCCACCTGTCGACCTGCGGACTGCACACCTGAGACATTCATTGGCGAACCTGTTGCCATCTATCCAATACGAAGGTTTGTGTCTACAATCGGACCTTCTTCCATCTCTTTTAATATGTTTTGTGTTGTTACAATTTCTTGTCATTCTTTACAGATAAGCAAACCATTTTTTGTTTGTTCACGGTATGTTGTGTAGAATTGATTGAATGTCCGAACTGTCTCTTATAATATGGTGTCTAATTCTGTCTGTTCTGGTCACTCCAAGTGCTTGTATCAAGTATCTAATCTCCGTGGTGACAAGCATGTTAGGTACCGTCTTGTGTTGAAGTAATGGGGCCCAATATCTGTTCGCCTTGTTACATCGAATGTCTATTTCTTTGTCCCCATGTTGTATCGTTAGAGAATATTGTTCTTAGATATTTGATGTTCGTTGCTTGCTGTGTAATGTGCTATCATGTTTGTTGCATGCTCTATAATATGCTGTCCTGTTTGTTGCTTGCTCTATAACGTTCTGCCATGTTTGTTGCTTGCTCTATAATGTGTTGTAATGTTTGTTACTTGATCTATAATGTGTTGTAATGTTTGTTGCTTGCTCTATAATGTGTTGTCATGTTTGTTACATGCTCTATAATGTGTTGTCATGTTTGTTACTTGCTCTATAATTTGTTGTCATGTTTGTTGCTTGCTCTATAATGTGTTGTCATGTTTGTTGCTTGCTCTATAATGTGTTGTCATGTTTGTTACTTGCTCTATAATGTGTTGTAATGTTTGTTACTTGCTCTATAATGTCTAGTCATGTTTGTTGCTTGTTCTATAATGTGTTGTCATGTTTGTCACTTGCTCTATAATGTGTTGTCATGTTTGTTACTTGCTCTATAATGTGTTGTCATGTTTGTTACTTGCTCTATAATATGTTGTCATGTTTGTTACTTGCTCTATAATGTGTTGTAATGTTTGTTACTTGCTCTATAATGTGTTGTAATATTTGTTACTTGCTCTATAATGTGTTGTCAAGTTTGTTATTTGCTCTATAATGTGTTGTCATGTTTGTCATATGCTCTATAATGTGTTGTCATGTTTGTTATTTGCTCTATAATGTGTTGTCGTGTTTGTCACTTGCTCTATAATTTGTTTCATGTTTGTGCCTTGCTCTATAATGTGTTATCATGTTAGTTACTTGCTCTATAATGTGTTGTCATGTTTGTTACTTGCTCTATAATGTGTTGTCATGTTTGTGCCTTGCTCTATAATGTGTTGTAATGTTTGTAACTTGCTCTATAATGTGTTGTCATGTTTGTTACTTGCTCTGTAATGTGCTGTCATGTTTGTCACTTGCTCTATAATGTGTTGTCATGTGTGTTACTTGCTCTATAATGTGTTGTCATGATTGTTACTTGCTCTATAATGTGCTGTCATGTTTGTCACTTGCTCTATAATGTGTTGTAATGTTTGTTTTTTGCTCCATAATGTGTTGTCATGTTTGTTACTTGCTCTATAATGTGCTGTCATGTTTGTCACTTGCGCTATAATGTGCTGTCATGTTTGTCACTTTCTCTATAATGTGTTGTAATGTTTGTTACTTGCTCTATAATGTGTTGTGATGTTTGTCACTTGCTCTATAATGTGTTGTCATGTTTGTTACTTGCTCTATAATGTATTGTAATGTTTGTTGCTTGCTCTATAATGTGTTGTCACGTTTGTTACTTGCTCTATAATGTGTTGTAATGTTTGTTACTTGCTCTATAATGTCTTGTCATGTTTGTTGCTTGTTCTATAATGTGTTGTCATGTTTGTCGCTTGCTCTATAATGTGTTGTCGTGTTTGTCACTTGCTCTATAATTAGTTTCATGTTTGTGCCTTGCTCTATAATGTGTTATCATGTTAGTTACTTGCTCTATAATGTGTTGTCATGTTTGTTACTTGCTCTATAATGTGTTGTCATGTTTGTGCCTTGCTCTATAATGTGTTGTAATGTTTGTAACTTGCTCTATAATGTGTTGTCATGTTTGTCACTTGCTCTATAATGTGTTGTCATGTTTGTTCCTTGCTCTATAATGTGTTGTCATGTTTGTCACTTGCTCTATGATGTGTTGTCATGTTTGTCACTTGCTCTATAATGTGTTGTCATGTTTGTCACTTGCTCTATGATGTGTTGTCATGTTTGTCACTTGCTCTATAATGTGTTGTCATGTTTGTTGCTTGCTCTATAATGTGTTGTAATGTTTGTTACTTGCTCTATAATGTGTTGTAAATTTGGTACTTGCTCTATGATGTGTTGTCATGTTTGTTACTTGCTCTATAATGTGCTGTCATGTTTGTTACTTGCTCTATAAAGTGCTGTCATGTTTGTTACTTGCTCTATAATGTGCTGTCATGTTTGTTACTTGCTCTATAATGTGTTGTCATGATTGTTACTTGCTCTATAATGTGCTGTCATGTTTGTTACTTGCTCTATAATGTGTTGTCATGAAATAATAGCAAACAACAACGAACCTTGCTCTTTGTTGCCGGCTGTACTTTAGTGTAAACCTGATCTTGTTGCTCTAACACAGTTTCTGTCAATCGCTCCGGTGTCATTCTCATAGTCTCCCCTTTACAATGAGCAGAGATCACAATTTTCAAGTGAAGTGACATTCTAAACATTAACGTATTAGACAAATAAACAATGAAACCAATACTACAGAAAGCTTGTACTGGGTGTTAATGTGTAGACACAGGGTAGAGAAGCGGACACTTTGAGTGGTTGGTATGTGGATGTGAGTGGTTGGTGTGTGGATGTGAGTGGTTGGTGTTTGGATGTGAGTGGTTGGTATGTGGATGTGAGTGGTTGTTGTGTGGATGTGAGTTTTTGGTGTGTGGAGGGGAATGGTTGGTGTGTGAACGTGAGTTGTTGGTGTGTGGATGTGAGTATTTGATGTGTGGATGTGAGTGGTTGGTGTGTCGATGTGTGTGGTGGAGCACTAGGACGGAGAAGGTTGATATTTGTCAGAAGGACGACACACAAGGATAACACAAAGAAGCTGAAGTTAGACAGGTCGGGTATTCGGCGTTGATCTAAAAGCCAATACAGGAACTCCCATACAGTCAAATAGAAGGGGCGACAAACTAGAGACGACGAGCAATGTAGAGGACAACATTGGAGGATAAGATAGTTTAGAAGATAAATTAGAAGATAGATAGGAGTGAAGGACGGCCGCAAAGTGAAGTAATGTCGGTTATGTTAAAATAATATCAGGGGTATATAGGCCACTGCACGAGTCGCACAAAACAGTGACATGTATACAGGAAACGACATTGCAGACATAGATAATACTTCAGACGGACGAAAGATAGACAGACAGAAAGTGACAGACAGACAATATTAGGGGCTATATTTAGCTGTTGGTAGAGGCTATATCATAAAACAAGTGAGGTATTTCCGAAAATGGCACAGTCAGTGGCGACAGCAGTGTTTGTATCTTGTGTCTTTGTGTTTGTATCTGGTATGTATGTGTGTTTGTGTTAATCTATCATATTGTATCGTAGCAACAGCTGGAGAAAGAAGTCGTTAATCTATCATTATTGTATCAAAACAAGAACTGGAGAAAGAAGTCGTTAATCTATCATTATTGTATCATAGCAACTGCTGAAGAAAGAAGTCGTTAATCTATCATTATTATATCAAAGCAACAGCTGGAGAAAGGAGTCGTTAATCTATCATATTGAATCATAGCACCTGCTGGAGAAAGAAGTTGTTAATCTATCATTATTATATCAAAGGAACAGCTGGAGAAAGGAGTCGTTAATCTATCATTATTGTATCAAAACAACAGCTGGAGAAAGAAGTCGTTAATCTATCATTATTATATCAAAGCAACAGCTGGAGAAGGAAGTCGTTAATCTATCATTATTGTATCATAGCAACAGCTGGAGAAGGAAGTCATTAATCTATCATTATTGTATCATAGCAACAGCTGGAGAAGGAAGTCGTTAATCTATCATTATTGTATCATAGCAACAGCTGGAGAAGGAAGTCGTTAATCTATCATTATTGTATCATAGCAACAGCTGGAGAAGGAAGTCGTTAATCTATCATTATTGTATCATAGCAAAAGTTGGAGAAGGAAGTCGTTAATCTAATCATCGACACGCTGGCTTGGCTGTAGCTCCGCACTGTGAAGGAACTTACTCTCATCCTCCATACACTTTCTTCTACCGTCAACCTTCACCCTTTCTTTTCCCAATTTCTGACGATGTAATCAAGCTTTATTGTCAACCTGTTATCTGTGCTCATCTAAATTCATATCACTGTGTGTTTTTACCTGCCCATATCATTGTGTGTTTTTACCTGCCCATATCACTGTGTGTTTTTACCTGCCCATATCACTGTGTGTGTTTTACCTGCCCATGTCTATGTGTGTTTTTACCTGCCCATGTCTATGTGAATTTTTACCTGCCCATGTCTATGTGTGTTTTTACCTGCCCTTGTCTGTGTGTTTTACCTGCCCATATCACTGTGTGTTTTTACCTGCCCATGTCTACGTGTTTTACCTGCCCATATCACTGTGTGTTTTTACCTGCCCATGTCTATGTGTTTTACCTGCCCATGTCTGTTTTTTTACTTGAACATGTCTGTGTGTTTTACCTGCCCATATCTCTGTGTGTTCTTACCTGCCCATGTCTATGTGTTTTATCTGCCCATGTCTGTGTGTTCTACCTGCACATGTCTATGTGTGTTTTACCTGCCCATGTCTGTGTATGTTTTACCTGTCCATGTCTATGTGTGTTTTACCTGCACATGTCTATGTGTGTTTTACCTGCCCATGTCTGTGTGTGTTTTACCTGCACATGTCTATGTGTGTTTTACCTGCCCATGTCTATGTGTGTTTTACCTGCCCATGTCTGTGTGTGTTTTACCTGCCCATGTCTGTGTGTGTTTTACATGCCCATGTCAATGTGTGTTTTACCTGCTATTGTCTATGTGTGTTTTAGCTGTCAATGTCTGTATGTTTTTACCTGCCCATGTTTATGTGTGTTTAACCTGCACATGTCTGTGTGTTTTACCTGCCCTTGTCTGTGTGTTTATTCCTGCCCATGACTATTTGTTTTACCTGCCCATGTCTATGTGCTTTACCTGCCCATGTCTGTGTGTTTTACCTGCACATGACTATGTGTGTTTTACCTGCCCATGTCTGTGTGCGTTTTACCTGCACATGTCTAGGTGTGGTTTACCTGCCCATGACTGTGTGTGTTTTACCTGCCCATGTCTATGTGTGTTTTACCTTCCAATGTCTATGTGTGTTTTACCTGCAATGTCTATATTGGTTTTACCTGCCCATGTCTGTGTGTGTTTTACCTGCACATGTCTATGTGTGTTTTACCTGCCCATGTCTGTGTGTGTTTTACCTGCCCATGTCTATGTGTTTTACCTGCCCATGTCTGTGTGTTTTACCTGCCCATGTCTGTGTGTGTTTTACCTGCCCATGTATGTGTGCATTTTACATGTCCATGTCAATGTGTGTTTTACTTGCCCAAGTCTATGTGTGTTTTAGCTGCCCATGTCTGTATGTTTTTACCTGCCCATGTCTATGTGTGTTTTACCTGCCCATTTCTATGTGTGTTTAACCTGCACATGTCTGTGTGTTTAACCTGCACATGTCTGTGTGTTTTACCTGCCCGTATCTGTGTGTTTCATCTGCCTATGTCTAAGTGTATTTTTACCTGCCCTTGTCTGTGTGTTTCTTCCTGCCAATGTCTATGTGTTTTACCTGCCCATGTCTATGTGTTTTACCTGCCCATGTCTGTGTGTTTTACCTGCCCATGTCTGTGTTTTACCTGCCCATGTCTATACGTTTTACATGCTCATGTCTGTGTGTTTTAAATGCCCATGTCTGTGTTTTGCCTTCTCATGTCTGTGTATTTTACCTGCCCATATCTGTGTGTTTTACCTACCAATGCCTATGTGTGTTTTTATCTTCCAGTGTCTATGTGTGTTTTACGTGCCCATATCTATGTGTGTTTTACCTGTTCATGTCTATGTGTGTTTTACCTGCTCATAACTGTGTGTTTTACATGCCCATATCTTTGTGTATTTTACCTGCCAATATCTGTTTAAACTGCCCATGTCTATGTTTGTTTTACGAGCCCATATCTATGTGTGTTTTACCTGCCCATGTCTATGTGTGTTTTACGTGCCCATATCTATGTTTGTTTTACCTGCCCATATCTATGTGTGTTTTACCTGCCCATGTCTGTGTGTTTTACCTGCCCATATCTATGTGTGTTTTACCTACCCATATCTATGTGGTTTTACCTGCCCATGTCTGTTTGTTTTACCTGCCCATGTCTGTGTGTTTTACCTGCCCATATCTATGTGTGTTTTACCTGCCCATATCTATGTGTTTTACCTACCCATGTCTATGTGTGTTTTACCTGTCCATGTCTATGTGTGTTTTACCTGCGCATATCTGTGTGTTTTACCTGCCCATGTTTATGTGTGTTTTCCTGCCCTTATCTATGTATTTTTTACCTGACATGTCTATGTGTGTTTTACGTGCCCATATCTATGTTGGTTTTACCTGCCCATATCTATGTGTGTTTTACCTGCCCATGTTTATGTGTGTTTTACCTGCCCATATCTGTGTGTGTCTTACCTGCCAATGTCTAGATTTTGTTTACCTGCCCATGTCTATGTGTGTTTAAACTGCCCATATCTATGTGTGTTTTTCCTGCCCATGTCATTGTGTTTTAACTGCCCATGTCTATGTGTGTTTTACCTGCCCATGTCTATGTTTGTTTTACTTGCCCATGCCTATGTGTTTTACCTGCCCATGTCTGTGTGTTTTACCTGCCCATGTCTATGTGTTTTACCTGCCCATGTCTACGTGTGTTTTTACCTGCCCATGTCTATGTGTGTTTTTACCTGCCCATGTCTATGTGTTTCACTGCCCATGCCTTGTGTGTTTTTACCTGCTCAAGTCTGTGTGTTTTAGCTGCCCATATCTATGTGTGTTTTACCTGCCCATATCTATGTGTGTTTTACCTACTCATATCTATGTGTGTGTTACCTACCCATATCTATGTGTGTTTTACCTGCCCATGTCCATGTGTCTTTTCACAGGCTCATGTCTGTGTGTTTTACCTGCCCATATATATGTGTGTTTTACTTGCCCATATATATGTGTGTTTTACCTGCCCATATCTTGTGTGTTTTACCTGCCCATGTCTATATGTGTTTTATCTGCCCATGTCTACGTGTTTTACTTGCCTATATCAATGTGTGTTTTACCTGCCCATGTCTGTGTATTTTACCTGCCCATGTATGTGTGTTTTTTACGTGGCCAAGTCTGTGTGTGTTTTACCTGCCCAAGCCTGTGCGTTTTACCTGACCATGTCAATGTGTGTTTTACCTGCTCATATCTATGTGTGTTTTACCTGCCTATGTCTATGTGTGTATTACACACTCATATATGTGTGTATTTTACCTTACCATGTCTATGTGTGTTTTACCTGCTCATATCTATGTGTGTTTTACCTGCCCATGTCTATGTGTTTTTACCTGCTCATATCTGTGTGTGTTTTACCAGACCATGTCTGTTTGGTTTTTACCTGCCCATGTCTATGTGTGTTTTACTTGACCATGTCTATGTGTTTTTTACCTGTCTATATCTATGTGTATTTCACCTGCTCATATCTGTGTGTGTTTTACCTGCCCATGTCTATGTGTGTCTTACCTGCCCATATCTATGCGTGTTTTACCTCCCCATGTCTATGTATGCTTTACCTGTCCATGTCTATGTGTATTTTACCTGCCCATATCTATGTGTGTTTTACCTGCCCATGTCTATGTTTTTTACCTGCTTATGTCTATGTGTGTTTTACCTGCCCATGTCTATGTGTTTTACCTGCCCATGTCTGTTTGTTTTACCTGCCCATGTCTATGTGTTTTACCTGCCCATGTCTATGTGTTTTACCTGCTCATGTCTGTCTGTTTTACCTGCCCATGTCTGTGTGGTTTACCTGCCCTTGTCTATGTGTGTTATACCTGCCCATATTTAACTATGTTTTACCGACCCATATCTTTGTGTGTTTTACCGACCCATGTCTGTGTGGTTTACCTGCCCATGTCTGTGTGTCTTACCTGCTCATGTCTGTGTGTTTTACCTGCCCATATCTATGTCTGTTTTACCTGCCCATACCTATACGTGTTTTACCTGCCCATGTCTGTGTGTTTATACCTGAACATGTCTGTGTGTTTTACCTGCCCATATCTATGTGTGTTTTACCTACCCATATATATGTGGTTTTACCTGCCCATGTCTGTTTGTTTTACCTGCCCATGTCTGTATGTTTTACCTGCCCATGTCTGTGTGTTTTTCATGCCCATATTTTTGTGTGTTTTACCTGCTCATGTCTATGTGTGTTTTACCTGCCCATGTCTGTGTGTTTTACCTGCACATGTCTGTGTGTTTACTTACCCATATCTGTGTGTTTTACCTACCAATGTATATGTGTGTTTTTACCTTTCAATGTCTATGTAAGTTTTATCCTGTCCATATCTGTATGTGCTTTTACCTACCAATGTCTGTGTGTTTTTACCTGTCAATGCTTTTTTTTTACCTTCCAGTGTCTTTGTGTATTTTCACTTGGCAATGTATATGTGTGGTTTTACATGCCCATGTCTACGTGTGTTTTTACCTGCCCATGTCTATGTGTGTTTTTACCTGCCCATGTCTATGTGTTTCACTGCCCATGCCTTGTGTGTTTTTACCTGCTCAAGTCTGTGTGTTTTAGCTGCCCATATCTATGTGTGTTTTACCTGCCCATATCTATGTGTGTTTTACCTACTCATATCTATGTGTGTGTTACCTACCCATATCTATGTGTGTTTTACCTGCCCATGTCCATGTGTCTTTTCACAGGCTCATGTCTGTGTGTTTTACCTGCCCATATATATGTGTGTTTTACTTGCCCATATATATGTGTGTTTTACCTGCCCATATCTTGTGTGTTTTACCTGCCCATGTCTATATGTGTTTTATCTGCCCATGTCTACGTGTTTTACTTGCCTATATCAATGTGTGTTTTACCTGCCCATGTCTGTGTATTTTACCTGCCCATGTATGTGTGTTTTTTACGTGGCCAAGTCTGTGTGTGTTTTACCTGCCCAAGCCTGTGCGTTTTACCTGACCATGTCAATGTGTGTTTTACCTGCTCATATCTATGTGTGTTTTACCTGCCCATGTCTATGTGTGTATTACACACTCATATATGTGTGTATTTTACCTTACCATGTCTATGTGTGTTTTACCTGCTCATATCTATGTGTGTTTTACCTGCCCATGTCTATGTGTTTTTACCTGCTCATATCTGTGTGTGTTTTACCAGACCATGTCTGTTTGGTTTTTACCTGCCCATGTCTATGTGTGTTTTACTTGACCATGTCTATGTGTTTTTTACCTGTCTATATCTATGTGTATTTCACCTGCTCATATCTGTGTGTGTTTTACCTGCCCATGTCTATGTGTGTCTTACCTGCCCATATCTATGCGTGTTTTACCTCCCCATGTCTATGTATGCTTTACCTGTCCATGTCTATGTGTATTTTACCTGCCCATATCTATGTGTGTTTTACCTGCCCATGTCTATGTTTTTTACCTGCTTATGTCTATGTGTGTTTTACCTGCCCATGTCTATGTGTTTTACCTGCCCATGTCTGTTTGTTTTACCTGCCCATGTCTATGTGTTTTACCTGCCCATGTCTATGTGTTTTACCTGCTCATGTCTGTCTGTTTTACCTGCCCATGTCTGTGTGGTTTACCTGCCCTTGTCTATGTGTGTTATACCTGCCCATATTTAACTATGTTTTACCGACCCATATCTTTGTGTGTTTTACCGACCCATGTCTGTGTGGTTTACCTGCCCATGTCTGTGTGTCTTACCTGCTCATGTCTGTGTGTTTTACCTGCCCATATCTATGTCTGTTTTACCTGCCCATACCTATACGTGTTTTACCTGCCCATGTCTGTGTGTTTATACCTGAACATGTCTGTGTGTTTTACCTGCCCATATCTATGTGTGTTTTACCTACCCATATATATGTGGTTTTACCTGCCCATGTCTGTTTGTTTTACCTGCCCATGTCTGTATGTTTTACCTGCCCATGTCTGTGTGTTTTTCATGCCCATATTTTTGTGTGTTTTACCTGCTCATGTCTATGTGTGTTTTACCTGCCCATGTCTGTGTGTTTTACCTGCACATGTCTGTGTGTTTACTTACCCATATCTGTGTGTTTTACCTACCAATGTATATGTGTGTTTTTACCTTTCAATGTCTATGTAAGTTTTATCCTGTCCATATCTGTATGTGCTTTTACCTACCAATGTCTGTGTGTTTTTACCTGTCAATGCTTTTTTTTACCTTCCAGTGTCTTTGTGTATTTTCACTTGGCAATGTATATGTGTGGTTTTACATGCCCATGTCTACGTGTGTTTTTACCTGCCCATGTCTATGTGTGTTTTTACCTGCCCATGTCTATGTGTTTCACTGCCCATGCCTTGTGTGTTTTTACCTGCTCAAGTCTGTGTGTTTTAGCTGCCCATATCTATGTGTGTTTTACCTGCCCATATCTATGTGTGTTTTACCTACTCATATCTATGTGTGTGTTACCTACCCATATCTATGTGTGTTTTACCTGCCCATGTCCATGTGTCTTTTCACAGGCTCATGTCTGTGTGTTTTACCTGCCCATATATATGTGTGTTTTACTTGCCCATATATATGTGTGTTTTACCTGCCCATATCTTGTGTGTTTTACCTGCCCATGTCTATATGTGTTTTATCTGCCCATGTCTACGTGTTTTACTTGCCTATATCAATGTGTGTTTTACCTGCCCATGTCTGTGTATTTTACCTGCCCATGTATGTGTGTTTTTTACGTGGCCAAGTCTGTGTGTGTTTTACCTGCCCAAGCCTGTGCGTTTTACCTGACCATGTCAATGTGTGTTTTACCTGCTCATATCTATGTGTGTTTTACCTGCCCATGTCTATGTGTGTATTACACACTCATATATGTGTGTATTTTACCTTACCATGTCTATGTGTGTTTTACCTGCTCATATCTATGTGTGTTTTACCTGCCCATGTCTATGTGTTTTTACCTGCTCATATCTGTGTGTGTTTTACCAGACCATGTCTGTTTGGTTTTTACCTGCCCATGTCTATGTGTGTTTTACTTGACCATGTCTATGTGTTTTTTACCTGTCTATATCTATGTGTATTTCACCTGCTCATATCTGTGTGTGTTTTACCTGCCCATGTCTATGTGTGTCTTACCTGCCCATATCTATGCGTGTTTTACCTCCCCATGTCTATGTATGCTTTACCTGTCCATGTCTATGTGTATTTTACCTGCCCATATCTATGTGTGTTTTACCTGCCCATGTCTATGTTTTTTACCTGCTTATGTCTATGTGTGTTTTACCTGCCCATGTCTATGTGTTTTACCTGCCCATGTCTGTTTGTTTTACCTGCCCATGTCTATGTGTTTTACCTGCCCATGTCTATGTGTTTTACCTGCTCATGTCTGTCTGTTTTACCTGCCCATGTCTGTGTGGTTTACCTGCCCTTGTCTATGTGTGTTATACCTGCCCATATTTAACTATGTTTTACCGACCCATATCTTTGTGTGTTTTACCGACCCATGTCTGTGTGGTTTACCTGCCCATGTCTGTGTGTCTTACCTGCTCATGTCTGTGTGTTTTACCTGCCCATATCTATGTCTGTTTTACCTGCCCATACCTATACGTGTTTTACCTGCCCATGTCTGTGTGTTTATACCTGAACATGTCTGTGTGTTTTACCTGCCCATATCTATGTGTGTTTTACCTACCCATATATATGTGGTTTTACCTGCCCATGTCTGTTTGTTTTACCTGCCCATGTCTGTATGTTTTACCTGCCCATGTCTGTGTGTTTTTTCATGCCCATATTTTTGTGTGTTTTACCTGCTCATGTCTATGTGTGTTTTACCTGCCCATGTCTGTGTGTTTTACCTGCACATGTCTGTGTGTTTACTTACCCATATCTGTGTGTTTACCTACCAATGTATATGTGTGTTTTTACCTTTCAATGTCTATGTAAGTTTTATCCTGTCCATATCTGTATGTGCTTTTACCTACCAATGTCTGTGTGTTTTTACCTGTCAATGCTTTTTTTTTACCTTCCAGTGTCTTTGTGTATTTTCACTTGGCAATGTATATGTGTGGTTTTACATGCCCATGTCTACGTGTGTTTTTACCTGCCCATGTCTATGTGTGTTTTTACCTGCCCATGTCTATGTGTTTCACTGCCCATGCCTTGTGTGTTTTTACCTGCTCAAGTCTGTGTGTTTTAGCTGCCCATATCTATGTGTGTTTTACCTGCCCATATCTATGTGTGTTTTACCTACTCATATCTATGTGTGTGTTACCTACCCATATCTATGTGTGTTTTACCTGCCCATGTCCATGTGTCTTTTCACAGGCTCATGTCTGTGTGTTTTACCTGCCCATATATATGTGTGTTTTACTTGCCCATATATATGTGTGTTTTACCTGCCCATATCTTGTGTGTTTTACCTGCCCATGTCTATATGTGTTTTATCTGCCCATGTCTACGTGTTTTACTTGCCTATATCAATGTGTGTTTTACCTGCCCATGTCTGTGTATTTTACCTGCCCATGTATGTGTGTTTTTTACGTGGCCAAGTCTGTGTGTGTTTTACCTGCCCAAGCCTGTGCGTTTTACCTGACCATGTCAATGTGTGTTTTACCTGCTCATATCTATGTGTGTTTTACCTGCCCATGTCTATGTGTGTATTACACACTCATATATGTGTGTATTTTACCTTACCATGTCTATGTGTGTTTTACCTGCTCATATCTATGTGTGTTTTACCTGCCCATGTCTATGTGTTTTTACCTGCTCATATCTGTGTGTGTTTTACCAGACCATGTCTGTTTGGTTTTTACCTGCCCATGTCTATGTGTGTTTTACTTGACCATGTCTATGTGTTTTTTACCTGTCTATATCTATGTGTATTTCACCTGCTCATATCTGTGTGTGTTTTACCTGCCCATGTCTATGTGTGTCTTACCTGCCCATATCTATGCGTGTTTTACCTCCCCATGTCTATGTATGCTTTACCTGTCCATGTCTATGTGTATTTTACCTGCCCATATCTATGTGTGTTTTACCTGCCCATGTCTATGTTTTTTACCTGCTTATGTCTATGTGTGTTTTACCTGCCCATGTCTATGTGTTTTACCTGCCCATGTCTGTTTGTTTTACCTGCCCATGTCTATGTGTTTTACCTGCCCATGTCTATGTGTTTTACCTGCTCATGTCTGTCTGTTTTACCTGCCCATGTCTGTGTGGTTTACCTGCCCTTGTCTATGTGTGTTATACCTGCCCATATTTAACTATGTTTTACCGACCCATATCTTTGTGTGTTTTACCGACCCATGTCTGTGTGGTTTACCTGCCCATGTCTGTGTGTCTTACCTGCTCATGTCTGTGTGTTTTACCTGCCCATATCTATGTCTGTTTTACCTGCCCATACCTATACGTGTTTTACCTGCCCATGTCTGTGTGTTTATACCTGAACATGTCTGTGTGTTTTACCTGCCCATATCTATGTGTGTTTTACCTACCCATATATATGTGGTTTTACCTGCCCATGTCTGTTTGTTTTACCTGCCCATGTCTGTATGTTTTACCTGCCCATGTCTGTGTGTTTTTCATGCCCATATTTTTGTGTGTTTTACCTGCTCATGTCTATGTGTGTTTTACCTGCCCATGTCTGTGTGTTTTACCTGCACATGTCTGTGTGTTTACTTACCCATATCTGTGTGTTTTACCTACCAATGTATATGTGTGTTTTTACCTTTCAATGTCTATGTAAGTTTTATCCTGTCCATATCTGTATGTGCTTTTACCTACCAATGTCTGTGTGTTTTTACCTGTCAATGCTTTTTTTTTACCTTCCAGTGTCTTTGTGTATTTTCACTTGGCAATGTATATGTGTGGTTTTACATGCCCATTTCTGTGTGCGTTTTTGCCTGCCTACGTCTATGTATGTTTTTACCTTACTCATGTCTATAGATGTTTTTACCTTACTCATGTATATGGATGTTTTTACCTTACTCATGTCTATAGATGTTTTTACCTTACTCATGTCTATAGAAGTTTTTACCTTACTCATGTTATATAGATGTTTTTACCTTACTCATGTCTATAGATGTTTTTACCATACTCATGTCTATATATGTTTTTACCTTACTCATGTCTATAGATGTTTTTACCTTACTCATGTCTATAGATGTTTTTACCTTACTCATGTCTATGTATGTTTTTACCTGCTCATGTCTATGGATGGTTTTACATGCTCATGTCTATGGATGTTTTTATCTGCTCATGTCTATAGATGTTTTTACCTTACTCATGTCTATAGATGTTTTTACCTTACTCATATCTATGGATGTTTTTACCTTACTCATGTCTATGGATGTTTTTACCTGCCTAGCAGGTTACTGAACGCGTTCACCAATCACAAACATAGACCTACCTTGCTGGTTACTTTACATGTTCACATACCACAAATACAGACCTACCTAGCTGGTTACTGAGGGTGTTCACCTACAACAAATACATAGACCTACCTAGCTTTTTCTGAGCGTGTTCACCTACCACAAACACAGACCTACATAGCAGGTTACTGAACGCGTTCACCTACCACAAACATAGACCTACCAAGCTGGTTACTGAACGTGTTCACCAACCACAAACATAGACCTACCTTGCTGGTTATTGTACGTGTTCACCTCCCAAAAACATAGACCGACATAGATGGTTACTGAACGTGTTCACCTACCACAAACATAGACCTACCTAGCTGGTTACTGTACATGTTCACCTACCACAAACACAGACCAAACTAGCTGGTTACAGAACGTGTTCACCTACCACAAAGAAAGACCTACCTAGCTGGTTACTGAGCTTGTTCACCTACCACAAACATAGACCTACCAAGCTGGTTATTGAACGTGTTCACCTACCACAAACGTAGACCTACCTATCTGGTTACTGAACGTGCTCACCTGCAACAAACATAGACCTACATAGCTGGTTACTGTACGTGTTCACCTACCACAAACATAGACCTACCTAGCTGGTTATTGTACGTGTTCACCTACCACAAACACAGACCAACCTAGCTGGTTACTGAACGTGTTCACCTACCACAAACATAGACCTACTAAGCTGGTTATTTAACGTGTTCACCTACCACAAACAAAGACCTACCTATCTGGTTACTGAACGTGCCCACCTACAACAAACATAGACCTACATAGCTGGTTACTGTATGTGTTCACCTACAGAAAACATAGACCTACATAGCTGGTTACTGCACGTGTTCACCTACCACAAACATAGACCTACCTAGCTGGTTATTGCACGTGTTCACCTACCACAAACACAGACCAACCTAGCTGGTTACTGAACGTGCTCACCTAAAACAAACATGACCTACATAGCTGGTTACTGTACGTGTTCACGTACCACAAACATAGACCTATCAAGCTGGTTACTGTACGTGTTCACCAACCACAAACAAAGACCTACCTTGCTGGTTATTGTACGTGTTCACCTACCACAAACATAGACTGACATAGATGGTTACTGAACGTGTTCACCTACCACAAACATAGACCCACCTAGCTAGTTACTGTACATGTTCACCTACCTCATTCTCATGTCTATGGATGTTTTTATCTGCTCATGTCTAAAGATGTTTTTACCTTACTCATGTCTATAGATGTTTTTACCTTTCTCATGTCTATAGATGTTTTTACCTTACTCATGTCTATAGATGTTTTTACCTTACTCATGTCTATAGATGTTTTTACCTTACTCATGTCTATGAATGTTTTTACCTTACTCATGTCTATAGATGTTTTTACCTTACTCATATCTATGGATGTTTTTACCTTACTCATGTCTATGGATGTTTTTACCTGCCTAGCAGGTTACTGAACGCGTTCACCAATCACAAACATAGACCAACCTAGCTGGCTACTGAACGTGTTCACCTACACCAAACATAGACCTACTAAGCTGGTTATTTAATGTGTTCACCTACCACAAACAAAGACCTACCTATCTGGTTACTGAACGTGCTCAACTACAACAAACATAGACCTACATAGCTGTTTACTGCACGTGTTCACATACCACAAACATAGACCAACCTAGCTGGTTACTGAACGTGCTCACCTACAACAAACATGACCTACATAGCTGGTTACTGTAAGTGTTCACTTACCACAAACATAGACCTACCAAGCTGGTTACTGTACGTGTTCACCAACCACAAACATAGACCTACCAAGCTGGTTATTGAACGTGTTCACCTACCACAAACGTTGACCTACATATCTGGTTACTGAACGTGCTCACCTACAACAAACATAGACCTACATAGCAGGTTACTGAACGCGTTCACCAACCACAAACATAGACCTACCTAGCTGGTTACTGTACATGTTCACCTACCACAAACACAGACCAAACTAGCTGGTTACTGAACGTGTTTACCTACCACAAACAAAGACCTACCTAGCTGGTTACTGAGCTTGTTCACCTACCACAAACATAGACCTACCAAGCTGGTTATTGAACGTGTTCACCTACCACAAATGTTGACCTACCTATCTGATTACTGAACGTGCTCACCTACAACAAACATAGACCTACATAGCTGGTTACTGTACGTGTTCACCTACCACAAACATAGACCTACCTAGCTGGTTATTGTACGTGTTCACCTACCACAAACACAGACCAACCTAGCTGGTTACTGAACGTGTTCACCTGCCACAAACAAAGACCTACCTAGCTGGTTACTGAGCTTGTTCACCTACCACAAACAAAAACCTACCAAGCTGGTTATTGAACGTGTTTACCTACCACAAACGTAGACCTACCTATCTGGTTACTGTACGTGTTCACGTACCACAAACATAGACCTACCTAGCTGGTTACTGAACGTGTTCACCAACCACAAACATAGATCTACCTTGCTGGTTACTGTACGTGTTCACCAACCACAAACATAGACCTACCTAGTCGGTTACTGTACGTATTCACCTACCACAAACATATATCTACCTAGCTGGTTTCTGAACGTGATCACCTACCACAAACACACACTTACCTAGCTGGTTACTGTACGAGTTCACCTATAACAAACATAGACCTACATAGCTTGTTACTGAATGCGTTCACCTACCACAAACATAGACCTACCAAGCTGGTTACTGAACGCGTTCACCTACCACAAACATAGACCTACCTAGTTGCTTACTGAGCGTGTTCACCTGCCACAAACACAGACCTATCTAGCTGCTTACTGAGCGTGTTCACCTACCACAAACATAGACCTACTTAGCTGGTTACTGAGCGTGTTCACCTACCACAAACATAGACCTACCTAGCTGGTTACTAAGCGTGTTCATCTACCACAAACATAAACCTACCTATCTGGCTACTGAACGCATTCACCTAGCACAAAAAACCTACCTATCTGGCTACTGAACACATTCACCTACCACAAACGTAGACCTACCTATCTGGTTACTGAACGTGCTCACCTACAACAAACATAGACCTACATAGCTTGTTACTGTACGTGTTCACCTACCACAAACATAGACCTACCTAGCTGGTTATTGTACGTGTTCACCTACCACAAACACAGACCAACCTAGCTGGTTACTTAACGTGTTCACCTACCAGAAACATAGACCTACCAAGCTGGTTAATGAACGTTTTCAACTACCACAAACAAAGACCTACCTACTTGGTTACTGAACGTGCTCACCTACAACAAACATAGACCTACATAGCTGGTTACTGTACGTGTTCACCTACCACAAACATAGACCTACATAGCTGGTTACTGAACGTGTTCACCAACCACAAACATAGATCTACCTTGCTGGTTACTGTATGTGTTCACCAACCACAAACATAGACCTACCTAACTGGTTACTGTACGTGTTCACCTACCACAAACATAGACCTACCTAGCTGGTTTCTGAACGTGATCACATACCACAAACACACACTTACCTAGCTGGTTACTTTACGAGTTCACCTATAACAAACAAAGACCTACATAGCTGGTTACTGAATGCGTTCACCTACCACAAACAAAGACCTACCTATCTTGTTACTGAACGTGTTCACCTACAACAAACATAGACCTACATAGCTGGTTACTGTATGTGTTCACCTACAAAAACATAGACCTACTTAGCTGGTTACTGAAGGTGTTCACCAAATACAAACATAGACCTACCTTGCTGGTTACTGTACGTGTTCCCCTACCACAAACATAGACCTACATAGCTGGTTACTGAACGTGTTCACCAACCACAAACATAGACCTACCTAGCTGGTTACTGAACGTGTTCACCAACCACAAACACAGACCTACCTAGCTGGTTACTGAGCGTGTTCACCTAGCACAAACAAAGACCTACTATCTGGTTACTGAGCGTGATCACCTACCACAAACATAGACATATCTAGCTGGTTACCGAACGTGTTCACCTACCACAAACACAGGCCTATCTAGTTGGTTACTGAGCGTGTTCACCTACCACAAACATAGACCTACCTAGCTGGTTACTGAGCGTGTTCACCTACCACAAACGTAGACCTAACTAGCTGGTTACTGTACGTGTTCACCAACCACAAACATAGACCTACCTAGCTGGTTACTGTACGTGTTCACCTACCACAAACATAGATCTACCTAGCTGGTTTCTGAACGTGATCACCTACCACAAACACACACTTACCTAGCTGGTTACTGTACGAGTTCAACTTTTAACAAACATAGACCTACATAGCTGGTTAGCGAATGCGTTCACCTACCACAAACATAGACCTACCTAGCTGGTTACTGTGCGTTTTCACCTACCGCAAATACAGATAACCTAGCTGGTTACTGAACGTGTTCACCTACAACAAACATAGACCTACTAAGCTGGTTATTTAACGTGTTCACCTACCACAAACAAAGACCTACCTATCTTGTTACTGAACGTGTTCACTACAACAAACATAGACCTACATAGCTGGTTACTGTATGTGTTCACCTACAAAAAACATAGACCTACTTAGCTGGTTACTGAAGGTGTTCACCAAATACAAACATAGACCTACCTTGCTGGTTACTGTACGTGTTCACCTACCACAAACATAGACCTACATAGCTGGTTACTGAACGTGTTCACCAACCACAAACATAGACCTACCTAGCTGGTTACTGAACGTGTTCACCAACCACAAACACAGACCTACCTAGCTGGTTACTGAGCGTGTTCACCTAGCACAAACAAAGACCTACTATCTGGTTACTTAGCGTGATCACCTACCACAAACATAGACATATCTAGCTGGTTACTGAATGTGTTCACCTACCACAAACACAGGCCTATCTAGCTGGTTACTGAGCGTGTTCACCTACCACAAACGTAGACCTAACTAGCTGGTTACTGAACGCGTTCACCTACCACAAACATAGACCTACCTAGCTGGTTACTGAGCGCATTCACCTACCACAAACATAGACCTACCTAGCTGGTCACTGAACGCGTTCACCTGCCACAAACTTAGACCTACCTAGCTGGTTACTGAACGCGTTCACCTACCACAAACATAGACCTACCTAGTTGCTTACTGAGCGTGTTCACCTGCCACAAACACAGACCTACCTAGCTGCTTACTGAGCGTGTTCACCTGCCACAAACATAGACCTACCTAGCTGGTTATTAAGCGTGTTCATCTACCACAAACATAAACCTACCTAGATGGTTACTGAACGCGTTTACCTACCACAAACATAGACCTACCTAGCTGGTTGCTGAGCGTGTTCACCTACCACAAACATAGACCTACCTAGCTGGTTACTGAGCGTGTTCATCTACCACAAACAAAAACCTACTTATCTGGCTACTGAACGCATTCACCTAGCACAAAAAAACCTACCTATCTGGCTACTGAACACATTCACCTAGCACAAACAAAAACCTACCTATCTGGCTACTGAACGTGCTCACCTAGCACAAACAAAAACCTACCTATCTGGCTACTGAACGCGCTCACCTAGCACAAACAAAAACTAACTAGCTGGCTACTGAACGCGCTCACCTAGCACAAACAAAAACTAACTAGCTGGCTACTGAACGCATTCACCTAGCACAAACAAAAACCTACCTATCTGGCTACTGAACGCGTTCACCTAGCACAAACAAAAACGTGTTCACTTACAACAAACACAGAACTAACTACAGAACTTGTTCACTTACAACAAACACAGACATAGCTACAGAACGTGTTTACTTACAACAAACACAGACATAGCTACAGAACGTGTTCACTTACAACAAACACAGACATAGCTACAGAACTTGTTCACATACAACAAACACAGACATAGCTACAGAACTTGTTCACTTACAACAAACACAGACATAGCTACAAAACGTGTTCACTTACAACAAACTCAGATTTAGCTACAGAACGTGTTCACTTACAACAAACACAGTACTAACTACAGAACTTGTTTACTTACAACTAACTACAGAACTTGTTCACTTACAACAAACACAGACATAGCTACAGAACTTGTTCACTTACAACAAACACATTACTAGCTACAGAACGTCTTCACTTACAACAAACACAGAACTAGCTACAGAACGTGTTCACTTACAACATACACATACATGGCTACAGAACGTGTTCACTTACAACAAACACAGACATAGCTACAGAACGTGTTCACTTACAACAAAGACACTACTAACTACAGAACATGTTCACTTACAACAAACATATATATAGCTACAGAACTTGTTCACTTACAACAAACACAGAATTAAGTACATAACTTATTCACCCACAACAAACACAGACATACCTACAGAACTTGTTCACTTACAACAAACACAGACATAACTACAGAACGTGTACACTCACAACAAACACAGACATAAATACAGAACGTGTACACTCACAACAAACACAGACATAGCTACAGAACCTTTTCACTTACAACAAACACAGATATAACTACAGAACGTGTACACTCACAACAAACACAGATATAGCTACAGAACTTGTTCGCTTACAACAAACACAGAACTAACTACAGAACTTATTCACTCACAACAAACACAGACATAGCTACAGAACGTGTACACTTACAACAAACACAGAATTAACTACAGAACGTGTACACTCACAACAAACACAGACATAGCTACACAACGTGTATACTTACAACAAACGCAGACATAGCTACTTAACGTGTACACTTACAACAAACACAGAACGTATTCACTTACAACAAACACAGACATAGCTACAGAACGTGTACACCTACAACAAACACAGACATAGCTATAGAACGTGTACACTCACAACAAACACAGACATAACTACAGAACGTGTACACTTACAACAAACACAGACATAGCTACAGAACGTGTACACTTACAACAAACACAGACATAGCTACATAACTTGTTCACTTACAACAGACATAGCTACAGAACGTGTACACTTACAACAAACACAGACATAGCTACAGAACTTGTTCACTTACAACAAACACAGACATAGCTACAGAACGTGTACACTTACAACAAACACAGAACTAACGACACATTTTATTCACTCACAACAAACACAGACATAGCTACAGAACGTGTACACTTACAACAAACACAGACATAACTACAGAACGTGTTCACTTACAACAAACACAGACATAGCTACAGAACGTGTACACTTACAACAAACACAGACATAGCTACAGAAAGTGTTCACTTACAACAAACACAGACATAACTACAGAACGTGTTCACTTACAACATACACAGACATAGCTACAGAACGTGTACACTTACAACAAACACAGACATAGCTACATAACGTGTTCACTTACTACAAACACAGACATAGCTACAGAATGTGTTCACTTACAACAAACACAGTCATAACTACAGAACGTGTTCACTTACAACAAACACAGACATAGCTACAGAACTTGTTCACTTACAACAAACACAGACATAGCTACAGAACTTGTTCACTTACAACAAACACAGAACTAGCTACAGAACGTGTTCACTTACAACAAACATAGACATAGCTACAGAACGTGTTCACTTACAACAAACACAGACATAGCTACAGAACTTGTTCACTTACAACAAACACAGATATAACTACAGAACGTGTTCACTTACAACAAACACAGACATAGCTACAGAACTTGTTTACTTACAACAAACACAGGCATAGCTACAGAACTTGTTCACTTACAACAAACACAGAACTAGCTTCAGAACGTGTTCACTTACAACAAACACAGACATAGCTACAGAACTTGTTCACTTACAACATACACAGACATAGCTACAGAACTTGTTCACTTACAACAAACACAGACATAGCTACAGAACTTGTTCACTTACAACAAACACAGACATAGCTACAGAACGTGTTCACTTACAACTTGACGCCTTATAAAGAACCGTGGTGCCGTTATGTCGACGGAATCTATGAACAGATCTGATATTGACTTGACGGAACGACCTCTCGACACCCACACTGTAGTACCAGATCTGGATTGACGAGGTGACCAAACATAAACTCGGGGGTAGGCGCACACGACAGGTAGATCGAACAACCTCAATCTTCTAGTCTCTCACTTTCTTCTAACCACCAACGAGGTCGTTTTCGTGGCGAAAGTAAGTGATTAGACTCGAGTGTTAACTTTCTCTAGTGCCGGTCGTTAGACACACTATGAAGCCTGAAACAGCTAACATAAAAGATAACAGAAAACACAATCGAAATATGTAAGTAGGTTTCACAGAACAAGAAATAAACATTCGACTGAGTAAATAGAGAAGAATTATGGGAGATACTAACAACATAAGGAGTAAGCCTAGATCTAACCAATTTATGTGCAAGTTTCAACAACAGCTGTATTGTCAGAACAGCAGCATTGTCAGAACAACAGCATTGTCAGAACAGCAGCATTGTCAGAACAGAATCATTGTCAGAACAGCAGCATTGGCAGAACAGCAGCATTGTCAGAACAGTAGCACTGTCAGAACAGCAGCAGACTACACAGATCAATTTGAAGTTAGATCATGTGTAAGGGGTGCGTACTATCTTCTTTTTGTTTACTACTCAACATGCACTACATGTGTAAGTTAGTCAATCCATAGACGACACAGGCGATTAATGGGCTTCTCTTTGTAGACAATCAGGCACTAATACATGGACAAATAGAAGACTTATAACAGCACAGACAACCAATACAACATACAAATCATCAATGGCACGACAAATATAATAAAAAACAGAACATCAACATAACTATAGACATCACTCAACTAAAGCAAGTACGGGGATCTACATACCTAGGAAGTCTGGTAACAAAAACGACAATTCAGAAACAGCAGAAATACACACAAGATACAACAAAACTTGTCAAATCATTGAATAGCTATCATCACTATTGTCCAACAAGGAATTAAGTCTAGAAGCAAAACGGGCACTGTACAATACAATCTTCATCCCAACGTTGTGCTACCAATGCCAGACCTTGGCCCTAGATGCAAGAACAATAAGCAAAATAACCTCTACTGAGATGAAATGTGTTAGACGAATGGCAGTTTGATGAACAGTCTGAGAGATAAGATCACAAATAAGAAAATAATCTAGGAAAAATTCCTGCAATAGATTACATAAAGAAACAACAGATAAAATGTTTTGGCCACGATGAGATGACAGGAAGATCAAAACACAATACACCGAGCCTAAATAAATGTTGCGAGAACACCAGACTCAAAGGTCGACCACGAAAAAGATGGATTGAAGAAGTATTAGAAACACTAGGAAACATAGTAGCTGAATCCAACAGAAGAGCAAAAGATCGCAAATTATATCTCCCCTCGACACTGAACAACAAATGAGGAAGGAAAGAAGAACTAGTAATTTGTTGTCAAATATGCCACGATTTTGGGTTGTTTTTAGACGGACATTTATTTACACCACATATGCTCGTACCTTCAGCAACATCATCTCTACCACTGATATACATACAACTCAAGCACAATACATTTGCCACCATAGTTGGATTTACTGTAGAAGAATGATCTAGAAGTGCCAGACATCACACACAACTAAATCATCATTACTGTAGAAGAATGATCTGGAAGTGACAGACATCACACACAACTAAATCATCATTACTGTAGAAGAATGATCTAGAAGTGCCAGACATCACACACAACTAAATCATCATTACTGTAGAAGAATGATCTAGAAGTGACAGACATCACACACAACTAAATCATCATTACTGTAGAAGAATGATCTGGAAGTGCCAGACATCACACACAACTAAATCATCATTACTGTAGAAGAATGATCTAGAAGTGACAGACATCACACACAACTAAATCATCATTACTGTAGAAGAATGATCTAGAAGTGACAGACATTACACACAACTAAATCATCATTACTGTAGAAGAATGATCTAAGAGTGACAGACATCACACACAACTAAATCATCATTACTGTAGAAGAATGATCTAGAAGTGACAGACATCACACGCAGCTAAATAATCATTACTGTAGAAGAATGATCTAAGAGTGACAGACATCACACACAACTAAATCATCATTGTCTAACGTGTGATACAAGTTGGACTACAATAGCACACATCCAACTATAGATTTAATTAGGCCTGCGAGCAGAGAGTGAATTCCCAGAAAACCACCACTGGCATGACGTTTTCGGCTTTGCGAGTTTGAGAGTGACGTCAGCCGCTGATACCTCACACGTCACACTAGTTGGTGGATTTTCCGGTTTTATTTTCTGCCCAGTTGCCTTAGTAAATCTATAGTTGGCTATGTACATTTTCCCTACACTCAGAAGAGGAAGCCAGTTAACCTTGTCAACGCCCTACATTCCTTAACTTTGTGACCTCAACAACGTTGCTGACTGATTCATGAGAAAAAATGTGTAGAAATGAATTATAGAATAAACGATCCGACAGTGAGCGCGCGCGCGCACTTCACTACTTGCACGGACATTACAAAATAATGTCACGTGATCTCATGGGGAAGGCTGTCATTGGTCTGTCACACTTGAAGCACATTTGTTCACGTGACCAAGCAACCAGGCGACATTGATGAACGAACTTAAGACCGACTTTTAATGGCCAATAAATGAGCAGGTCCAAATGTCACCCGTCACACTGAACTGTCACATTGAACTGTCACAAACGTCGAACTTGGTTGGAGAAGTCATTCAACGAAGTCTCAATAAAGTTGGCAGTTTGGCGGTTAGAGAGAACGTATTTATAAAAGAAAACTTAATGCAGTCATAAATAAGAAGGGAGATGAAAAGAAAGAAATGTGAAATGTCCTGAGCGGGTCCACATCACCGGAAGATGGACTTCACTCACTACAAAGACATAGATAAAGAGCTTTTTTTTACACCGTAAAATCAATGTCACACGATGTAACGGTCTGGCTAAGATAATCTTAAACGGAATAATGAAAGTGAAGATAGCAAGAGAAGAGAGGGAGTAGAAGAAGGAAATAAGTTGATTATGTTGATAAAATCAACGTTAGCTCAGAGTTGATGATGTTGATAAAATCAACGTTAGCTCAGAGTTGATGATGTTGATAAAATCAACGTTAGCTCAGAGTTGATGATGTTGATAAGATCAACGTTAGCTCAGAGTTGATGATGTTGATAAGATCATCGTTAGCTCAGAGTGACATAAGCTGGGACAAATGTAGACACATAGTTGAGACAAATGTAGACACATAGTTGAGACAAATGTAGACACATAGTTGAGACAAATGTAGACACATAGTTGAGACAAATGTAGACACATAGTTGAGACAAATGTAGACACATAGTTGAGACAAATGTAGACACATAGTTGAGACAAATGTAGATACATAGTTGAGACAAATGTACATACATAGTTGAGACACATGTAGACACATAGTTCAGACAAATGTAGACACATAGTTGAGACAAATGTAGACACATAGTTGAGACACATGTAGACACATAGTTGAGACACATGTAGACACATAGTTGAGACACATGTAGACACATAGTTGAGACACATGTAGACACATAGTTCAGACAAATGTAGACACATAGTTGAGACAAATGTAGATACATAGTTGAGACAAATGTAGACACATAGTTGAGACAAATGTAGACACATAGTTGAGACAAATGTAGATACATAGTTGAGACAAATGTAGACACATAGTTGAGACACATGTAGATATATAGTTGAGACAAATGTAGACACATAGTTGAGACAAATGTAGACACATAGTTGAGACAAATGTAAATATATAGTTGAGACAAATGTAGACACATAGTTCAGACAAATGTAGACACATAGTTGAGACAAATGTAGATGCATAGTTGAAACAAATGTAGACACATAGTTGAGACAAATGTAGATATATCGTTGAGACAAATGTAGACACATAGTTCAGACAAATGTAGACACATAGTTGAGACAAATGTAGACACATAGTTCAGACAAATGTAGACACATAGTTGAGACAAATGTAGACACATAGTTGAGACAAATGTAAACACGTAATTGAGACAAATGTAGACACGTAGTTGAGACAAATATAGACACATAGTTGAGACAAATGTAGACACATAGTTGAGACAAATGTAGACACACCGTTTAGACAAATATAGACACATAGTTGAGATAAATGTATACACATAATTTAGACAAATGTAGACACACATTCAGAACATCGGAATGTCTGTCAAAATGGTTTCAGGTTACAACAGGAGTAAGACAAGGATGTGTCCTCTCACCACTCCTCTTCATCATATATATGGACAAAATACATCAGGAAACAACCAACAACAAGGACAAATCAAATAATAACATAGAGGTAGAAAACTCCAACATCAATGAGCTACTCTGCGCAGATGACCAATGCCTAATATATGAGGATGAAACCCTGCTACAACAGCATTTAACATCTCTAGATAAAAGCTGCACAAACTACAGTATGAAAATTAACACAGCAAAAACAGAGGCTATAAGAATAAGCAAATTAATACACCATTAAACATTAAGATCAAAGATAAAGAAATAAAACAAGTAGAGGAATTCAAGTATTTAGGCACAATGTTCACAGAAGATGGAAAACTAGACAGAGAAATTGACATGAGAATACAAAAAGCAAATGCTGTCACATACCAGCTTTCACCATTGCTAAGACATCCAAACATTTCTATGTCAGCTAAACAACAAATGATAAATAGCATTTTCATACCAACTTTGTGCTATGAAAGTCAAACATGGACCCTTACTAAATCACATTTAAGAAAGATCAATACATGTGAGATGCGTTGCTTGAGAAAAGTAACAAACAACACAAGAAGAGATAGAATACCAAATGTAACCATAAGAAAAATAGTAGGAACAAAACCCTGCCAAGAATATATAGAACAACAACAACTTAAATGGTTTGGCCACCTGGTCAGAATGAATCCTCACCAATCACCATCAAGGGCGTTCTTGTCGAGAATGCATGGGAAAAGACCAAAAGGAAGACCCAGAAGAAGATGGATAGATGCAGTGACAGAGACATGTAACAACAAAGGAAAATCACTAATTCAGACAATTCGAGCAGCACAAGAACGACAATTGATATAAACCACGACACCTTTTAGGTATCAGTGAAAGAGAAAAGAAGAAAGAAGAAGTAGACACACAGTTTAGACAAATGTAGACAGATAGTTTAGACAAATGTAGACACATAGTTGAGACAAATGTAAACACATAGCTGAGACAAATATAGGCACATAGTTTAGACAAATATAGACACATATATGAGACAGATGTAGACACATAGTTGAGACAAATGTAAACACATAGCTGAGACAAATATAGGCACATAGTTTAGACAAATATAGACACATATATGAGACAGATGTAGACACATAGTTGAGACAAAAAATATAGATACATATTTGAGACAAATGTAGAAACATAGCTGAGGCAAATATAGACACATATTTGAGACAATGTAGACACACAGTTTAGACAAATGTAGACAGACAGCTGTCCCAACTGTTAACACACAAGCCGACACAATCTCACCTCTATTGTACATCTGCTCTCTGTGGTTAACATTGCTCGCAGCTATTTAAATTCATTTACCTGTTTTAATATTGTTCCATTTGTCTTTGTTGTGCACTGCAGTGATGACTTTTTCTTTGTTGCTATCATTACTCCTGTCTTTACTGTTAACGCTAGCTCATTATTTTTGCTTTTCTTCAAAGTCTAACATTTCCTGTAACGCCCACTTTCACTCTTAAGATTAAGACTGTACCATAAAAATAAAATCAATGAAGCATTAACATTGCTCTGTGGATTAGCTGGGCATTCGGGTAAAGCTAATCTGGGTCTGAGTAATTGTAGGTAGTTTTTGTTGCCAAGTTAATCTACTACGGCAAAACGGCACGACCTGCCTCGTGCTTGGCTCCGGAGAGGATAGACAGTCAACCTGGAGCGAGGAACCTTAAGGCGGTCGATGGCGACATGTCATCTGTTTCTGTCATTCATTTCAGTCTCCAGTGTATGTAGCTTGTCTCTCTCCATAGCTCTTCTTAGTGGAGTCAGGAATGGTGTAGTGTGACATAGCTAACCGTAAAGTCAGTCACAAGCGTTGAGTGAAAGAGGGTTAATGGAGACTTTAGCTCTACACTGTCACAGTCGGTCTCAGACTGAATGTAAATTGAGATGTTAGTTCCACACTGGTCCTGTGGGTCTCAGACTAAATGTAAATTGAGATGTTAGTTCCACACTGGTCCTGTGGGTCTCAGGCTGACTGTACATTGAGATATTAGTTCCACACTGGTCCTGTGGGTCTCAGGCTGACTGTACATTGAGATATTAGTTCCACACTGGTCCTGTGGGTCTCAGGCTGACTGTAAATTGAGATGTTAGTTCCACACTGGTCCTGTGGGTCTCAGACTGACTGTACATTGAGATATTAGTTCCACACTGGTCCTGTGGGTCTCAGGCTGACTGTACATTGAGATATTAGTTCCACACTGGTCCTGTGGGTCTCAGGCTGACTGTAAATTGAGATGTTAGTTCCACACTGGTCCTGTGGGTCTCAGGCTGACTGTACATTGAGATATTAGTTCCACACTGGTCCTGTGGGTCTCAGGCTGACTGTACATTGAGATATTAGTTCCACACTGGTCCTGTGGGTCTCAGGCTGACTGTAAATTGAGATGTTAGTTCCACACTGCCCTGTGGGTCTCAGAATTACTGTAAATTGAGATGTTAGTTCCACACTTGCCCTGTGGGTCTCAGGCGCTGACTGCAAGAACCAAGTCAATGAAATGGAAAGTGTCACCTAGCACATCACGCCTTAGACTCAATGCAACATTCAGTTCTAGTGTAAAGAGTCACAGCAATAGGAGATGACAGGTGGTCTACTCTCTGCATGTTATCCTTACCACAACCCGTGTCAGCCCAGAACTCAATCTGTACCTGATTTCCCCCCCCCCCCCCCCCCCCCCGGAGCCTGTGTGACACCAACTGAACTTGTTACCCGTGTCTCCAATTCTTGTTCTGTGTCAATATCTCGCTTTCTTCACTTGCTCTCCCCGCCTAGTTTGTGACGTCAGTATTCTGTTGATCTAACTATCCTATCGGGAACTCACTCCGATAACTCTAAGAGTTTTGACCCTTACTAGACATGATAACTCACCGCCTGTTTATTATTTTATTTGTCTAATTGTAAGATAAATGTAATGACATATCATTTAATGAATGGAACGAATCAGTTGGAGGCATGCAAGTACGCGAGATACCCGTGACACTGAGATTGTTGTACATGATGATCGTAGTCTAGCAAACTTCTCCTGCAGACACATCAAGAAAGCACTCAATGTGTTACGGCACACTAGGCGCAATAAAAACACCGGAACTGAAAACACTTCAACAAAAACAGAATGGCGTAGCTTTTATGTTAGTGGCCATAAAGTAGACCCCTTCTGAGCGTTACTGCAACTTTTAGAAACATTCGTAGAAGTCACTCCCTCATAAGGTTGAGAACACAGGTTGAACACTGCCTTGACAATCTTCGTGACTTTGTTGTTAGTTTTGAAAGCAAGAAAACGTCAGAAAAGTCAAGGACGTCATCTCGTTACTGTCCAAAGATGTGGCTGCTAATTGTCAGCGCATAGGCAACTGGACGCAAGTCTTGACTCGCGATTCATCAAATCATAAAGTCAGCGCATAGGCAACTGGACGCAAGTCTTGACTCGCGATTCATCAAATCATAAAGTCAGCGCATAGGCAACTGTAGGCAAGTCTTGACTCGCGATTCATCAAATCATAAAGTCAGCGCATAGGCAACTGGACGCAAGTCTTGACTGGCGATTCATCAAATCATAAAGTCAGCGCATAGGCAACTGGACCAAGTCTTGACTCGCGATTCATCAAATCATAAAGTCAGCGCATAGGCAACTGGACGCAAGTCTTGACTCGCGATTCATCAAATCATAAAGTCAGCGCATAGGCAACTGGACCAAGTCTTGACTCGCGATTCATCAAATCCTAAAGTCAGCGCATAGGCAACTGGACCAAGTCTTGACTCGCGATTCATCAAATCATAAATTACACATTCAATGGCAGCATCCAAGCATCCATGACTGATTCTCACAAGTGCCGACCTGTACACTCTGCTTCATCCACTGATGTTCTACGCCCCCCCCCCCTCCAACCAGCTTCCGTTCAATCTTAAAGAAACCACCAAATGCCTTGGGGCGACTGACATAGTGTTGCCCTGACACTTCTTCAATATAACATAACATGCCGTTTATCCACAACTGAAACATAATTTGATGCAAACAGGAGATGGGTCATGTCAGAAATCTTAGAGGGCACCTAACATTTGTTTACAAGATTTGAAATATTCGCGTCACTTCCGCTCTGCTTACAGAACGACGGACTTCATCACGCCGTCAACCCGTTCAGTTGGAGATATGCTACTATGGACATGCCTCATTGCTGCTCTCCGTGCGAGTGTGGGAGATATGCTACTATTGACATGCCTCATTGCTGCTCTCCGTGCGAGTGTGGGAGATATGCTACTATTGACATGTCTCATTGCTGCTCGCCGTGCGAGCGTGGGAGATATGCTACTATGGACATGTCTCATTGATGCTCTCCGTGTGAGTGTGGGAGATATGCTACTATTGACATGTCTCATTGATGCTCTCCGTGTGAGTGATATGCTACTATTGACATGTCTCATTGATGCTCTCCGTGTGAGTGTGGGAGATATGCTACTATGGACATGTCTCATTGATGCTCGCCGTGTGAGTGTGGGAGATATGCTACTATTGACATGTCTCATTGCTGCTCGCCGTGCGAGCGTGGGAGATATACTACTATGGACATGTCTCATTGCTGCTCTCCGTGTGAGTGTGGGAGATATGCTACTATGGACATGCCTCATTGCTGCTCGCCGTGCGAGTCTGGGAGATATGCTACTATGGACATGCCTCATTGCTGCTCGCCGTGCGAGTCTGGGAGATATGCTACTATGGACATGCCTCATTGCTGCTCGCCGTGCGAGTCTGGGAGATATGCTACAATGGACATGTCTCATTGCTGCTCTCCGTGTGAGTGTGGGAGATATGCTACTATGGACATGCCTCATTGCTGCTCGCCGTGCGAGTCTGGGAGATATGCTACTATGGACATGCCTCATTGATGCTCTCCGTGTGAGTGTGGGAGATATGCTACTATGGACATGCCTCATTGCTGCTCGCCGTGCGAGTCTGGGAGATATGCTACTATGGACATGCCTCATTGATGCTCTCCGTGCGAGTCTGGGAGATATGCTACTATGGACATGTCTCATTGATGCTCTCCGTGTGAGTGTGGGAGATATGCTACTATGGACATGCCTCATTGATGCTCTCCGTGCGAGCGTGGGAGATATGCTACTATGGACATGCCTCATTGCTGCTCGCCTTGCGAGTCTGGGAGATATGCTACTATTGACATGTCTCATTGCTGCTCTCCGTGCGAGTGTGGGAGATATGCTACTATGGACATGCCTCATTGCTGCTCTCCGTGCGAGTCTGGGAGATATGCTACTATTGACATGTCTCATTGCTGCTCTCCGTGCGAGCGTGGGAGATATGCTACTATGGACATGCCTCATTGCTGCTCGCCGTGCGAGTCTGGGAGATATGCTACTATTGACATGTCTCATTGCTGCTCTCCGTGCGAGTGTGGGAGATATGCTACTATTGACATGCCTCATTGCTGCTCTCCGTGCGAGTCTGGGAGATATGCTACTATGGACATGCCTCATTGCTGCTCTCCGTGCGAGTGTGGGAGATATGCTACTATGGACATGCCTCATTGCTGCTCTCCGTGCGAGTGTGGGAGATATGCTACTATGGACATGTCTCATTGCTGCTCTCTGTGCGAGTGTGGGAGATATGCTACTATGTACATGCCTCATTGCTGCTCTCCGTGTGAGTGTGGGAGATATGCTACTATGGACATGTCTCATTGCTGCTCTCCGTGAGAGTGTGGGAGATATGCTACTATGGACATGTCTCATTGTTGCTCTCCGTGTGAGTGTGGGAGATATGCTACTATGGGCATGTCTCATTGCTGCTCTCCGTGAGAGTGTGGGAGATATGCTACTATGGACATGTCTCATTGTTGCTCTCCGTGTGAGTGTGGGAGATATGCTACTGTGGGCATGTCTCATTGCTGCTCTCCGTGTGAGTGTGGGAGATATGCTACTATGGACATGTCTCATTGTTGCTCTCCGTGAGAGTGTGGGAGATATGCTACTATGGACATGTCTCATTGTTGCTCTCCGTGTGAGTGTGGGAGATATGCTACTATGGGCATGTCTCATTGCTGCTCTCCGTGAGAGTGTGGGAGATATGCTACTATGGATATGTCTCATTGCTGCTCTCCGTGCGAGTGTGGGAGATATGCTACTATGGGCATGTCTCATTGCTGCTCTCCGTGAGAGTGTGGGAGATATGCTACTATGGGCATGTCTCATTGCTGCTCTCCGTGAGAGTGTGGGAGATATGCTGCTATGGACATGTCTCATTGCTGCTCGCCGTGCGAGTCTGGGAGATATGCTACTATTGACATGTCTCATTGCTGCTCTCCGTGCGAGAGTGGTAGATATGCTACTATGGACATGTCTCATTGTTGATCTCCGTGCGAGTCTGGGAGATATGCTACTATGGACATGTCTCATTGTTGCTCTCCGTGTGAGTCTGGGAGATATGCTACTGTGGACATGTCTCATTGTTGCTCTCCGTGTGAGTCTGGGAGATATGCTACTGTGGACATGTCTCATTGCTGCTGTCCGCTCGAGCGTGGAAAAGGCAAACAGCTATTTTTTTTTACTTCAGCTTGAACATAAACTTCGTTATTCACATACAATTTAGGGAGGGAAGTGGGGTGGTATGTGTAACGTAAATGCTAGAACTATTAAACTATAACAGTGAATGATGGACTATGTTGTTCAGTGAAGCAAAACCTATAAAAAGAACATCGGACAAATAAAGACAAAGGAAAATTGTTTCATTTTTCATGGCCTTTTTTATGCTCGTTTCTTTCACTTATTACGGCAAAGCACAGAACATGTATCCTGAAGGTACGGGGAAGCCATTAAGTTTGTTGTTGTTACGGCGTGTCGGGTGACGCCCACTTTCACTGGAGATCGTTTGCCTAGAGCCTTGATACGATAACTAGCTACGACAGACGATCGGTCGCGCCATTACAAATCTATGGATTGTCTGTCCCGATAGTGTCGATAACTTTACTAAGTACATGGAATAGAAATGCACTTCTAAAGTGGAACATCGCATAGGCTCATTAGGAAGTCGGGTGGTTCACTTTCATTGTAAGTATAGCTGTGGAATATTTGGGGGTGGGGGTGCTGGTGGAATGAAGTAAGCAGCTACACAGACAAGTGGGGCAGGTCTGCAAAGTTATACGACAGACATACAGTATGTGAAACTATGGGGTAACGTGTTTGCTGACAACGGAAACATGGAACAGACATTAACTGACAACAAAACACAGGTTTGCTGTTTGATTTTCTCCTCGAGTCAATAAAACACTTCTTATATGAGCACACACGGCCTGTACAATGACACGTTTGTTGTTAACAATTGCCTCTCAACGTCTACATTGCTTATCTCCCCTGTCTCTACAAAAGTTGGAGTTTTCAAAAAGTAAACCCTCCAAATTTTTTATCTTTCTTTCTTTCTTTCTTTCGTTCTTTCTTTCTTTCTTTCTTTCTTTCTTGCGTTCACCCGATGATTGCTAAAGAAATGGAATGACCTATTCGCCATCCGTCATTGAAGGGACCTTCGATGGGGGTGTAGATGCGTTGTGTTGAGGTTTCACGTAGAACTATGATACTTGCGTCTTTCGTCCAAACACATTCGATTCCAGAGGCATTTTTGAGTACCGGGTTGTCTTCCCTCTTTGATCCCTTCTCGCTTGGCCAGACTGGATTGGTTAGTCTGTTTCTAGAGGCACCGCGAAGAGGTGGGGTAGGGTGCTGGTTCACCGATCCTGGCGCAAGCCATCAGCTATGAATCGCTGACAGCATCCAGCTCTGTTCCTTCCTAAAATTATACGACCTAATGAATATTGATGGATGGAAGCCAGTTCTATTTCATGTTAATCCAGTCCTATCATGTGAAAGCCAACTGTGGACAACACAGAAGAACACCATTGGGGACCAGATAAATGCAGTTTCCTAGAACAGCTTGGAGATGCTAGGCTAAAGAGAGAGTGAACGAGTTTTCTCTTAAATAGGCTATCGGACATGACAAGGCAGCGATCATTTTGTTCGCTTCTCAAGAGAAGGAACAGCTGGGCCGTGCTGTGAGAGCTGGAGAAACTGAGGGAAGACTAGATAGAGAGAAACTGTGGGAAGCCTGGATAGAGAGAAACTGAGGGAAGACTAGATAGAGAGAAACTGAGGGAAGTCTGGATAGAGAGAAACTGAGGGAAGACTAGATAGAGAGAAACTGAGGGAAGTCTGGATAGAGAGAAACTGAGAGAAGACTAGATAGAGAGAAACTGAGGGAAGTCTGGATAGAGAGAAACTGAGAGAAGACTAGATAGAGAGAAACTGAGGGAAGACTGGATAGAGAGAAACTAAGAGAAATGATACCAGAGAGTTTAGCAGAATGACCGGAAACCAACAGTGAACGTAAACAACTGGTTTCTTCCTCTTCTTTCCATCCTCATTTGCCTTTTAGTTTCGAGGAAGTTAATATTTGCGGACCTTTGCTCTTCCGTTGGCCTCTCCTGGTGTTATGTTTCCTAATGTTTCTAATTTTCCATCAATCCATCTTTTGCTCTTCTGTTGGCCTGCTCCTGTTATGTTTCCTAGTGTTTCTAATTTTCCATCAATCCATCTTTTACTCTTCTGTTGGTCTCTCCTGCTGTTATGTTTCCTAGTGTTTTTAATATTTTAGCAATTACATTTTTTTCGTGGTTGGCCCTTGAGTCTGGTGTTCTCGCAAAGTTTATTAAAGTCTCGTTGTGTTGTGTTTTGGTGTTTCTGTCCCATCAACAAACATTTTAAGTTGTTTCTTTGTACATTAATTAGTTGGGAATTATTCCTTGTGTGTTTTATTTCGCTCTTAAATCTAGATATTATCACTCAGGCTGGCTCCTGTCATGCATCTAACACATCTAATTTCGGCATTGGTTATTTTTTTTAGATTGTTCTTGAGTCTAACTTGACAGTAGAACATGGAATGAAGCTTATGTTGCTGGGTGCCCGTTTTGCCTCTAGGATATTTCTTTGTTGACCAGCAATGCTGACATTTGTTCCATTACTTGTCTAGTTTTGTTTAATCTTCAATCCAATATTTGTATTTCCAGAAAACACTAGATTTTCTTATAGGCAAGTGTAAAAATATAATGTTTTAGAGGGGCATGATCGCCCCTGCCAGCAGACCAGATACACAGATGAAGATGATGGCTAAAGGTGGTAACAAACAAGAAAGAAGGACAAGTTGCAGGACATAAAACTGGAGATAGAAACAATATAACAGGTTATGAAAACAACATGAAAATAGATTGAATATCTCTCTCTCTCTCTCTCTCTCTCTCTCTCTCTCTCTCTCTCTCTCTTTCTGCGATCAGGACTCAATCAGAGTAGGATCCCAGACTCTCACATGAAGTCAGCTGTCAGTCTAAGTGTGTTGATCGCCCCCACAGGCACAACATCACAATTAGAGTCTGCCAGATCCACTCTGATTGAACACCCGTTAAAACGTTGCACTGTGTTCCGCGTAAGTGGCCCAGTGCATCCGATTTCAGCCAGCATTTTATTCAGGTTTGCATTCCTTAGCCTTTGATTGTCCCCATTGATTGAATATTAAATAGATTGAATATGAAATAGATTGAATATGAAATAGATTGAATATGAAATAGATTGAATATGAAATAGATTGAATATTTCTCAAGAAAATAACGCAGTAATGTAGCCAGATATGCTTTGCACTTGAACACACAGGGAACATGAACATAGGGAGTGGAAGCATTTTTGTTCCTATTGATGCCCAGTTAACACACATATTGTAAGTGCCTATATGTTTTGTTAGTTAATAACTATGTTAACATTCATGTAAACAACTGTATTGCTAACATAAGGATGTGATACTAGTGCTAACATACGAATGTTATACTAGTGCTAATATATGGATGTGTTACCAGTGCTAACATATGGATGTAATACCAGTGCTAACATATGGATATTATTCCAGTGCTAACATATGGATATGATTCCAGTGCTAACATATGGATGTGATACTAATGTTAACATATGGATGTAAAAGTTGGAAATCCACCCAGACTTTAGATATAAAATTGAATGTCTTTGAAAAACAAATGTCTACGTAGGATCTCAAACATAAGCTGGAAAGAAAACATTTCAAATGAACAGATAAGAGAGGAATCAAAACAAGAATATGTGTCGAGCTTTATAAGAAAAGGGCGTTGTAAATACATCGGTCATGTGCTGAGAATGAATGAAGAAAGACTTCCCCGTCAGGCATTCATGTGGAAAGCATCTGGTAAAGGAAAACAAGGCAGACCAAGAGAATTGCTACCAGAACAATTACCAGGGAAAGCTCAACCATGGGACTAAGAACAACCAAGAACTACAAGAACTACAAGAACTACAAGAACTAGCAGCAGATCGTCAATCATGGAGAACTAGGACTTCCGCCCTGTGTGCCATCTTCTGCCCGAGAGGAAAATGAATGAATGAACGAATGAATGAATGAATGAACGAATGAATGAACGAATGAATGTACGAATGAATGAACGAATGAACGAATGAACGAATGAACGAATGAATGAACGAATGAACGAATGAACGAATGAATGAACGAATGAACGAATGAATGAACGAATGAATGAACGAATGAATGAACGAATGAACGAATCAATGAACGAATCAATGAATGAAATAACTGTATATGCTGTCAATATTAAGGTCATGGCTAGTATTCATGAAAGAAGAGAATAAGCAATTAAGTAACAACTTCTATGACTCTCTGCGACTCTTATCTCTGTTCTGATCCCGACTTATCGCTCTTTCCTGCGCTTGTGTTAGACCCGTACCTATTAATTAACGAATGGTAATTAGTAGGATAACTTTAGCAACACTATGGGCGATAATAGTACTATTCGATTGAGTTGTTTCCCTTTATATAAGGGGAACAATAGCTCATGTCAGGGCTTCCATTTCGTTGTTCTCACTGCCCTAATTGTTTTACTATCACAGTTTACCTTTCAAGCCTTGATGACCATGGTAATACACATACGAGAGGGCATCAAATATTATAAGTCATCAGGCAAGATAAGATATGACCAGACGTGGACAGTAGATCCGATGCAGAAAGTTTAATGCAGCTACAGTTTAATTAATATAGTCTGGCTACAGTTTAAACAAATTAGACTGGCTACAGGTTAACTAATATAGTTTGACTACAATTTAAACAATTTAGACTGGCTACAGGTTAACTAACATAGTTTGGCTACAATTTAAACAATTTAGACTGGCTACAGGTTAACTAACATAGTTTGGCTACAATTTAAACAATTTAGACTGGCTACAGTTAACTAATATAGTTTGGCTACAATTTAAACAATTTAGACTGGCTACAGTTTAACTAATATAGTCTGGCTACAGTTTAAACAATTTAGACTGACTACAGTTAACTAATATAGTCTGGCTACAGTTTAAATAAAATAGAATGGATTTAGAGTGAACCTATATAATTGGCTACAGTCTAAACTTCACTACACTGGATAGAGTCTGATCACTCTATATTGGTTACATTCTGAACTACTAGAGGCTGGATACAATCTGAATTACTAGAGTCTGGATACAATCTGAATTACTAGAGTCTGGATACAATCTGATCTACTAGAGGCTGGATACAATCTGAACTACTAGAGGCAGAATACAATCTGATCTTCTAGAGGCTCGATACAAATCTGAACTACTAGAGTCTGGATACAATCTGATCTTCTAGAGGCTGGATACAAATCTGAACTACTAGAGTCTGGATACAATCTGAACTACTAGAGTCTGGATACAATCTGATCTACTAGAGGCTGGATACAATCTGAACTACTAGAGGCAGAATACAATCTGATCTTCTAGAGGCTCGATACAAATCTGAACTACTAGAGTCTGGATACAATCTGAACTACTAGAGGCTGGATACAATCTGATCTACTAGAGATTGGATACAATCTGATCTTCTAGAGACTGGATACAATCTGAACTACTAGAGGCTGGATACAATCTGATCTTCTAGAGGCTGGATACAATCTGAACTACTAGAGTCTGGATACAATCTGAACTACTCGAGTCTGGATACAATCTGAACTACTAGAGGCAGGATACAATCTGATCTTCTAGAGGCTCGATACAAATCTGAACTACTAGAGTCTGGATACAATCTGAACTACTAGAGGCTGGATACAACCTGATCTACTAGAGACTGGATACAATCTGATCTTCTAGAGACTGGATACAATCTGAACTACTAGAGGCTGGATACAATCTGATCTTCTAGAGACTGGATACAATCTGATCTACTAGAGGCTGGATACAATCTGAACTACTAGAGGCTGCATACAATCTGATCTTCTAGAGACTGGATACAATCTGAACTACTAGAGGCAGCATACAATCTGATCTTCTAGAGACTGGATACAATCTGAACTACTGGAGGCTGGATACAATCTGAACTACTAGAGGCTGGATACAATCTGAACTACTAGAGGCTGGATACAATCTGATCTACTAGAGGCTGGATACAATCTGATCTTCTAGAAGCTGGATACAATCTGATCTTCTAGAGAATGGATACAAATCTGAACTACTAGAGGCTGGATACAATCTGATCTTCTAGAGACAGGATACAATCTGATCTTCTAGAGGTTGGATACAAATCTGATCTACTAGAGGCTGCATACAATCTGATCTTCTAGAGGCTGGATACAAATCTGAACTACTAGAGTCTGGATACAATCTGATCTTTTAGAGGTTGGATACAAATCTGAACTAATAGAGTCTGGATACAATCTGATCTACTAGATGTTGGATACAATCTGATCTACTAGTTGCTGGATACAATCTGATCTTCTAGAGACTGGATACAATCTGATCTTCTAGAGACTGGATACAATCTGATCTACTAGATGCTGCATACAATCTGAACTACTAGAGGCTGGATACAATCTGATCTTCTAGAGACTGGATACAATCTGAACTACTAGAGGCTGGATACAATCTGATCTACTAGATGCTGGATACAATCTGATCTACTAGTTGCTGGATACAATCTGATCTTCTAGAGACTGGATACAATCTGATCTTCTAGAGTCTGGATACAATCTGATCTACTAGATGTTAGATACAATCTGAACTACTAGAGGCTGGATGCAATCTGATCTTCTAGAAACTGGATACAATCTGATCTTCTAGAGGCTGGATACAATCTGATCTACTAGAGGCTGGATACAATCTGATCTTCTAGAAGCTGGATACAATCTGATCTTCTAGAAAATGGATACAAATCTGAACTACTAGAGGCTGGATACAATCTGATCTTCTAGAGAAAGGATACAATCTGATCTTCTAGAGGTTGGATACAAATCTGAACTACTAGAGGCTGCATACAATCTGATCTTCTAGAGGGTGGATACAAATCTGAACTACTAGAGTCTGGATACAATCTGATCTTCTAAAGGTTGGATACAAATCTGAACTACTAGAGTCTGGATACAATCTGATCTACTAGTTGCTGGATACAATCTGATTACTAGAGGCTGGATACAATCTGAACTACTAGAGGTTGTATACAATCTGATCTACTAGATGCTGCATACAATCTGATCTACTAGCGACTGGATACAATCTTATCTACTAGATGCTGCATACAATCTGATCTACTAGAGGCTGGATACAATCTGAACTACTAGATGCTGCATACAATCTGATCTACTAGAGGCTGGATACAATCTGATCTACTAGAGGCTGGATACAATCTGATCTACTAGAGGTTGGATACAATCTGATCTACTAGAGGCTGGATACGATCTGATCTACTAGATGTTGGATACAATATGATCTACTAGAGGCTGGATACAATTTGAACTACTAGATGCTGCATACAATCTGATCTACTAGAGTCTGGATACACTCTGATCTACTAGAGTCTGGTTACAAATCTGAACTACTAGAGGCTGGATACAATCTGATCTACTAGAGGCTGGATACAATCTGATCTACTAGAGGTTGTATACAATCTGATCTACTAGAGGCTGGATACAATCTGATCTACTAGAGGCTGGATACAATCTGATCTACTAGAGGTTGGATACAATATGATCTACTAGATGCTGCATACAATCTGATCTACTAGAGGCTGGATACAATCTGATCTACTAGAGGTTGGATACAATCTGATCTATAAGATGCTGGACACAATCTGATCTACTAGATGCTGGATACAATCTGATCTATTAGATGCTGGATACAATATGATCTATTAGATGCTGGATACAATCTGAACTACTAGAGGCTGGATACAATCTGAACTAATATGAACATAACCACAGATTCAATTGTTATAGACTGGCTATAGTTTCAACTATTATAGACTTGATACAGTCTGAATTAATAGGGTTGGATAGAGTCTGAACTGATATAGAGTGAATACAGTCTGGTAGAGTAGACAGCCTTGTAAAGTAGACAGCCTGGTAGGATAGCCAGTCTGGTAAAGTAGAAAGCATTGTAGAGTAGACAGCCTGGTAGAGCAGACAGCCTGGTAAAGTAACAATAATGATAAAGTAGACAGCCTGGTAGGATAGCCAGTCTGGTAAAGTAGAAAGCATTGTAGAGTAGACAGCCTGGTAGAGTAGACAGCCTGGTAGAGCAGACAGCCTGGTAGAGCAGACAGCCTGGTAAAATAATAATAATGATAAAGTAGACAGCCTGGTAGGATATAAAGTCTGGTAAAGTAGACAGCCTGGTAGGATAGAAAGTCTGGTAAAGTAGACAGCCTGGTAGGATAGAAAGTCTGGTAAAGTAGACAGCCTTGTAGAGTAGACAACGATGTAGAGTAGACAGTCTGGTAGAGTAGACAACCTGATAGAGTAGACAACCTGATAGAGTAGACAACCTGATAGAGAAGACAGTAAACATTGCTTAGTCCATAGCTCGAATATAAATAAGCTGCCATTTTGGTGCGTTCCATGACGTCATATCCACACGATATATGTTATTGCAGCGAGTTCGCAGATTTTTGAAAATGTTTTCAAGGGTTTGAACATAAATGTTTGTTCACAATTCGTTAACCTTCGCTGTAGATAAAGTCGTTAATTCGATGGCTTCGTTTCGGACGTTTGGTAGCTAAGGACCTAACTTGTGCAAACGGATGGCATTGGCAAGGATCATTTTGAATCTATGAAGTGGGCTCATTTTGTGTTTAACTCAAAAGCATATGTGCTTTTTAACCAAAGACCTTTTTTGGGGAACTCAATGAAGATATCCCCGATGGAAGAATAAATTGTACTATTAGTCCCATAAATGATTCGCTTCCAGAGGTTTATGATGTAAACAAAGCAGTTTTGTCATTGCAAGTGAATAATGTCCACACCTATAATTGGTCAGGATTGTGTAGCAGCAGCAGCTTTATAGCGAACACAGAAAACATCATAGGATTGTGCTGTTCTGAAACAGCTATGCCACGCTACCCTAGAATTGCCTTTAATGGGATTACTGTGACCACAAACCACTCTCCATGTGTGTGCCACATATTTACACCCCAGAAAGAAACACTGAATATAACAACATCATGTGCCGTCTGTTATATTAATGACCACAGACCAGGAGCCTCCAGTATGATTGATACAACTGTTGCACCAAGCATTTCATCAGCAGAGCCATATCTATGGAATGTTAATCTGACATTGTTCTTGAATGATGTCCAAGTTAATGAGACATCAGAATCGTGTGGCGGCAACTACAAGAAGGGAGCGGAGAACATCAAGTTCTGCTGCTATAAAGGAGACTTGCCTTGCTATCCCAGAATTGCCTTAATTGGGATCACTGTAGTTGAAAACTTCTCCTCTTGTGTAAACTACACATTCACATTTAAGAGTGAATCAGTGAAGGTCGCAAAATCATATTCTCTCTGTGGTTTTACTAACTACAGGTCATGTGGCTTCTGTTGGATTGGAAATGATAACTTACCACCACTGTGTGTCTATATGTTTGGAATTGGAGTCATCAACGATGGCCTAACATCATCAAGTGCTATGACGATCATCATTTTCGGGAGGACGTGAACTCCCATGGTATATGGTGGATAGGCGACAGGAACCATTGAAGGCTATGTCTGAAAAGTGTTCCTCCTTGCAGTTTCCTCATATTCCAAGTCCGGCTTGTTGCAGGAGCTACTGAGTTAAGTGCTCTGTGCACACCGTGAGCTGTGTGTCTCATCCGTTTTGATCCTGTTTCGATATCCCGCTTGTTTACGATGAATGATGATATCGTATGACAGGGAACAGTTGGCTGTGTTCACTTTCTGCGCGGTTTCGCCTTATGTCTTTTGGCGTGTGCTGAGACTGCTACGATGGGGACTACAGTTACCTTTCTTTGTTTGGGAGATGAGTTAGTAATTCGGATGATTCCACTGGCACGGGCGGTTGAGCAATTATGGATTTTAATTCGTTTGCTGTGATACCGAGGCCTTTAAATAACCAATAACCAATAACCAATAAACAAAAAAAAAAGACAGTCTGGTAGAGTAGACAGCCTGGTAGAGTAGACAGCCCGGTAGAGTAGACAGCCTGGTAGAGTAGACAGTCTGATAGAGTAGACAGTCTGATAGAGTAGACAGCCTTGTAGAGTAGACAGCCTGGTAGAGTAGACAGTCTGGTAGAGTAGACAGCCTTGTAGAGTAGACAGTTTGATAGGGTAGACAGCCGTGTAGAGTAGACAACCTGGTTCAGTAGACATCCTTGTAGAGTAGACAGCCTGATAGTGTAGACAACATGGTAGAGAATACAGTCTGATAGATAGCCTAATAGATTAGACAGACTGATAAAGTAGACAGCCTGATAGAGTAGACAGCGTGATAAAGTAGACAGCCTGGTAGAGTAGACAGCCTGGTAAAGTAGACAGCCGGGTAGAGTAGACAGTCTGATAGAGTAAACAGCCTGATAGAGTAGATAGCCTGATAGAGTAGACAGCCTGATAGAGTAGACACCCTGATAAAGTAGACAGCTTGGTAGAGTAGGGAGCCTGGTAGAGTAAACATAATGATAAAGTAAACAGCCTGATGGAATAGACAGCATGTAGAGTAGACAGCCTGGTAGAGTAGACAGCCTGATAGAGTAGACAATCTGGTAGAGTAGACAACCTGATAGAATAGACAGCCTGGTAGAGTAGACAGCCCAGTAGAGTAGACAGCCTGATAGAGTAAATAGCCCAGTAGTGTAGACAGCCTGATAGAGTAGACATCCCAGTAGTGTAGACAGTCTGGTAGAGTAGACAGCCTGAAAGAGTAGACAGCCCTCTAGTGTAGACAACCTGGTAGTGTAGACAGCCCAGTAGTGTAGATAGCCTGGTAGAGTAGACAGCCTGAAAGAGTAGACAGCCCTGTAGTGTAGACAGCCTGGTAGTGTAGACAGCCCGTGTGAGTAGATTTCCTGTGCCAGTAGACAGCTTGTGTCATAGGCAGCTTGGCAGTGTATACAGCCTGGTAAAGTAGACGGCCTGGTAGAGTAGGCAGCTTGTGTGAGTAGACAGCTTGTGTGAGTAGACAGCCTGGTAGAGTAAACACCCTGGTAGAGTAGACAGCCTGGTAGAGTAAACACCCTGGTAGAGCAGACAGCATGTGGGACTACTCCTAGTAGTGACTTCAGCTTGTGTGAGTAGACGGCCTGTTTGAGTAGACAGCTTGTGTGAATAGACAGCCCGTGTGAGTAGACAGCTTGTGTGAGTAGAGAGCTTGTGTGAGTAGACGGCCTGTGTGAGTAGACAGCCCTTGTGAGTAGACAGCTTGTGTGTGTAGGCAGCTTGTGTGAGTAGGCAGCCTGGTAGAGTAAACAACCTGGTAGAGTAAGCACCCTGAAAGAGTAAACACCCTGGTAGAGTAGACAGCCTGTTAGAGCAAACACCCTGGTGGAGTAAACACCCTGGTAGAGTAGACAGCCTGGTAGAGTATACACCCTGGTAGAGTTAACAGCCTGTGTGAGTAAACAGTCTGGTAGAGTAGACAGCCTGGTAGAGTAGACAGTCAGGTAGAGTAGACACCCTGATAGTGTAGACAGCCTTGTAGAGTAGACAGCCTGGTAAACACCCTGATAGTGTAGACAGCCTGATAGAGTAGACAGCCTGGTAGAGTAGACAGCTTGGTAGAGTAGACACCCTGGTAGAGTAGACACACTGGTAGAGTAGACAGCCTGGTAGAGTAGACACCCTGGTAGAGTAGAGAGCCTGGTAGAGGAGACAGCATTGTAGAGTACACAGCCTGTTAGAGCAAACACCCTGGTGGAGTAAACACCCTGGTAGAGTAGACAGCCTAGTAGTGTAAACAACCTGGTAGAGTAGACAGCCTAGTAGAGTAGACAGACTGGTAGAGTAGACAGCCTGGTAGAGTAGACACCCTGGTAGTGTAGACAGCCTGTGTGAGTAGACTGCCTGGTAGTGTAGACAGCCTGGTAGAGTAGACTGCCTGGTAGTATAGACAGCCTGTGTGAGTAGACTGCCTGGTAGTGTAGACAGCCTGTGTGCGTAGACTTCCTGGTAGTGTAGACAGCCTGGTAGTGTAGACAGCCTGTGTGAGTAGACAGCCTGGTAGTGTAGACAGCCTGGTAGAGTAGACTGCCTGGTAGAGTAAACAGCCTGGTAGAGTAGACAGCCTGGTAGTGTAGACAGCCTGGTAGAGTAGACAGCCTGGTAGAGTAGACTGCCTGGTAGAGTAAACACCCTGGTAGTGTAAACACCCTGGTAGAGTAGACATCCTGGTAGAGTAAACACCCAGGTAAAATAGACAGCCTGTGTGAGTAGACAGTCTGTGTGAGTAGACAGTCTGTGTGAGTAGACAGTCTGTGTGAGTAGACTGCCAGTGTGAGTAGACAGCCTGTGTGAGTAGACTGCCTGTGTGAGTAGACTGTCTGTGTGAGTTGACAGCCTGTGTGAGTAGACAGTCTGTGTGAGCAGACAGCCCGTGTGAGTAGACAGTTTGTGTGAGTAGACAGTTTGTGTGAGTAGACAGTCTGTGTGAGTAGACAGTCTGTGTGAGTAGACAGTCTGTGTGATTAGACAGTCTGTGTGAGTAGACAGCCCGTGTGAGTAGACAGCCCGTGTGAGTAGACAGCATGTGTGAGTAGACAGCCTGTGTGAGTAGACAGCCTGTGTGAGTAGACAGTCTGTGTGAGTAGACAGTCTGTGTGATTAGATAGTCTGTGTGAGTAGACAGCCCGTGTGAGTAGATAGTCTGTGTGAGTAAACAGCCTGTGTGAGTAGACAGTCTGTGTGAGTAGACATCCTGTGTGAGTAGACAGTCTGTGTGAGTAGACAGCCTGTGTGAGTAGACAGTCCGTGTGATTAGATAGTCTGTGTGATTAGATAGCCTGTGTGAGTAGACTGCCTGTGTGAGTAGACAGTCTGTGTGAGTAGACAGTCTGTGTGATTAGACAGCCTGTGTGAGTAGACAGCCCGTGTGAGTAGACAGTCTGTGTGAGTAGACAGTCTGTGTGATTAGACAGCCTGTGTGTGGAGACTGCCCGTGTGAGTAGACAGCCCATGTGAGTAGACAGACTGTGTGAGTAGACAGCTTATATGCATAGAATGACAACCAAGTTGATGGCAACATTGTCATTGTTATAGACATGACAGATATCAGGTCTCTCTCTACCTATCTGCTATGCGGCTGAACCTCAGCCTCGTCAAGGCGTCAGACTACCAGCTCTAAGTTGTTGTCGAGTTTACGAGCGGAAGTCACAAAGTACAAATTCCTGGGACAAAACCAGGAAAATAGTAGCTCATCAAATAGAAGGGAAGTAACACATACAATTTCTAAAATATTTAACTCGTTTGTGAGTTCTCTCCCATTGGTAATGAATTTACTGAATACAATTATATTTAATGAATACACTCTGGGTTGTGTCCACCTCCACATATTTGCAGAACCCTTCTCTTCTGACTGTATTCCACACCTGTGTCCGCGGGCCTTATCGATTACAAGTCCTGGCGGACTGCTGGTTGTCACTATCAAGGTATTGTAAGTCTGTTGCTTGCTTTCATGCTGATCCTCTTCTTCTTCTTCTTTTTTCCTTCCTCATCTGCCTTTCAGCGTCGAGGGGAGATATAATTTGCGGACTTTTGCTCTTCTGTTCGCCTCTGCTGCTGTTATGTTTCCTAGTGCTTCTAATATTCCATCGATCCATCTTTTTCGTGGTCGACCCTTGGGTCTGTTGTTCTCACAACGTTTGTTGAAGGCTCGTTGTGTTGTGTTTTGTTCTTTCTGCCTTGTCACGTGGCCGAACCATTTTATCTGTTGTTTCCTTATATATTCTATGGCTGGGGCTATTCCTAGCTTTTTTCTCAGTTCTACATTTCTGATCTTATCTCTCAGACTGTTTCCTGTCATTCGTCTAACACATTTCATCTCTGTAGAGGTTATTTATCTAATTGTTCTTGCATCTAGGGTCCAGGTCTGGCATTGGTAGTACAACGTTGGGATGAAGATTGTATTGTATAGTGCTCGTTTTGCCCCCAGAGTTATTTCCTTGTTGGACAATAGTGGTGATAACTGTCCGATGATTTGACAAGCTTTGTTGCATCTTGATTCTATCTCTGCTGTTTGGGAATTGTCGTTTGTCATTAGACTTCCAAGGTATTTGAATTCCTCTACTTGTTTTAGTTGTCTTCCTTCTATAGTTATGTTGATGTTCTGTTTATTTTTGGCGACATTCATGACTTCTGTTTTGTTGATGTTGATTTTCATGTTGTATTTTGTTCCTTAGATGTTGAGTTTGTTTAAGTGTTCTTGTAGGTCTTCTATTGTTTCATGTATTAGTGCCTGGTCGTCTGCAAATAGAAGCTCGTTGATCTCCTCTGTCTCTGATGGGTTGGCTAGCTTGCATATATGGTCCATGTATGTAATAAACAGTAGGGGGGATAGTACGCACCCCTGTCTTACACCTGATCTAACTTCGAAGTGGTCTGTGTAGCCTGTTGCTGTTCTGACCCTGCAGCTGCTGTTGGCGTAGAGACTTTTAATAAGGTTGGTTAGATGTTGGCTTACTCCGTATGCTGTTAGTATCTCCCACAGTTGTTCTCTGTTTACTCTGTCGAATTCTTTTTCCTGGTCAATGAAGGCTATGTATAAGTTTTGATAGTGTTCTGTCGTTGTTTCTGCAAGCTGTTTTAGTGTGAATAGTGCGTCGGTACATCCTCTGTTTTTTCGGAACCCCATTTGAGAATCGCTTAACTGTAGTTCTATTACTGGTCTCAGTCTTTTTTCCAAGATTTTGGCGTATAGCTTTCCTACATGGCTGAGAAGAAATATACCTCTATATTGATTACAGTCTCTTTTGCTACCTTTCTTTTTCCATATTGGTATGATGATTGCCTGTTGCCAGTCTTCTGGGGCTTGTTGTTGGTGCCATGCTGCATTAAATATTCTGTGCAGCCATTGCATTCCTGTTTCTCCCGCTGCTGCTATTATTTCTATTGGAATGTTATCTATCCCTGGTGCTTTGTTTCTTGGTGCATATTTGATTACTTCTTCTATTTCCTCTTTCATGATGTTGGGTTCAGTATTTGTGAGTGCTAGTGTGGTTTTTGTTGTCTTGTTGGTAGTTGGTATGTTTAACAGGTCTTCAAAATATTCTTTCCATCTCTGTTGCATACATTGGTTATTTGATATTGGCTGTCCGTCTTTGTCATTTATCAGCTCAGTAGGATCATGGTTTTCTTTTCTCGCTCTTGTGGCTTTTACTGCTTTGTAGAAATCTCTTGTGGCTGTCTTGAGGTCCCTGCTCATGTTTTGTCCGAATTCTGTCCAATTCCTTTGCTTAGCTTCTTTGATCAGCATTTTAACTCTTTTTCGAACTAAGGCATATCTTTCATATTTTTCTTGGTTCTTGTTCTCCCTCCAATTTTTAAACAGTTTCTTCTTTTCTTTAATTGCTTCTCTGATTGTTTCGTTCCACCACGGGGTGCTCTTTTTCCCTTCTCTTGTTCTTAGCTTCGTTCCACAAACTGTTTTAGAGATGTTAGTTACTGTTTCCTTAAATTGTTTCCACTCTTCTTCTACTGTGCCTACTTCGTTAAGGAGTTTCTTGAATTCCTCTCTGAGTTTTTCTTCTAGGGTTTTCCTTGTTTCTTGATCGTTTAATTGTTTTATTTTTATTGTCTGTTCTTTTCGCTTCTTTTGTTTGTTTTCGTGTTTTCTCTTTATTTTTGGCTGTCTTAGTGTGATCATAACCATCTTGTGATCCGTGTCGTCTGTAATATTTGGGATTGCTCTACTGTCGGTTACTCTTTTCTTGTTCTCTTTTCTTGTTAGTATAAAATCTATCTGGCTTCTGCATGTTGTGTCATTCCATTTGTACCAGGTGTATACTTGCGACTCTCTGTGTTTGAAGAATGTGTTGGTGATAAATAAATTGTTTTGATTGCATAGATCCAGCAGTCTGCTTCCATTTTCGTTTATTTCAGCTGTTTTATCGCCAAAGGGTCCTAAGATATCATTGTTCTCACTGTCGCGTTTCCCAAGCCTTCCATTAAAATCTCCCATCACTAACATGTCGTCGCTTTCGTCAATCTTGTTAATAATTTCACTCAATGTGTCGTAGAATTCTTCGCTGTCTTTTACATTGTTGTTGCATGGTGCATAGATTTGAATGTAATTTGTTTTTCGGTCGTCTTCTAGCAGTTTAATTGAGATAATTCTTTCTGAATAGTATTTTATTTCTAGAATGTTCTTTGCGTGTTCTGGGTCGATGATAAAACCTACTCCATGTGTTGCTCTTTCTGTGTTGTCGACTCCCGAGAATATTTTCGTGTAGTTCATGTGTGTTTTCTTTATCTGTTGTCCTTTTACTCTGATGTCCGCTAATCCTAGTATTTTAATTTTCCTTTTTGTCATTTCTTCTATAAGTTCGATTTCTTTATTTTTTATTCCGCATATGTTTATCGTTGCTACTTTGATCTCCATATTCTATGTATTTCTCTGAGCATAAATACAATTCATGCTGATGCTTTTAAAAAGATTTGGTCCATTACCTCCCATTCAATCCACCCTACCTCCCTTCCTACACGTGACTTATGTCTCCTCGATGTTAATGTTCAGATTGTAGTCCTGCATGTTAATGTTCAGATTGTAGTCCTGCATGTTAATGTTCAGATTGTAGTCCTGCATGTCAATGTCGGATTGTAGTCCTGCATGTTAATGTCAGATTGTAGTCCTGCATGTTAATGTCAGATTGTAGTCCTGCATGTTAATGTCAGATTGTAGTCCTGCATGTTAATGTCAGATTGTAGTCCTGCATGTTAATGTCAGATTGTAGTCCTGCATGTTAATGTCAGATTGTAGTCCTGCATGTTTTGTTCAGATTGTAATCCTGCATGTTAATGTCAGATAGTAGTCCTGCATGTCAATGTCGGATTGTAGTCCTGCATGTTAATGTCAGATTGTAGTCCTGCATGTTAATGTCAGATTGTAGTCCTGCATGTTTTGTCCAGATTGTAGTCCTGTATGTTTTGCTCAGATTGTAGTCCTGCATGTTTTGTTCAGATTGTAGTCTTGCATGTTTTGTTCAGATTGTAGTCCTGCATGTTTTGTTCAGATTGTAGTCCTGCATGTTTTGTTCAGATTGTAGTCCTGTATGTTTTGTTCAGATTGTAGTCCTGTATGTTTTGTTCAGATTGTAGTCCTGTATGTTTTGTTCAGATTGTAGTCCTGCATGTTTTGTTCAGATTGTAGTCCTGCATGTTTTGTTCAGATTGTAGTCCTGCATGTTTTGTTCAGATTGTAGTCCTGTATGTTTTGTTCAGATTGTAGTCCTGCATGTTTTGTTCAGAGTGTAGTCCTGTATGTTTTGTTCAGATTGTAGTCCTGCATGTTTTGCTCAGATTGTAGTCCTGTATGTTTTATTCAGATTGTAGTCCTGTATGTTTTGTTCAGATTGTAGTCCTGTATGTTTTGTTCAGATTGTAGTCCTGTATGTTTTGTTCAGATTGTAGTCCTGCATGTTTTGTTCAGATTGTAGTCCTGTATGTTTTGTTCATATTGTAGTCCTGCATGTTTTGCTCAGAGTGTAGTCCTGTATGTTTTGTTCAGATTGTAGTCCTGTATGTTTTGTTCAGATTGTAGTCCTGTATGTTTTGTTCAGATTGTAGTCCTGCATGTTTTGTTCAGATTGTAGTCCTGTATGTTTTGTTCATATTGTAGTCCTGCATGTTTTGCTCAGATTGTAGTCCTGTATGTTTTGTTCAGATTGTAGTCCTGTATGTTTTGTTCAGATTGTAGTCCTGCATGTTTTGTTCAGATTGTAGTCCTGCATGTTTTGTTCAGATTGTAGTCCTGGATGTTTTGTTCAGATTGTAATCCTGTCTGTTTTGTTCAGATTGTAGTCCTGCATGTTTTGTTCAGATTGTAGTCCTGTATGTTGTGTTCAGATTGTAGTCCTGCATGTTTTGTTCAGATTGTAGTCCTGGATGTTTTGTTCAGATTGTAGTCCTGTATGTTTTGTTCAGATTGTAGTCCTGCATGTTTTGTTCAGATTGTAGTCCTGCATGTTTTGTTAAGATTGTAGTCCTGTATGTTTTGTTAAGATTGTAGTCCTGTATGTTTTGTTCAGATTGTAGTCCTGCATGTTTTGTTCAGATTGTAGTCCTGCATGTTTTGTTCAGATTGTAGTCCTGCATGTTTTGTTCAGATTGTAGTCCTGCATGTTTTGTTCAGATTGTAGTCCTGCATGTTTTGTTCAGAATGTAGTCCTGCATGTTTTGTTCAGATTGTAGTCCTGTATGTTTTGTTCAGATTGTAGTCCTGTATGTTTTGTTCAGAATGTAGTCCTGCATGTTTTGTTCAGATTGTAGTCCTGCATGTTTTGTTCAGATTGTAGTCCTGCATGTTTTGTTCAGATTGTAGTCCTGCATGTTTTGTTCAGATTGTAGTCCTGTATGTTTTGTTCAGAATGTAGTCCTGTATGTTTTGTTCAGATTGTAGTCCTGCATGTTTTGTTCAGATTGTAGTCCTGCATGTTTTGTTCAGATTGTAGTCCTGCATGTTTTGTTCAGATTGTAGTCCTGCATGTTTTGTTCAGATTGTAGTCCTGCATGTTTTGTTCAGATTGTAGTCCTGCATGTTTTGTTCAGATTGTAGTCCTGCATGTTTTGTTCAGATTGTAGTCCTGCATGTTTTGTTCAGATTGTAGTCCTGTATGTTTTGTTCAGAATGTAGTCCTGTATGTTTTGTTCAGATTGTAGTCCTGTATGTTTTGTTCAGATTGTAGTCCTGTATGTTTTGTTCAGATTGTAGTCCTGTATGTTTTGTTCAGATTGTAGTCCTGTATGTTTTGTTCAGATTGTAGTCCTGTATGTTTTTTTTCAGATTGTAGTCCTGTATGTTTTGTTCAGATTGTAGTCCTGCATGTTTTGTTAATTTCCTGCTGTTGCTGCCAGCGCTTAGTCTTCTGTAGGCGGAGCTCTCTGAAGTTGTTACCTTCGTGTGCTGTAGCTATTGTACAAGTGTGGCTACGGGTGACAGTACGCCCACGTGTGGCTAACAGTAAGAGTGACAGTACATGCACGTGTGGCTAACAGTAAGGTTGACAGTACACCCACGTGTGGCTAACAGTAAGGTTGACAGTACACCCACGTGTGGCTAACAGTAAGGGAGACAGTACGCCCACGTATGGTTAACAGTAAGGTTGACAGTACGCCCACGTGTGGCTAACAGTAAGGTTGACAGTACACCCACGTGTGGCTAACAGTAAGGTTGACAGTACACCCACGTGTGGCTAACAGTAAGGTTGACAGTACACCCATGTGTGGCTAATAGTAAGGAAGACAGTACGCCCACGTGTGGCTAACAGTAAAGGTGACAGTACGCGCACGTGTGGCTAACAATAAGGGTGACGGTACGTAGCGTGTGGGTGACAGTACACATGTCTCCTGACAACTCCTCATTTTATTTTTCGTTCGCCTGAAGTATTGTCTATATCTGCAATGTCGTTTCCTGTATAAATGTTACTGTCTTTTGTAATTCTTGCAGTGGCCCATATAGTTTTGTCTGTAGTGTTGTATCTATGGGCCAATGGATTTTCCTCAGTCTACTATATTCAGTGCAGTCTTGAAGTATGTGTTCAGCAGTCTGGGGCGCCTGTCCACATGTACAAGTAGTTGATGTGCCGATCTTGAATTTTGTATACATGTGACTATGGAGTCGATTGTGTCCTGTTCTTAGGCGTATAATGATAACTTGTTCATATCTATTCATATTATGAAAGGCATCCTGATTTGGGGCTTGTGGTCCTCTGATTGATTTGATTATCTGTTTCTTATGATGGTATGTAACTGGTGTATCTAGTTGTGTGCCTGTTGAACCTTCCTTTGCCAACTGATCTGTTTTCTCATTTCCTGGTATTCCACAGTGAGATGGGATCCACTGCAGGGCAACCCTGTGGTGCTTGCAGAGTTCAGTGTATAAGGTCTGCAGATGTGGTAATTTTCTGGATTGTAGTGCCTGGAGTACTGATCTTGCATCTGTCAAAAACACTACAGGCTGTGGGCTAAGATTACTGTTCAGCAGATTTTCTATTGCCAACTTTATTGCTTGTATTTCTGCATCATAATTGTGACAATATTTCTATGTTGCTATTTTATCCATATCCCTAGTGTTATTTGGGTACTCTATATATGCACCTGCTCCCCCATTCTTTACTGCATTCTGTGCTGATCCATCTGTGTACACACAGATCCATAGGTCTTGTGGGTATTCTTCATCCAGGAAACTGAGAGTTATTGTTTTTCGCTGTAGACTTATCTGTTCTTCTTTGTCAACTATTCCTTTCACTTCTGTCCGTATTTGTATTGATAATCCTGATTCCTCTGTCCAGGGAGTCTGTTCTGGTATGGGCAGTAGGGGGTTAATTAACAACTCTTGGCATGTCTGGTGTTTGTTTACTAATACGCTTGGCTTGGTGGATAAAACTGCTTCTCTTAAGCCGTCCCAATGCAAGATTTTGGAATCGGTCCTTCATTGGATGTCTCGGCATGCAAGCAAATTTTTCTGCCTGTATCAGCACCTTTGTGTCCATCCGTTCTCTCAGTGCTGGTATCCTCCACAATTTCTCCATCTCTAATATTGGTGTTGATTTCATTGCTCCTGTGATGACCCTAAGTGCCTGGTTTTGTACTTTGTCCAGTTCTTGCAGTGTGGTGTTTGATGCTGAGCACCATGCGGATGATCCATATTCTAAATGTGGGCGTATACTCTGTTGGTAAACTTTACTGAGTATTTTCCCACTCGCACCCCATGTGGTTCCACACAGCTTTCTTAGAATATTCAATTTCCTCCTTGCTTTTTGGGTTGCCTTATTTATCTGCCGTTTCCAAGATAGTTTGTTATCAAACGTAACTCCGAGATACGTAGCTTGTATGTCTTCTTTCACAGGCTCATTGTTTATGTAGATGGCTCCTGCTTTTTGTTTTGGGGAGAGAGTGAAAAGTGTAGTACTGCATTTGTCTGTATTGATGCTGATACACCATCTATTTGTCCATGAATTCAGTGCATTTATAGCTCTTTGTATCAATTTGGAGGCCACTGTTGCATACTCCTCTGTGCACCACATTACCAAGTCATCTGCACACTTTGATGCCATTTGGTAGTTCAGTAACTAGGTCATTGATGTAGATCAGAAAAAAAGTGTTGGAGATAGTACCCCTCCCTGTGGAACGCCCCGGCGCAGTAAGACCTTCTTACTCTTAAGACCATCCAGTTGCACTCTGGCTCTCCTGTTATGCAGGTATGCTTTGACCCATTTGTACATCCTGCCATTTACTCCATAATTTCTCAGTTTCTTAAAAATCCCTTCTTTCCATACCTTATCAAATGCTTTCTTTAGGTCTATCCATGCTGCTAGTACCAGTATATTTTCTTGAAACGCGTCCTCAATTTCTTGAAAGATAGGTTGACTTATCTTCGGTAGAGTAACACTGTCTAAAGCCTGCTTACTGTGTGACAAGGAGGCTTTCACTTTCCAGGTACCACTGCAGTCTGAGATTGATTATACGTTCCATTGTTTTACACAAACAGCTTGTAAGGCTGATTGGTCTATAGCTGGATGTCGTTGAACCATCTTTTCCTGGCTATAGTAATGGTATCATAATTGCGTGTCTCCATGCCTGTGGCACTCTACCTGTGATCCAGCAAATATTGTAGATCTCCAGTTCCCAAGTTCTTAATAATTTCATCGATGCCTGGTGACTTTTCATTTTTAATTTCGTTAGTGCCAGCTCTAACTCTCTTTGTGTAATGGGTATTTCCATGACTTCATGTGTGGTCTCTTTTTGTCTTGCATTTTGTTGTTTTAAGCGGGTTTCTTGTCGTTTCTCTAGGCTAATTTCAATATTATTGTCTTTTGCAAAGGAATATGCAAAGTAATTTGCTGCATGTTTACCTGTTAGGATGTTACCATCCTTCTTTTGTGTCATTTTGGTGTTCCTTTCTGTACCCTCATCATTCAGCTGTTTTACAAGCTTGCACACTTTTCTTGTGTCTCGTTCAAGATTCAAGGACTCTTGTTGTATCTGCCCAGCTGTCTGGCTTGTAGTTTAGCTCTTTGTGGCCTTGTGTATTTACTGTAGTGTTCCTAGTAAGAGTTTGTTTCTGCTTGCTATCGAGATATTACCATGTTCCTGATTTGATAAAGTGAACACATCGGAGCAGGCAACTTTATGTCTTCCCTTACATTGTCTGTTCTGGCAGTGGCCAGTTATTGTGAATTCCGTGAGCACAGTCAACAGATAAATAAACAAAACAATTGTACTGTTTGTTGTAGACCGACTTGTGACGTCAGTAAATATGACGTCAGTGCACACATTCATTAGTTACATGTATATGTATGGATGCTTAAATCACTATCACATCACGCCGCAATACATCCCAAACAGAAAGTCATGTACCAATTTTCTCAGACTGGAGGAAACCCTTTGTTGTGTAGTCGGAAAATAATAGCTCCTTTCTGGAAACGATGTGAAAGCACTTGGTGAAGACAAGCGTGAAGTACTGGGTCCTGGCCACACACACAAGGCCCACAACTCAAGTATGAGATGAAACACAATGTTTCCGGAAATGCTGTGTGGTAGATTGTCACGGAAAGTTCTAGAATTGTTGTCAAGTTGTAACTGTCTCATCAGGAGACCTCAACTAAAATATATTCGTCGTACCCCCCCCCCCCCAACCACCTCAAGTTGGGGGAGGGGGAGGGGGGGTCGTATGATTTGATGGCTGCAGTCAACGAATACCACCCAGATAGTGTAGGCGTACTAAGCTTGTAGCACCTTTATTAGTGTTTAAAGCGACATGTTGGAGGTGTGTAGGTGTCGCTAGATCCGACCTGTCGCCGTCCCGTCCAACTTGTCTTAACATTAGAGACCAACTTCACTAAATTATTACTTCCTGTCATCCGTTGAGAGCTGGCCGCAAGGTTTATGTTCATTTATTCTCGGTGTCGTTGAGGACAGCGCCGGTTGTCGCCCTTGCACACTTTATTATTTATACATTTTGATGTCCTTTAATTATAGCGTAAATATTCAAGACCAGAAACGAGCAGCGGATAGCGCTTAAGTTAGGATTAATAGTGACATGCCGGGTTGTCCAACATGAAATATGGACCAGCTTAGCGTTGGTGAATTTGGCTTCACATCGGCCAGGTAGGAAAGTTATGCTTGTACTTTTTGCACAAAGATACGTTGTCACACTGTTGGTGGTCCTGGTAACTGTTTGGCCAGTTAGACCAGAAGTGTGGCTAGTTTCTTGTTTGGAGTGTGACTTATTTGATTAATGGGAATATTATATTTTTGGTATTAATCGTTATTTATGGAGCAGCAGTTGCATCAAATAACAAACCGTTCTCGTCTCAGGTAATCGAATCAATCTGCCACAAAACGACGATGTTTGTAGTAGACCTTTATCACACAATATTGATATCTGTTGTAGACCTTTATCACACAGTATTGATATCTGGTGTAGACCTTTATCACACAGTATTGATATCTGTTGTAGACCTTTATCACACAATATTGATATCTGTTGTAGACCTTTATCACACAGTATTGATATCTGGTGTAGACCTTTATCACACAGTATTGATATCTGGTGTAGACCTTTATCACACAGTATTGATATCTGTTGTAGACCTTTATCACACAATATTGATATCTTTTGTAGACCTTTATCACACAGTATTGATATCTGGTGTAGACCTTTATCACACAGTATTGATATCTGTTGTAGACCTTTATCACACAGTATTGATATCTGGTGTAGACCTTTATCACACAGTATTGATATCTGGTGTAGACCTTTATCACACAATATTGATATCTGGTGTAGACCTTTATCACACAGTATTGATATCTGGTGTAGACCTTTATCACACAGTATTGATATCTGTTGTAGACCTTTATCACACAATATTGATATCTGGTGTAGACCTTTATCACACAGTATTGATATCTGGTGTAGACCTTTATCACACAATATTGATATCTGTTGTAGACCTTTATCACACAGTATTGATATCTGGTGTAGACCTTTATCACACAGTATTGATATCTGGTGTAGACCTTTATCACACAATATTGATATCTGGTGTAGACCTTTATCACACAGTATTGATATCTGGTGTAGACCTTTATCACACAATATTGATATCTGATGTAGACCTTTATCACACAGTATTGATATCTGGTGTAGACCTTTATCACACAATATTGATATCTGGTGTAGACCTTTATCACACAATATTGATATCTGGTGTAGACCTTTATCACACAATATTGATATCTGGTGTAGACCTTTATCACACAGTATTGATATCTGGTGTAGACCTTTATCACACAGTATTGATATCTGGTGTAGACCTTTATCACACAGTATTGATATCTGGTGTAGACCTTTATCACACAGTATTGATATCTGGTGTAGACCTTTATCACACAATATTGATATCTGGTGTAGACCTTTATCACACAGTATTGATATCTGGTGTAGACCTTTATCACACAATATTGATATCTGGTGTAGACCTTTATCACACAATATTGATATCTGGTGTAGACCTTTATCACACAATATTGATATCTGGTGTAGACCTTTATCACACAGTATTGATATCTGGTGTAGACCTTTATCACACAGTATTGATATCTGGTGTAGACCTTTATCACACAGTATTGATATCTGGTGTAGACCTTTAGAGAGTCTGACGTGAGTCTGAGTCAGGATATCGCACTCATGCACTCTGTAATGACGCTAGAGAAATAACAGCTAGTCTACTGGAGGGAACAGTGATAGTGCAGGCAACATAAGTACATAAAGCTGTTATACTTGATCGCATAGATCGTATCGACAGGAGCAGATATTGCAGTGGCTGTAAACACCAGCTTTATGTTCATGAAACGTAAGTAACGCTTCTGTAAAGGCCGAAGTGAAAGATGGGTGGTCCACAGGCGGGTGTAGGAACATAATTTTGGTTGTAGGTGTGTTGCTAGGCAAGGGCTGTACGAGTTGCCATGCTGGCGCTGTGTGAGTTGTCATATTGGCACGTTGCGTGGTGTTGTGTTGGCGCTGTGTGAGTTGTCATATTGACACGTTGCGTGGTGTTGTGCTGGCGCTGTGTGAGTTGTCATATTGACACGTTGCGTGGTGTTGTGCTGGCGCTGTGTGAGTTGTCATATTGACACGTTGCGTGGTGTTGTGTTGGCGCTGTGTGAGTTGTCATATTGGCACGTTGCGTGGTGTTGTGTTGGCGCTGTGTGAGTTGTCATATTGACACGTTGCTTGGTGTTGTGTTGGCGCTGTGTGAGTTGTCATATTGACACATTGCGTGGTGTTGTGTTGGCGTTGTGTGAGTTGTCATATTGACACGTTGCGTGGTGTTGTGTTGGCGCTGTGTGAGTTGTCATATTGACACGTTGCGTGGTGTTGTGTTGGCGCTGTGTGAGTTGTCATATTGACACGTTGCGTGGTGTTGTGTTGGCGCTGTGTGAGTTGTCATATTGACACGTTGCGTGGTGTTGTGTTGGCGCTGTGTGAGTTGTCATATTGACACGTTGCGTGGTGTTGTGTTGGCGCTGTGTGAGTTGTCATATTGACACGTTGCTTGGTGTTGTGTTGGCGCTGTGTGAGTTGTCATATTGACACGTTGCTTGGTGTTGTGTTGGCGCTGTGTGAGTTGTCATATTGACACGTTGCGTGGTGTTGTGTTGGCGCTGTGTGAGTTGTCATATTGACACGTTGCGTGGTGTTGTGTTGGCGCTGTGTGAGTTGTCATATTGACACGTTGCGTGGTGTTGTGTTGGCGTTATGTGAGTTGTTACATTGACGCTGTATGATTTCCCACGTTGACGCTGTGTGAGTTGTTATGTTGACATTATCTTAATTATCATGCTGTCGTTTTATTAGTTGTTATGTTGGCATTGTATGAGTTTTCATGTTACGTTTTGGGAGTTATGTTGAAGTTTTGTGAGTTGTTATGTTGACGTTGTATGAGTTGTCTTGTTGACCAAGTGTGAGTTGTAATTTTGGCACTGTGTGAGTTGTCATGTTGAAGTTATGTAAGTTGTTATGTTAGCCTTGTGTGAGTTGTTATGTAGACGTTGTGTGCGTTGTTTTGTTAACGTTGTCTCAGTTATTATGGTCATGCTGTATGAGTTGTCATGTTTACTTTATGTAAGTTGTAATGCTGACGTTGTGTGATTTGTGAGTTGTCTACTTTATTTGATATGTCACAAACAAACACAAAAACAGTTGAAGAACCTACACGCAGCAACGATTGAAGTTATATTGGCGTTATGTGAGTTTTCCTGATCGCTCTGTGTGAGTTATTATGTTTACGTTATGTGAGTTTTCCTGATCGCTCTGTGTGAGTTATTATGTTTACGTTATGTGAGTTTTCCTGATCGTTCTGTGTGAGTTGACATGTTGGCGCTATATGAGTTATAATGGTACTGATTTTGAGTTGACATGTTGACGTTGAATCAGTTGTCATGTTGCGCTGTGTGAGTTATTATGTTTACGTTGTGTGAGTTTTCATGTTAACGGTATAAGGTGTCTTCTTGATGCTGTGTGAGCTGTCTTCTTGATGCTGTGTGAGCTGTCTTCTTGATGCTGTGTGAGCTGTCTTCTTGATGCTGTGTGATCTGTCTTCTTGATGCTGTGTGAGCTGTCTTCTTGATGCTGTGTGAGCTGTCTTCTTGATACTGTGTGAGCTGTCTTCTTGATGCTGTGTGAGCTGTCTTCTTGATGCTGTGTGATCTGTCTTCTTGATGCTGTGTGAGCTGTCTTCTTGATGCTGTGTGAGCTGTCTTCTTGATGCTGTGTGAGCTGTCTTCTTGATGCTGTGTGATCTGTCTTCTTGATGCTGTGTGAGCTGTCTTCTTGATGCTGTGTGAGTTGTCTTTTTGATGCTGTGTGAGTGGTCTTCTTGATGCTGTGTGAGCTGTCTTTTTGATGCTGTGTGAGCTGTCTTCTTGATGCTGTGTGAGCTGTCTTCTTGACGCTGCGTGAGTTGTCATGTTGGCGTTGTGTGAGTTGTCATGTTGAAGTTGTGTGAAAACACACACAAGAATAATTGAAGAACCTACGACACACACTAGAACAATTGAAGAACCTGTGACACGCACAAGAACAATTGAAGAACCTGTGACACACAAGAACATTTAAAGAACCTGTGACACACACCAGAACAATTGAAGAACCTGTGACACACACAAGAACAATTGAAGAATCTACAACATACACCAGAACAATTGAAGAACATGTGACACGCGCAAGAACAATTGAAGAACGTACGACACACACAAGCACAATTGAAGAACCCATGGCACATACAAGAACAATTGGGGAACCTAGGACACACAAGAACAATTGGGGAACCTAGGACACACAAGAACAATTGGGGAACCTAGGACACACACAAGAACAATTGGGGAACCTAGGACACCAAAGAACAATTGAAGAACCTAGGACACACAAGAACAATTTTGGAACCTAGGACACACAAGAACAATTGAAGAACCTAGGACACACACAAGAACAATTGAAGAACCCATGGCACATACAAGAACAATTGGGGAACCTAGGACACACAAGAACAATTGGGGAACCTAGGACACACACAAGAACAATTGGGGAACCTAGGACACCAAAGAACAATTGAAGAACCTAGGACACACAAGAACAATTGGGGAACCTAGGACACACAAGAACAATTGGGGAACCTAGGACACACACAAGAACAATTGTAGAACCCATGGCACATACAAGAACAATTGGGGAACCTAGGACACACACAAGAACAATTGGGGAACCTAGGACACACACAAGAACAACTGAAGAACCTAGGACACACAAGAACAATTGGGGAACCTAGGACACACAAGAACAATTGGGGAACCTAGGACACACAAGAACAATTGGGGAACCTAGGACACACACAAGAACAATTGAAGAACCCATGGCACATACAAGAACAATTGGGGAACCTAGGACACACAAGAACAGTTGTGGAACCTAGGACACACAGAGCAATAATAGAAGAACCTACGACACACAAGAACAATTGAAGAACCTACAACACACACAAGAACAAATGAAGAACATGTGACACTCACAAGAGCAATTGAAGAACATGTGACACACACACAAGAACAATTGAAGAACATATGACACACACAAGAACAATTGAAGAACCTACAACACACACAAGAACAAATGAAGAACATGTGACACTCACAAGAGCAATTGAAGAACATGTGACACACACACAAGAACAATTGAAGAACATATGACACACACAAGAACAATTGAAGAAAATGTGACACACACAAGAACAATTTAAGAACATGTGACACACACAAGAACAATTTAAGAACATGTGACACATACAAGAACAATTGAAGAACATGTGACACACACAAGAACAATTTAAGAACGTACGACACACACAAGAACAATTGAAGAACCCGTGGCACACACAAGAACAATTGAAGAACATGCGACACACATACGAACAATTGAAGAACGTACGACACACACAAGAACAATTGAAGAACCCGTGGCACACACAAGAACAATTGAAGAACCCGTGGCACACACAAGAACAATTGAAGAACATGCGACACACATACGAACAATTGAAGAACGTACGACACACACAAGAACAATTGAAGAACGTACGACACACACAAGAACAATTGAAGAACCCATGGCACATACAAGAACAATTGGGGAACCTACAACACACACAAGAACAATTGAAGAACATGCGACACACATAAGAACAATTTAAGAACATGTGACACATACAAGAACAATTGAAGAACATGTGACACACACAAGAACAATTTAAGAACGTAGGACACACACAAGAAAAATTGAAGAACATGCGACACACATAAGAACAATTGAAGAACGTACGACACACACAAGAACAATTGAAGAACATGTGACACACACAAGAACAATTGAAGAACGTAGGACACACACAAGAACAATTGAAGAACCCATGGCACATACAATAACAATTGGGGAACCTACAACACACACGAGAACAATTGAAGAACATGCGACACATATAAGAACAATCACAGAACTTAGGACACACACCAGAGCAGTAGAAAAACGTGAAGCCTGTTAGCAGCCCTCTTGCTGTGCAGGCATAAACATCGACAGCCGTATCTCACGGACCATAACTCAAGCACAAAGGCCGATAATTATGTTACTCCTTGCCTATAAGCCGGTCGCCATTCTCCATTGACAGTTTAAACAGACTTATTTGTAATTTGAGTACTCGAAGAATATTTCTGGTCACAGCTGTTGTCAAATTAAGCTTTCTCCTAAAAACTTATTCGCAAACATTAATGGGTCATGGCTGATTTAGTTAAACCAGAATCTGTCGCCACGGTTGTCGGCCAGGTGTGTTGCCGTGCATGGAGACACTTAAATAAAGTTCAGGTCTACAAACAATTGTTTGGTTGCGCAAAATGTTGTGATCAAACTAACACTCGACAATATGGCGCTACCACCAAGCTGTTTTTCGATATAAGTCGTCGCTAAGAGCGCCGCGATAACAAGCAGAGCGTCAACACTTGGTAGAGGGTGAACAAAGAGGAAAGAAAACATTTTTCTTGGGATTACTATTACCACGGGGTTGTCAAAGGGAATTAAGTTGGTCATACAGTTTGATCCACAAAACATGAGTTATTGTGCTTGCTTTTAAAATGGCTGGCACGGATTCTCGAGATAAAACTTATTGGATAACCTGGATTAATCCACTCATCGGAAATCCATATCTCGCTCATTCTCTCTCTCTCTCTCTCTCTCTCTCTCTTCCAGTTTTCTTTAAGTCTCTCTCTATCTTTCTCATGTCCAGTACACAGAGTATGTATCTCTCTATATATATCTACGTGTGGTGTGCGCAAGCGCGCCTCGTGTACGTATGTGCGCGTCAGCGCGTGCTCTCGTGCGTGTGTGATACTCTTTTTGCCATCCCTATCATTTATCTCACTATGTATAGACAGCGCTCCGTATTTAGATATTCATTTCGCACTCTCTCTTCTATGTTGTATGTCTCTCTCTCTTCTATGTTGTATGTTTCTCTTCTATGTTGTATGTCTCTCTCTTCTATGTTGTATGTCTCTCTCTTCTATGTTGTATGTTTCTCTTCTATGTTGTATGTCTCTCTCTTCTATGTTGTATGTTTCTCTTCTATGTTGTATGTCTCTCTCTTCTATGTTGTATGTCTCTCTCTTCTATGTTGTATGTCTCTCTCTTTTATGTTGTATGTCTCTCTCTTCTATGTTGTATGTCTCTCTCTTCTATGTTGTATGTCTCTCTCTTCTATGTTGTATGTTTCTCTCTTCTATGTTGTATGTCTCTCTCTTCTATGTTGTATGTCTCTCTCTTCTATGTTGTATGTCTCTCTCTCTTCTATGTTGTATGTTTCTCTTCTATGTTGCATGTCTCTCTCTTTTATGTTGTATGTCTCTCTCTTCTATGTTGTATGTCTCTCTCTCTTCTATGTTGTATGTCTCTCTCTTCTATGTTGTATGTTTCTCTCTTCTATGTTGTATGTTTCTCTTCTATGTTGTATGTCTCTCTCTTCTATGTTGTATGTCTCTCTCTTCTATGTTGTATGTCTCTCTCTTCTATGTTGTATGTCTCTCTCTTCTATGTTGTATGTCTCTCTCTTCTATGTTGTATGTCTCTCTCTTCTATGTTGTATGTTTCTCTTCTATGTTGTATGTCTCTCTCTTCTATGTTGTATGTTTCTCTTCTATGTTGTATGTCTCTCTCTTCTATGTTGTATGTCTCTCTCTTCTATGTTGTATGTCTCTCTCTTTTATGTTGTATGTCTCTCTCTTCTATGTTGTATGTCTCTCTCTTCTATGTTGTATGTCTCTCTCTTCTATGTTGTATGTTTATCTCTTCCTTGTTGTATGTCTCTCTCTTTTATGTTGTATGTCTCTCTCTTCTATGTTGTATGTCTCTCTCTTCTATGTTGTATGTCTCTCTCTTCTATGTTGTATGTCTCTCTCTTTTTATGTTGTATGTCTCTCTCTTCTATGTTGTATGTCTCTCTCTTTTATGTTGTATGTCTCTCTCTTCTATGTTGTATGTCTCTCTCTTCTATGTTGTATGTCTCTCTCTTTTATGTTGTATGTCTCTCTCTTCTATCTTGTATGTCTCTCTCTTCTATGTTGTATGTCTCTCTCTTCTATGTTGTATGTCTCTCTCTTCTATGTTGTATGTTTCTCTTCTATGTTGTATGTTTCTCTTCTATGTTGTATGTCTCTCTCTTCTATGTTGTATGTTTCTCTCTTCTATGTCGTATGTCTCTCTTCTATGTTGTATGTCTCTGTCTTCTATGTTGTATGTCTCTCTCTTCTATGTTGTATGTCTCTCTCTTCTATGTTGTATGTCTCTCTCTTCTATGTTGTATGTTTCTCTTCTATGTTGTATGTCTCTCTCTTCTATGTTGTATGTCTCTTTCTTCTATGTTGTATGTCTCTCTCTTTTATGTTGTATGTCTCTCTCTTCTATGTTGTATGTCTCTCTCTTTTATGTTGTATGTCTCTCTCGTCTATGGTGTATGTCTCTCTCTTCTATGTTGTATGTTTCTCTCTTCTATGTTGTATGTCTCTCTCTTTTATGTTGTATGTCTCTCTCTTCTATGTTGTATGTCTCTCTCTTCTATGTTGTATGTTTCTCTTCTATGTTGTATGTCTCTCTCTTCTATGTTGTATGTCTCTCTCTTTTATGTTGTATGTCTCTCTCTTCTATGTTGTATGTCTCTCTCTTCTATGTTGTATGTCTCTCTCTTCTATGTTGTATGTTTCTCTCTTCTATGTTGTATGTCTCTCTCTTCTATGTTGTATGTCTCTCTCTCCCTTCTATGTCGTATGTCTCTCTTCTATGTTGTATGTCTCTCTCTTCTATGTTGTATGTCTCTCTCTCTTCTATGTTGTATGTTTCTCTTTTCTATGTTGTATGTCTCTCTCTTCTATGTTGTATGTCTCTCTTTCTTCTATGTCGTATGTCTCTCTTCTATGTTGTATGTCTCTCTCTTCTATGTTGTATGTCTCTCTCTTCTATGTTGTATGTCTCTCTCTTTTCTATGTTGTATGTCTCTCTCTTCTATGTTGTATGTCTCTCTCTCTTCTATGTTGTATGTCTCTCTCTCTTCTATGTTGTATGTCTCTCTCTCTTCTATGTTGTATGTCTCTCTCTCTTCTATGTTGTATGTCTCTCTCTTCTATGTTGTATGTCTCTCTCTTCTATGTTGTATGTCTATCTCTTCTATGTTGTATGTCTCTCTCTTCTATGTTGCATGTCTCTCTCTTCTATGTTGCATGTAACGGACGTTCACACTTTGTATTCAGCACAAGATGATATATAATTAGTTCTGATCAAGGGTCTCTCTCTGTCTTTCTCTCTCCCAATCTCTGTCTCTCTCTCTCTCCATCCTAGCATTCTATTTGTAGATGCTATCTTATAAACCCTGGAAGCTGCGATAGCTCAGTGGTTAGAGAATTGGACTACAAAGGACAAGAGGTAGGGTTCGATCCCAACCGACGGTTTCCGGATCACCCAGCCTTTAATGGGTACCGGATTTTTTTCTGGGAAAGTAAAGCGGCACGGGCGTAATACCGACCACATTACCCCAAAAATCATGTGCCGAAGGTCTGTAAAATATAGGGTCACTAACACCATATTTCCCTATACGCCACTTGGCGTGACGGGGGTACTTTACTACTTTACTATCATATAAATCCAAAGTCACAACAAAAGTAATTAAATGAAGAAAAGAAGACGCACTCAAGTTGTGGTTAGTTTGTGATATAAACAGTCGTGTTGACGCACTCAAGTTATGGTTAGTTTATGATATAAACAGTCGTGTTGATTAGTTTATGATATAAACAGTCGTGTTGACGCACTCAAGTTATGGTTAGTTTGTGATATAAACAGTCGTGTTGACGCACTCAAGTTGTGGTTAGTTTGTGATATAAACAGTCGTGTTGACGCACTCAAGTTATGGTTAGTTTGTGATATAAACAGTCGTGTTGACGCACTCAAGTTGTGGTTGGTTTGTGATATAAACAGTCGTGTTCACGCACTCAAGTTACGGTTAGTTTGTGATATAAATAGTCTAGTGGAGAGAACATAGAACATCTTTATGGCGATATCACTATAATTGTGTGTGTGCGCGCGCGCGCGCGTGTGTGTGTGTTTGGAAGCGAGACTGACTGCGTCACTCAGGCGTGGCGATTTGATGTAAGCTCGACAGAATGTAAGACTTGAGAGGAAATATTCAGGAAATCCAAACAAATAATCGGTCACGATCAAACCACTCTCGCCGTGGTACAGTACTTCAGTCTCCGATAGGGTGGGTACCTAAATAATTAACACACTGACGGGAAGTAGGCTACGAAGATGTTGCTTGGTGGATGTCACAGTGAAATGGATGCAGTACCACAGCGTCGTGACAAGGAATGCAGGGCCGGCTGCTTCAACCACAACTTGGAGAGTCGTCAAGCATGGACAAAGTAGAAGTATGGCATCCGACATAGGGCGACCACCAGTTGATTGCTGACGCGATTCGAGAAGTGTAGAGATCCCAAGTTTGGACATTCGTGCCTGCACGATTCTTGATTAATCGAGAAGATTCCGTCATCTTCTGTTGTACCAGATGATACTAACGTCGAACTGATGACCACAACACGCCCGATTACAGATTGACGATGCGCGGCCGCACAAGTCTAACGCCACCAGAATAAAGATAAAGAATATACGGTTGAAGTGCCTTTATATTAGCTTGTATCTCTTACTTGATGATTGTCATTAACTTGGATCTCTTACTTGGTGATTGTCATTAGCTTGTATCTCTTACTTGATGATTGTCATTAGCTTGGATCTCTTACTTAGTGATTGTCATTAGCTTGGATCTCTTACTTAGTGATTGTCATTAGCTTGTATCTCTTACTTGATGATTGTCATTAACTTGGATCTCTTACTTGATGATTGTCATTAGCTTGGATCTCTTACTTGATGATTGTCTTTAGTTTGTATCTCTTACTTGATGATTGTCATTAGCTTGTATCTCTTACTTGATGATTGTCTTTAGTTTGTATCTCTTACTTGATGATTGTCATTAGCTTGGATCTCTTACTTAGTGATTGTCATTAGCTTGGATCTCTTACTTGATGATTGTCATTAGCTTGTATCTCTTACTTGATGATTGTCTTTAGTTTGTATCTCTTACTTGATGATTGTCATTAGCTTGGATCTCTTACTTAGTGATTGTCATTAGCTTGGATCTCTTACTTGATGATTGTCATTAGCTTGTATCTCTTACTTGATGATTGTCTTTAGTTTGTATCTCTTACTTGATGATTGTCATTAGCTTGGATCTCTTACTTAGTGATTGTCATTAGCTTGGATCTCTTACTTAGTGATTGTCATTAGCTTGGATCTCTTACTTAGTGATTGTCATTAGCTTGTATCTCTTACTTGATGATTGTCTTTAGTTTGTATCTCTTACTTGATGATTGTCATTAGCTTGGATCTCTTACTTGATAATTGTCATTAGCTTGGATCTCTTACTTAGTGATTGTCATTAGCTTGTATCTCTTACTTGATGATTGTCTTTAGTTTGTATCTCTTACTTGATGATTGTCATTAGCTTGTATCTCTTACTTGATGATTGTCATTAGCTTGGATCTCTTACTTGATGATTGTCATTAGCTTGGATCTCTTACTTGATGATTGTCATTAGCTTGGATCTCTTACTTCATGATTGTCATTAGCTTGGATCTCTTACTTGATGATTGTCATTAGCTTGGATCTCTTACTTGATGATTGTCATTAGCTTGGATCTCTTACTTGATGATTGTCATTAGCTTGGATCTCTTACTTGATGATTGTCATTAGCTTGGATCTCTTACTTGATGATTGTCATTAGCTTGTATCTCTTACTTGATGATTGTCATTAGCTTGGATCTCTTACTTGATGATTGTCATTAGCTTGTATCTCTTACTTGATGATTGTCATTAGCTTGGATCTCTTACTTGATGATTGCCATTAGCTTGGATCTCTTACTTGATGATTGTCATTAGCTTGGATCTCTTACTTGATGATTGTCATTAGCATGGATCTCTTACTTGATGATTCTCATTAGCTTGGATCTCTTACTTGATGATTGTCATTAGCTTGGATCTCTTACTTGATGATTGTCATTAGCTTGGACCCCTCAATGAAACATTCTGTAGCAAGAGGTTCGGTTGCAGAATGAAATCAAACCCTAGGTTCACAGGTTAGTGAGAAGAGATTACAGGAGGTGCATACGTTAGTGAGAGGAAGTTACAATAGGTGCACACGTCAATTTGAAGAGATTACAGGAGGTGCATACGTTAGTGAAAGGAAGTTACAATAGGTGCACACGTCAATTTGAAGAGATTACAGGAGGTGCATACGTTAGTGAGAGGAAGTTACAATAGGTGCACACGTCAATTTGAAGAGATTACAGGAGGTGCATACGTTAGTGAGAGGAAGTTACAATAGGTGCACACGTCAATTTGAAGAGATTAAAGGAGGTGCATACGTTAGTGAGAGGAAGTTACAATAGGTGCACACGTCAATTTGAAGAGATTACAGGAGGTGCATACGTTAGTGAGAGGAAGTTACAATAGGTGCACATGTCAATTTGAAGAGATTACAGGAGGTGCACACGTTAATGAGAAGAAGTTACAATAGGTGCACATGTCAATTTGAAGATATTACATTAGGTGCATACGTTAGTGAGAAGAAGTTACAATAGGTGCACATGTCAATTTGAAGAGATCACAGGAGGTGCACACTTTTGTGAGAAGACTTTGCAGGAGGTGCACAAGTTAGTTAGAAAAGATTACAGGAGTTACACACACACATTAGTGATAGGGCATTACTAAAGGTGCACACGATATCCACGAGAGCCATACTTCCGTTCCTTTTGAAATATGTTGTCTTTGAATCTGTGATTCTTACTTTCTTCACTCACCTAACGTGTGCAAGTATGTCGTTGTTTGTGTGCTGACACTGTGATTCTTACTTTCTTCACTCACCTAACGTGTGCAAGTATGTCTTTGTGTGTGTGCTGACACTGTGATTCTTACTTTCTTCACTCACCTAACGTGTGCAAGTATGTCGTTGTGTGTGTGCTGACACTGTGATTCTTACTTTCTTCACTCACCTGACGTGTGCAAGTATGTCGTTGTTTGTGTGCTGACACTGTGATTCTTACTTTCTTCACTCACCTGACGTGTGCAAGTATGTCGTTGTTTGTGTGCTGACACTGTGATTCTTACTTTCTTCACTCACCTGACGTGTGCAAGTATGTCATTGTGTGTGTGCTGACACTGTGATTCTTACTTCTTCACTCACCTAACGTGTGCAAGTATGTCGTTGTGTGTGTGCTGACACTGTGATTCTTACTTTCTTCACTCACCTGACGTGTGCAAGTATGTCGTTGTTTGTGTGCTGACACTGTGATTTTTACTTTCTTCACTCACCTGACGTGTGCAAGTATGTCGTTGTTTGTGTGCTGACACTGTGATTCTTACTTTCTTCACTCACCTGACGTGTGCAAGTATGTCGTTGTGTGTGTGCTGACACTGTGATTCTTACTTTCTTCACTCACCTGACGTGTGCAAGTATGTCGTTGTTTGTGTGCTGACACTGTGATTCTTACTTTCTTCACTCACCTGACGTGTGCAAGTATGTCGTTGTTTGTGTGCTGACACTGTGATTCTTACTTTCTTCACTCACCTGACGTGTGCAAGTATGTCGTTGTTTGTGTGCTGACACTGTGATTCTTACTTTCTTCACTCACCTGACGTGTGCAAGTATGTCGTTGTTTGTGTGCTGACACTGTGATTCTTACTTTCTTCACTCACCTGACGTGTGCAAGTATGTCGTTGTGTGTGTGCTGACACTGTGATTCTTACTTTCTTCACTCACCTGACGTGTGCAAATATGTCGTTGTTTGTGTGCTGACAATGTGATTCTTACTTTCTTCACTCACCTGACGTGTACAAGTATGTCGTTGTTTGTGTGCTGACACTGTGATTCTTACTTTCTTCACTCACCTAACGTGTGCAAGTATGTCGTTGTTTGTGTGCTGACACTGTGATTCTTACTTTCTTCACTCACCTAACGTGTGCAAGTATGTCGTTGTTTGTGTGCTGACACTGTGATTCTTACTTTCTTCACTCACCTAACGTGTGCAAGTATGTCGTTGTTTGTGTGCTGACACTGTGATTCTTACTTTCTTCACTCACCTGACGTGTGCAAGTATGTCGTTGTTTGTGTGCTGACACTGTGATTTTTACTTTCTTCACTCACCTGACGTGTGCAAGTATGTCGTTGTTTGTGTGCTGACACTGTGATTCTTACTTTCTTCACTCACCTGACGTGTGCAAGTATGTCGTTGTTTGTGTGCTGACACTGTGATTTTTACTTTCTTCACTCACCTAACGTGTGCAAGTATGTCGTTGTTTGTGTGCTGACACTGTGATTCTTACTTTCTTCACTCACCTGACGTGTGCAAGTATGTCGTTGTTTGTGTGCTGACACTGTGATTCTTACTTTCTTCACTCACCTGACGTGTGCAAGTATGTCGTTGTGTGTGTACTGACACTGAGATTCTTACTTTCTACACTCACCTAACGTGTGCAAGTATGTCATTGTGTGTGTGCTGACACTGTGATTCTTACTTTCTTCACTCACCTAACGTGTGCAAGTATGTCACTGTGTGTGTGCTGACACTGTGATTCTTACTTTCTTCACTCACCTAACGTGTGCAAGTATGTCGTTGTGTGTGTGCTGACACTGTGATTCTTACTTTCTTCACTCACCTAACGTGTGCAAGTATGTCATTGTGTGTGTGCTGACACTGTGATTCTTACTTTCTTCACTCACCTAACGTGTGCAAGTATGTCGTTGTGTGTGTGCTGACACTGTGATTCTTACTTTCTTCACTCACCTAACGTGTGAAAGTATGTCATTGTGTGTGTGCTGACACTGTGATTCTTACTTTCTTCACTCACCTAACGTGTGCAAGTATGTCGTTGTGTGTGTGCTGACACTGTGATTCTTACTTTCTTCACTCACCTAACGTGTGCAAGTATGTCGTTGTGTGTGTGCTGACACTGAGATTCTTACTTTCTTCACTCACCTAACGTGTGCAAGTATGTCATTGTGTGTGTGCTGACACTGTGATTCTTACTTTCTTCACTCACCTAACGTGTGCAATTATGTCGTTATGTGTGTGCTGACACTGTGATTCTTACTTTCTTCACTCACATAACGTGTGCAAGTATGTCGTTGTGTGTGTGCTGACACTGTGATTCTTACTTTCTGCACTTACATGACGTGTGCAAGTATGTCGTTGTTTGTGTGCTGACACTGTGATTTTTACTATCTTCACTCACCTGACGTGTGCAAGTATGTCGTTGTTTGTGTGCTGACACTGTGATTCTTACTTTCTTCACTCACCTGACGTGTGCAAGTATGTCGTTGTTTGTGGGCTGACACTGTGATTCTTACTTTCTTCACTCACCTGACGTGTGCAAGTATGTCGTTGTTTGTGTGCTGACACTGTGATTCTTACTGTCTTCACTCACCTGACGTGTGCATGTATGTCGTTGTTTGTGTGCTGACACTGTGATTCTTACTTTCTTCACTCACCTAACGTGTGCAAGTATGTCGTTGTTTGTGTGCTGACACTGTGATTCTTACTTTCTTCACTCACCTGACGTGTGCAAGTATGTCGTTGTGTGTGTGCTGACACTGAGATTCTTACTTTCTTCACTCACCTAACGTGTGCAAGTATGTCATTGTGTGTGTGCTGACACTGTGATTCTTACTTTCTTCACTCACCTAACGTGTGCAAGTATGTCATTGTGTGTGTGCTGACACTGTGATTCTTACTTTCTTCACTCACCTAACGTGTGCAAGTATGTCGTTGTGTGTGTGCTGACACTGTGATTCTTACTTTCTTCACTCACCTAACGTGTGCAAGTATGTCATTGTGTGTGTGCTGACACTGTGATTCTTACTTTCTTCACTCACCTAACGTGTGCAAGTATGTCGTTGTGTGTGTGCTGACACTGTGATTCTTACTTTCTTCACTCACCTAACGTGTGCAAGTATGTCGTTGTGTGTGTGCTGACACTGTGATTCTTACTTTCTTCACTCACCTAACGTGTGCAAGTATGTCATTGTGTGTGTGCTGACACTGTGATTCTTACTTTCTTCACTCACCTAACGTGTGCAAGTATGTCGTTGTGTGTGTGCTGACACTGTGATTCTTACTTTCTTCACTCACCTAACGTGTGCAAGTATGTCGTTGTGTGTGTGCTGACACTGAGATTCTTACTTTCTTCACTCACCTAACGTGTGCAAGTATGTCATTGTGTGTGTCCTGACACTGTGATTCTTACTTTCTTCACTCACCTAACGTGTGCAAGTATGTCGTTGTGTGTGTGCTGACACTGTGATTCTTACTTTCTTCACTCACCTGACGTGTGCAAGTATGTCGTTGTTTGTGGGCTGACACTGTGATTCTTACTTTCTTCACTCACCTGACGTGTGCAAGTATGTCGTTGTTTGTGTGCTGACACTGTGATTGTTACTGTCTTCACTCACCTAACGTGTGCAATTATGTCGTTGTGTGTGTGCTGACACTGTGATTCTTACTTTCTTCACTCACCTGACGTGTGCAAGTATGTCGTTGTTTGTGTGCTGACACTGTGATTCTTACTTTCTTCACTCACCTGACGTGTGCAAGTATGTCGTTATTTGTGTGCTGACACTGTGATTCTTACATTCTTCACTCACCTAACGTGTGCAAGTATGTCGTTGTGTGTGTACTGACACTGAGATTCTTACTTTCTACACTCACCTAACGTGTGCAAGTATGTCATTGTGTGTGTGCTGACACTGTGATTCTTACTTTCTTCACTCACCTAACGTGTGCAAGTATGTCATTGTGTGTGTGCTGACACTGTGATTCTTACTTTCTTCACTCACCTAACGTGTGCAAGTATGTCGTTGTGTGTGTGCTGACACTGTGATTCTTACTTTCTTCACTCACCTAACGTGTGCAAGTATGTCATTGTGTGTGTGCTGACACTGTGATTCTTACTTTCTTCACTCACCTAACGTGTGCAAGTATGTCGTTGTGTGTGTGCTGACACTGTGATTCTTACTTTCTTCACTCACCTGACGTGTGCAAGTATGTCGTTGTGTGTGTGCTGACACTGTGATTCTTACTTTCTTCACTCACCTAACGTGTGAAAGTATGTCATTGTGTGTGTGCTGACACTGTGATTTTTACTTTCTTCACTCACCTGACGTGTGCAAGTATGTCGTTGTTTGTGTGCTGACACTGTGATTCTTACTTTCTTCACTCACCTGACGTGTGCAAGTATGTCGTTGTGTGTGTGCTGACACTGAGATTCTTACTTTCTTCACTCACCTGACGTGTGCAAGTATGTCGTTGTGTGTGTGCTGACACTGAGATTCTTACTTTCTTCACTCACCTAACGTGTGCAAGTATGTCGTTGTGTGTGTGCTGACACTGTGATTCTTACTTTCTTCACTCACCTGACGTGTGCAAGTATGTCGTTGTTTGTGTGCTGACACTGTGATTTTTACTTTCTTCACTCACCTGACGTGTGCAAGTATGTCGTTGTTTGTGTGCTGACACTGTGATTCTTACTTTCTTCACTCACCTGACGTGTGCAAGTATGTCATTGTGTGTGTGCTGACACTGTGATTCTTACTTTCTTCACTCACCTAACGTGTGCAAGTATGTCGTTGTTTGTGTGCTGACACTGTGATTCTTACTTTCTTCACTCACCTGACGTGTGCAAGTATGTCATTGTTTGTGTGCTGACACTGTGATTCTTACTTTCTTCACTCACCTGACGTGTGCAAGTATGTCGTTGTTTGTGTGCTGACACTGTGATTCTTACTTTCTTCACTCACCTGACGTGTGCAAGTATGTCGTTGTTTGTGTGCTGACACTGTGATTCTTACTTTCTTCACTCACCTAACGTGTGCAAGTATGTCGTTGTTTGTGTGCTGACACTGTGATTTTTACTTTCTTCACTCACCTGACGTGTGCAAGTATGTCGTTGTTTGTGTGCTGACACTGTGATTCTTACTTTCTTCACTCACCTGACGTGTGCAAGTATGTCGTTGTGTGTGTGCTGACACTGTGATTCTTACTTTCTTCACTCACCTGACGTGTGCAAGTATGTCGTTGTTTGTGTGCTGACACTGTGATTCTTACTTTCTTCACTCACCTGACGTGTGCAAGTATGTCGTTGTCTGTGGGCTGACACTGTGATTCTTACTTTCTTCACTCACCTGACGTGTGCAAGTATGTCGTTGTTTGTGTGCTGACACTGTGATTCTTACTGTCTTCACTCACCTGACGTGTGCATGTATGTCGTTGTTTGTGTGCTGACACTGTGATTCTTACTTTCTTCACTCACCTAACGTGTGCAAGTATGTCGTTGTTTGTGTGCTGACACTGTGATTCTTACTTTCTTCACTCACCTGACGTGTGCAAGTATGTCGTTGTGTGTGTGCTGACACTGAGATTCTTACTTTCTTCACTCACCTAACGTGTGCAAGTATGTCATTGTGTGTGTGCTGACACTGTGATTCTTACTTTCTTCACTCACCTAACGTGTGCAAGTATGTCATTGTGTGTGTGCTGACACTGTGATTCTTACTTTCTTCACTCACCTAACGTGTGCAAGTATGTCGTTGTGTGTGTGCTGACACTGTGATTCTTACTTTCTTCACTCACCTAACGTGTGCAAGTATGTCATTGTGTGTGTGCTGACACTGTGATTCTTACTTTCTTCACTCACCTAACGTGTGCAAGTATGTCGTTGTTTGTGTGCTGACACTGTGATTCTTACTTTCTTCACTCACCTGACGTGTGCAAGTATGTCGTTGTGTGTGTGCTGACACTGTGATTCTTACTTTCTTCACTCACCTGACGTGTGCAAGTATGTCGTTGTTTGTGTGCTGACACTGTGATTCTTACTTTCTTCACTCACCTGACGTGTGCAAGTATGTCGTTGTGTGTGTGCTGACACTGTGATTCTTACTTTCTTCACTCACCTGACGTGTGCAAGTATGTCGTTGTTTGTGTGCTGACACTGTGATTTTTATTTTCTTCACTCACCTGACGTGTGCAAGTATGTCGTTGTTTGTGTGCTGACACTGTGATTCTTACTTTCTTCACTCACCTAACGTGTGCAAGTATGTCGTTGTGTGTGTGCTGACACTGTGATTTTTACTATCTTCACTCACCTGACGTGTGCAAGTATGTCGTTGTTTGTGTGCTGACACTGTGATTCTTACTTTCTTCACTCACCTGACGTGTGCAAGTATGTCGTTGTTTGTGGGCTGACACTGTGATTCTTACTTTCTTCACTCACCTGACGTGTGCAAGTATGTCGTTGTTTCTGTGCTGACACTGTGATTTTTACTTTCTTCACTCACCTGACGTGTGCAAGTATGTCGTTGTTTGTGTGCTGACACTGTGATTTTTACTTTCTTCACTCACCTGACGTGTGCAAGTATGTCGTTGTTTGTGTGCTGACACTGTGATTCTTACTTTCTTCACTCACCTGACGTGTGCAAGTATGTCGTTGTGTGTGTGCTGACACTGTGATTCTTACTTTCTTCACTCACCTGACGTGTGCAAGTATGTCGTTGTTTGTGTGCTGACACTGTGATTGTTACTTTCTTCACTCATCTGACGTGTGCAAGTATGTCGTTGTTTGTGTGCTGACACTGTGATTCTTACTTTCTTCACTCACCTGACGTGTGCAAGTATGTCGTTGTTTGTGTGCTGACACTGTGATTCTTACTTTCTTCACTCACCTAACGTGTGCAAGTATGTCGTTGTGTGTGTGCTGACACTGTGATTCTTACTTTCTTCACTCACCTGACGTGTGCAAGTATGTCGTTGTGTGTGTGCTGACACTGAGATTCTTACTTTCTTCACTCACCTAACGTGTGCAAGTATGTCATTGTGTGTGTGCTGACACTGTGATTTTTACTTTCTTCACTCACCTAACGTGTGCAATTATGTCGTTGTGTGTGTGCTGACACTGTGATTCTTACTTTCTTCACTCACCTGACGTGTGCAAGTATGTCGTTGTTTGTGGGCTGACACTGTGATTCTTACTTTCTTCACTCACCTGACGTGTGCAAGTATGTCGTTGTTTGTGTGCTGACACTGTGATTCTTACTGTCTTCACTCACCTGACGTGTGCAAGTATGTCGTTGTTTGTGTGCTGACACTGTGATTCTTACTTTCTTCACTCACCTAACGTGTGCAAGTATGTCGTTGTTTGTGTGCTGACACTGTGATTCTTACTTTCTTCACTCACCTGACGTGTGCAAGTATGTCGTTATTTGTGTGCTGACACTGTGATTCTTACATTCTTCACTCACCTAACGTGTGCAAGTATGTCGTTGTTTGTGTGCTGACACTGTGATTCTTACTTTCTTCACTCACCTGACGTGTGCAAGTATGTCGTTGTTTGTGTGCTGACACTGTGATTCTTACTTTCTTCACTCACCTGACGTGTGCAAGTATGTCGTTGTTTGTGTGCTGACACTGTGATTCTTACTTTCTTCACTCATCTGACGTGTGCAAGTATGTCGTTGTGTGTGTGCTGACACTGTGATTCTTACTTTCTTCACTCACCTGACGTGTGCAAGTATGTCGTTGTTTGTGTGCTGACACTGTGAGTTTTACTTTCTTCACTCACCTGACGTGTGCAAGTATGTCGTTGTTTGTGTGCTGACACTGTGATTCTTACTTTCTTCACTCACCTGACGTGTGCAAGTATGTCGTTGTGTGTGTGCTGACACTGACATTCTTACTTTCTTCACTCACCTGACGTGTGCAAGTATGTCATTGTGTGTGTGCTGACACTGTGATTCTTACTTTCTTCACTCACCTAACGTGTGCAAGTATGTCGTTGTGTGTGTGCTGACACTGTGATTCTTACTTTCTTCACTCACCTGACGTGTGCAAGTATGTCGTTGTTTGTGTGCTGACACTGTGATTTTTACTTTCTTCACTCACCTGACGTGTGCAAGTATGTCGTTGTTTGTGTGCTGACACTGTGATTCTTACTTTCTTCACTCACCTGACGTGTGCAAGTATGTCATTGTGTGTGTGCTGACACTGTGATTCTTACTTTCTTCACTCACCTAACGTGTGCAAGTATGTCGTTGTTTGTGTGCTGACACTGTGATTCTTACTTTCTTCACTCACCTGACGTGTGCAAGTATGTCATTGTTTGTGTGCTGACACTGTGATTCTTACTTTCTTCACTCACCTAATATATCAATTAGTTTGTTAGTCAGAAGCTAATCTATCAATTAGTTTGTTAGTCAGAAGCCAATCTATCAATTAGTTTGTTAGTCAGAAGCTAATCTATCAATTAGTTTGTTAGTCAGAAGCCAATTTATCAATTAGTTTGTTAGTCAGAAGCTAATCTATCAATTAGTTTGTTAGTCAGAAGCTAATATATCAATTAGTTTGTTAGTCAGAAGCTAATTTATCAATTAGTTTGTTAGTCAGGAGCTAATCTATCAATTAGTTTGTTAGTCAAGAGCTAATCTATCAATTAGTTTGTTAGTCAAGAGCTAATCTATCAATTAGTTTGTTAGTCAGAAGCTAATCTATCAATTAGTTTGTTAGTTAGGAGCTAATATATCAATTAGTTTGTTAGTCAGAAGCTAATCTATCAATTAGTTTGTTAGTCAGAAGCCAATCTATCAATTAGTTTATTAGTCAGAAGCTAATCTATCAATTAGTTTGTTAGTCAAGAGCTAATCTATCAATTAGTTTGTTAGCCAAGAGCTAATCTATCAATTAGTTCGTTAGTCAGAAGCTAATCTATCAATTAGTTTGTTAGTCAGGAGTTAATATATTAATTAGTTTGTTAGTCAGAAGCCAATATATAAATTAGTTTGTTAGTCAGAAGCTAATATATAAATTAGTTTGTTAGTCAGAAGCTAATCTATCAATTAGTTTGTTAGTCAGAAGCTAATATATCAATTAGTTTGTTAGTCAGGAGCTATTCTATCAATTAGTTTGTTAGTCAGGAGCTAATCTATCAATTAGTTTGTTAGTTAGGAGTTAATCTATCAATTAGTTTGTTAGTCAGGAGCTAATCTATCAATTAGTTTGTTAGTCAGAAGCTAATTTATCAATTAGTTTGTTAGTCAAGAGCTAATCTATCAATTAGTTTGTTAGTTAGGAGCTAATCTATCCATTAGTTTGTTAGTCAAGAGCTAATCTATCAATTAATTTGTTAGTCAAGAGCTAATCTATCAATTAGTTTGTTAGTCAAGAGCTAATCTATCAATTAGTTTGTTAGTCAGAAGCTAATCTATCAATTAGTTTGTTAGTCAGAAGCTAATTTATCAATTAGTTTGTTAGTCAAGAGCTAATCTATCAATTAGTTTGTTAGTCAGAAGCTAATCTATCAATTAGTTTGTTAGTCAGAAGCTAATCTATCAATTAGTTTGTTAGTCAGAAGCTAATCTATCAATTAGTTTGTTAGTTAGGAGTTAATCTATCCATTAGTTTGTTAGTCAGAAGCTAATCTATCAATTAGTTTGTTAGTCAGAAGCTAATTTATCAATTAGTTTTGTTAGTCAAGAGCTAATCTATCAATTAGTTTGTTAGTCAAGAGCTAATCTATCAATTAGTTTGTTAGTCAGAAGCTAATCTATCAATTAGTTTGTTAGTCAGAAGCTAATCTATCAATTAGTTTGTTAGTCAAGAGCTAATCTATCAATTAGTTTGTTAGTCAGAAGCTAATCTATCAATTAGTTTGTTAGTCAGAAGGCAATCTATCAATTAGTTTGTTAGTCAAGAGCTAATCTATCAATTAGTTTGTTAGTCAGAAGCTAATCTATCAATTAGTTTGTTAGTCAGAAGCCAATCTATCAATTAGTTTGTTAGTCAGAAGCTAATCTATCAATTAGTTTGTTAGTTAGGAGCTAATATATCAATTAGTTTGTTAGAAGCTAATCTATCAATTAGTTTGTTAGTCAGAAGCTAATTTATCAATTAGTTTGTTAGTCAGGAGCTAATCTATCAATTAGTTTGTTAGTCAGAAGCTAATCTATCAATTAGTTTGTTAGTCAAAATCTAATCTATCAATTAGTTTGTTAGTCAGAAGCTAAACTATCAATTAGTTTATTAGTCAGAAGCTAATCTATCAATTAGTTTGTTAGTCAGAAGCTAATCTATGAATTAGTTTGTTAGTCAGAAGCTAATCTATCAATTAGTTTGTTAGTCAGAAGCTAATCTATCAATTAGTTTGTTAGTCAAAATCTAATCTATCAATTAGTTTGTTAGTCAGAAGCTAATCTATCAATTAGTTTGTTAGTCAGAAGCTAATTTATCAATTAGTTTGTTATTCAGAAGCTAATCTATCAATTAGTTTGTTAGTCAGAAGCTAATCTATCAATTAGTTTATTAGTCAGAAGCTAAACTATCAATTAGTTTGTTAGTCAGGATCTAATCTATCAATTAGTTTGTTAGTCAAGATCTAATCTATCAATTAGTTTGTTAGTCAGGAGCTAATCTATCAATTAGTTTGTTAGTCAGAAGCTAATCTATCAATTAGTTTGTTAGTGAGGAGCTAATCTATCAATTAGTTTGTTAGTCAGAAGCTAATCTATCAATTAGTTTGTTAGTCAAGATCTAATCTATCAATTAGTTTGTTAGTCAAGATCTAATCTATCAATTAGTTTGTTAGTCAGGAGCTAATCTATCAATTAGTTTGTTAGTCAGAAGCTAATCTATCAATTAGTTTGTTAGTGAGGAGCTAACCTATCAATTAGTTTGTTAGTCAGAAGCTAATCTATCAATTAGTTTGTTAGTCAAGAGCTAATCTATCAATTAGTTTGTTACCAAGAGCTAATCTATCAATTATTTTGTTAGTCAGGAGCTAATCTATCAATTAGTTTGTTAGTCAGGAGCTAATCTATCAATTAGTTTGTTAGTCTGAAGCTAATCTATCAATTAGTTTGTTAGTCAAAAGCTAATCTATCAATTAGTTTGTTAGTTAGAAGCTAATCTATCAATTAGTTTGTTAGTCAGAAGCTAATCTATCAATTAGTTTGTTAGTCTGAAGCTAATCTATCAATTAGTTTGTTAGTCAGAAGCTAATCTATCAATTAGTTTGTTAGTCAAAAGCTAATCTATCAATTAGTTTGTTAGTCAGAAGCTAATCTATCAATTAGTTTGTTAGTCAGAAGCTAATCTATCAATTAGTTTGTTAGTTAGAAGCTAATCTATCAATTAGTGTGTTAGTCAGAAGCTAATCTATCAATTAGTTTGTTAGTCAGAAGCTAATCTATCAATTAGTTTGTTAGTTAGGAGCTAATATATCAATTAGTTTGTTAGTCAGAAGCTAATCTATCAATTAGTTTGTTAGTCAGAAGCTAATCTATCAATTAGTTTGTTAGTCAAGATCTAATCTATCAATTAGTTTGTTAGTCTGAAGCTAATCTATCAATTAGTTTGTTAGTCAGAAGCGCATGCAACGAACGTCTGATGTAGAGGCCGAGGCTTCCATGAGAAGATGGGAGCTCAACTTCAGCGGGTCTCGTGTAACAGCAATCTTTAGAGATCGGGAGATGAAGCTGGAGGTCAAGAGAGTGAGAGGAGAACAAGATGGAGACCAAGATAAAGAGAGAGACCAAATTGGAGAGGAAGTTAGATGGAGAGAGGGAGATCGAGATGAAAAAGAGATCAAGACGGAGAGAGGGAAATCAAGATGGAGAGGGAGATCAAGATGGAGAGAGGGAGATCAATATGGAGAGGGAGATCAAAGTGGAGAGAGGGAGATCAAGGTGTAGAGAGGGAGATCAAGATGGAGAAAGGGAGATCAAAATGGAGAGAGGGAGATCAAGATAGAGATGAAGATCAAAATGGAGAGAGGGTGATCAAGATGGAGAGAGAGATCAAAATGGAGAGAGGGAGATCAAAATGGAGAGAGATAGATCAAGATGGAGAGAGGGAGATCATAATGCAGAAAGAGAGGTCAAGATGGAGAGAAAGAGATCAAGATGGAGAAAGAGAGATCAAGATGGAGAGAGGGAGATCAAGATGGAGAGAGGGAGATCAAAATGGTGAGAGGGAGATCAAAATGGAGAGAGGGAGATTAAAATGGAGAGAGGGAAGATCAAGATGGAGAGAGGGAGATCAATATGGAGAGAGGGAGATCAAGAGAGGGAAATCAAAATGGAGAGATCAATATCAAGATGGAGAGAGAGAGAGAGAGAGAGCTCAAAATGGTGAGAGGGAGATCAAGATGGAGAGAGGGAGATCAAAATGGAGAGAGGGAGATCAAGAGGGAGAGATAGATCAAGATGGAGAGAGAGATATCAAAATGGAGAGATGGAGATCAAGATGGAGAGAAGAAGATCAAAATGGAGAGAAAAATCAAGATGGAGTGGGAGATCAAGATGGAGAGAGAGAGAGAGAGAGATCAAAATGGAGAGAGAGAGATCAAAATGGAGAGAGAGAGATCAAAATGGAGAGAGAGAGATCAAAATGGAGAGAGAGAGAGAGAGAGATCAAAATTGAGAGAGAGATCAAGATGGAGAGAGTGAGATCAAAAAGGAGAGAGAGAGAGATCAAGATGAAGAGAGGGAGATCAAAATGGAGAGAGAAAGAGATCAAAATGGAGAGAGAGAGATAAAAATTGAGAGAGAGATATCAAGATGGAGAGATGAAGATGAAAATAGAGAGAGAAGGAGATCAAAGTGGAGAGATGGAGATCAAAATGGAGAGAGAAAGAGATCAAAATGGAGAGAGAGAGAGAGAGAGAGGTCAAGATGGAGAGAGAGAGATAAAAATGGAGAGATGGAGATCAAGATGGAGACCTCTCTTCCTCGAGATCAAAATGGAGAGGGAGATTAAGATGGAGAGAGAGAGATCAAGATGGAGAGAGGGAGATCAAGATGGAGAGAGGGAGATCAAGATGGAGAGAGGGAGATCAAGATGGAGAGAGGGAGATCAAGATGGAAAAAGATGGATGATGATGGAGAGTGGGAGATCAAGATGGAGAGGGAGATCAAGATAGAGAGGGAGATCAAGATGGAGAGGGACATCAATATGGAAAAAGAGAGATGATGATGAAGAGAGGGAGGTAGAAAGAAATCAAGCGAGATGCAGCAATGTCCCGAGATAAGACTGTGGTGTAGTAGCCTCGACGTGATTCACTTGCGAACCCTAAGATGTCTATGATCAAACCGTCTACAAGCGGTCTATGATGTCGCAGTTGCCCCTCCAATACATTTTCAATTTCATTTTACTGAACAACAATGAGTCACAGATCGCTGGAAAGAGAACACCGATTCTAATCCACGTAATGCGAACTTAATCTGCGTATCAGTTTTAAGTCTTAAATTGTGGCGTTAGTTTCCTAGGCGGAAGACGTTAGCAGTTGATATATCGTGCGCTTGTGATCGATTATCAGCAATGTCGTGATATTGTTTTCATAATCTGCTTCTTTTCGTGGGCAACAGATGTGACAAGTTGCATATACTCATAAAATCAGGGGAAAGTTTTCTAGTAGCTGCTGTCGACACGCAACGTGCACGTGAAGCTTTTATGTAATTTAAAATTGAGCAGAAGCTGGAGCGATTTGTCGTCACTGTTGGGGCGATCACGTGTTTAATCGAAATTATCAACCGTCGAGGGGCTGATTTTGCTGGTCACAGTGAGATTGTAACACAGAATATAACAGAGGTATATCAGAGGTATATCAGAATATAACAGAGGTATATCAGAATATAACAGAGGTATATCAGAATATAGCAGAAGTATATCAGAATATAACAGAGGTATACCAGAATATAACAGAGGTATACCAGATTATAACAGAGGTATATTAGAATATAACAGAGGTATATCAGAATATAACAGAGGTTAAGCAGAATATAACAAAGGTTAAGCAGAATATAACAGAGGTATATCAGAATATAAAAGTGGTATATCAAAATATAACAGACAAGTCACTCTTTCGGATGAAAGAGATGGGAATTAAGATGGATACAATTTTTTAGAAACGAGAAACTTAGTGGGCGTGTAAGAAGACTTATCAACCAACACAGAACTGGTTTCGTCAGTCGCTGGACGGGTCTTGCTGAAGAGGGGATCTGAGCACCTATGGACATGTTCGGAGTGCAATGAGGATGACACGCTAACTCAATAGCAGAGCTATATCAGAATATAGTACAGAGTGATGTTAGACCTAACTGTACTCTAACAATGGGGTGGCTAACAGTGCTCTAACAAAGAGGTGGTTAACAGAGCTCTAACAATGGGGTGGCTAACAGGGCTTTACAATGGGGTGGCTAACAGTGCTCTAACAAAGAGGTGGTTAACAGAGCTCTAACAATGGGGTGGCTAACAGGGTTTTACAATGGGGTGGCTAACAGTGCTCTAACAATAGGGTGGCTAAGAGGGCTTTTACAACGGGGTGGCTAACAGGTCACTAACAATGGGGTGGCTAACAGGGTTTGTACAATGGGTGGCGAAAAGGGCTCTAACAATGGGGTGGCCAACAGGGTTAACCCCCTTGTTAGGGGCCCTATTAGCTACCCCTTTGTTAGGGCACTGTTAGCTACCCCCTTGTTAGGGCACTGTTAGCTACCCCCTTGTTAGGGCACTGTTAGCTACCCCCTTGTTAGGGCACTGTTAGCTACTCCCTTGTTAGGGCACTGTTAGCTACCCCCTTGTTAGGGCACTGTTAGCTACCCCCTTGTTAGGGCACTGTTAGCTACCCCCTTGTTAGGGCACTGTTAGCTACCCCCTTGTTAAGAAACTGTTAGCTACCCCCTTGTTAGGGCCTTGTTAGGGCCCTGTTAGCTACCCCCTTGTTAAGAAACTGTTAGCTACCCCCTTGTTAGGGCCTTGTTAGGGCCCTGTTAGCTACCCCCTTGTTAGGGCCTTGTTAGGGCACTGTTAGCTACCCCCTTGTTAAGAAACTGTTAGCTACCCCCTTGTTAGGGCCTTGTTAGGGCCCTGTTAGCTACCCCCTTGTTAGAGCACTGTTAGCTACCCCCTTGTTAGCGCTCTGTTAGCTAGCCCATTGTTAGGGCACTGTTAGCTACCCCATTGTTAGGGCACTGTTAGTTACCCCATTGTTAGGGTCCTGTTAGCTACCCCATTGTTAGGGCACTGTTAGCTACCCCTTTGTTCGGGACCTTTTAGCTACTCCCTTGTTGGTAACCTTTTAGCTACCTCCTTGTTAGGGCACTGTTAGCTACCCCCTTGTTGGGGACATTTTAGCTACCCCCTTGTTAGGGCACTGTTAGCTACCCCCTTGTTAGGGCACTGTTAGCTACCCCTTTGTTCGGGACCTTTTAGCTACCCCCTTGTTAGGGACCTTTTAGCTACCTCCTTGTTAGGGCACTGTTAGCTACCCCCTTGTTAGGGCACTGTTAGCTACCCCTTTGTTCGGGACCTTTTAGCTACCTCCTTGTTAGGGCACTGTTAGCTACCTCCTTGTTAGGGCACTGTTAGCTACCCCTTTGTTCGGGACCTTTTAGCTACCTCCTTGTTAGGGCACTGTTAGCTACCCCCTTGTTAGGGCACTGTTAGCTACCCCTTTGTTCGGGACCTTTTAGCTACCCCCTTGTTAGGGCACTGTTAGCTACCCCCTTGTTAGGGCTCTGTTAGCTACCCCTTTGTTCGGGACCTTTTAGCTACCCCCTTGTTAGGGACCTTTTAGCTACCCCCTTGTTAGGGCACTGTTAGCTACCCCCTTGTTGGGGACCTTTTAGCTACCCCCTTGTTAGGGCACTGTTAGCTACTCCCTTGTTGGGGACCTTTTAGCTACCCCCTTGTTAGGGCACTGTTAGCTACCCCCTTGTTGGGGACCTTTTAGCTATCCCCTTGTTAGGGCACTGTTAGCTACCCCCTTGTTGGGGACCTTTTAGCTACCCCCTTGTTAGGGTCCCGTTAACCACCCATTGTTAGGGTCCTGTTAGCCACCACATTGTTAGGACTTAGCCCACCCCCCTCCTTGTAAGGGCCCTTTTGGCTATCTATTTCCTAGGGCACTGCTAGCTACCCCCTTGTTATGGCACTGTTAGCTACCCCCTTTTAAGGGCCTTGTTAACCCCTCTCTTATAAATCCATCACCCTCTTGTTAGGGCCCTGTTAGCCACCCCGATGTAAAAGCCCTGTTACTCACCCCTTGTGAAAGCCCTGTTAGCCAATCCATTGTAATAGCCCTGTTAGCCACCCCATTGTTAGAGACCTGTTATCCACCCATTGTTAGGGCCCTGTTACTCACCCCATTGTAAAAGCCCTGTTAGCTACCACATTGTTAGGGCCCTGTTATCCAACCCATTGTTAGGGCCCTGTTACCCACCCCATTGTTAGGGCCCTGTTAGCCTAACAGCGTACTGACAAGGGAGTGGCTAACAGTGCCCTTAACATTGGGGTAACTAACAGGGTCCTGACAAGGAGGTAGCTAACAGTGCTCTAACAAAGGGTATCTAACAGTGCTATAACAAGTCGGTAGCTAACAGTGCTATAACAAGTCGGTAGCTAACAGTGCTCTAACAAGGAGGTAGCTAACAGTGCTTTAACAAGGGGTAGCTAACAGTGCTCTAACAAGGAGGTAGCCAACAGTGCTCTAACAAGGGGTAGCTAACAGTGCTCTAACAAGGGGTAGCTAACAGTGCTATAACAAGTCGGTAGCTAACAGTACTATTACAAGGGGTAGCTAACAGTGCTCTAACAAGGGGTAGCTAACAGTGCTCTAACAAGGAGGTAGCTAACAGTGCTTTAACAAGGGGTAGCTAACAGTGCCCTAACAAGTGGGTGGCTGACAGTGCTCTAACAAGGTGTAGCTAACAGTGCTCTAACAAGGGTGTAGCTAACAGTGCTTTAACAAGGAGGTAGCTAACAGGGCTCTAACAAGGGTGTAGTTAACAGTGCTCTAACAAGGTTGTAGTTAACAGTGCTTTAACAAGGAGGTAGCTAACAAGGCTCTAACAAGGGGTAGCTAACAGGGCTCTAACAAGGGTGTAGGTAACAGTGCTTTAACAAGGGGTTAGCTAACAGGGCTCTAACAAGGGTGTAGCTAACAGTGCTTTAACAAGGGGTTAGCTAACAGGGCTCTAACAAGGGTGTAGCTAACAGTGCTTTAACAAGGGGTTAGCTAACAGGGCTCTAACAAGGGTGTAGCTAACAGTGCTTTAACAAGGGGTTAGCTAACAGGGCTCTAACAAGGGTGTAGCTAACAGTTCCCTAACAAGGAGGTAGCTAACAGTGCTCTAACAAGAGTGTAGCTAACAGTTCCCTAACAAGGGGGTAGCTAACAGTTCCATAACAAGGAGGTAGCTAACAGTGCTCTAGCAAGGAGGTAGCTAACAGTTCCCTAACAAGGGGGTAGCTAACAGTTCCATAACAAGGGTGTAGCTAACAGTGCTTTAACAAGGAGGTAGCTAACAGTTCCCTAACAAGGGGGTAGCTAACAGTTCCATAACAAGGAGGTACCTAACAGTGCTCTAACAAGGGTGTAGCTAACAGTGCTTTAACAAGGAGGTAGCTAACAGTGCTCTAACAAGGGTGTAGCTAACAGTGCTTTAACAAGGAGGTAGCTAACAAGGCTCTAACAAGGAGGTAGCTAACAGTTCCCTAAAAAGGGGGTAGCTAACAGTTCACTAACAAGGAGGTAGCTAACAGTTCCCTAACAAGGAGGTAGCTAACAGTGCCCTAACAAGGGTGTAGCTAACAGTGCCCTAACAAGGAGGTAGCTAACAGTGCTCTAACAAAGAGGTAGCTAACAGTGCCCTAACAAGGAGGTAGCTAACAGTGCCCTAACAAGGAGGTAGCTAACAGGCCCTACCAAGTGCGTGGCTAACAGGGCTCCTACAAGGGGGTAGCTATCATGGCCCTACCAAGTGCGTAGCTAACAGGGCCCTAACAATGGGGTGGCTTTCATGGCCCTACCAAGTGCGTAGCTAACAGGACCCTAACAAGGGAGTAGCTATCATGGCCCTACCAAGTGCGTGGCTAACAGGGCCCTAACGAGGGGGTAGCTATCATGGCCCTATCCAGTGCGTGGCTAACAGGGCCCTAACAAGGGGGTGGCTTTCATGGCCCTACCAAGTGCGTGGCTAACAGGACCCTAATAAGGGGGTGGCTTTCATGGCCCTACCAAGTGCGTGGCTAACAGGGCCCTAACAAGGGGGTGGCTTTCATGGCCCTACCAAGTGCATGGCTAACAGTGCCCTAACAAGGGGGTAGCTATCATGGCCCTACCAAGTGCGTGGCTAACAGGGCCCTAACAATGGGGTAGCTAACAGGGCCCTAACGAGAGAGTGGCTAACAGGGCCCTAACGAGAGAGTGTCTAATAGTTCGGAATTTAGAGACTTTGAGAAAATGGACGCGTATCAAATGTGGCTGTGTAGAAGAATTGGACGGGAAGGAATCAAACGATAAAGTCTTAAAACAACTAAAAGTGAAAGAGAACTACTGAACACAACTCAAACAAGACAAATTTGATTTCTGGTGCCTGTTAAAAGATACATCAGCCTACCAAAAGTAATATTGGAAGGGGAAATACAAGTTAAAAGAGGTAGACCAAGACTAGCCTATGACAACCTGCACTATTCAAAGCAAGAGACAGCGGAATGGCGCTTCATGGTAACCAACTTTCGATAGGGAGACGGCACTCAATGAAGAGACTTTGAGATAATCTTTGCTTTCATTACAGTTTTTCTTGACGTAAATTATTGTTGTCTTTTTAAACTAAATACAAAAATGACGTCATCGTTGATGGTGAGTTATTGTATTTTAAATTCTGCGTGTGACGCATCACGCTACATCTCTCAATATTACCAGTAGATGGGGGCGCTTTCTATGGTAACCCAGTCACTACTGTCATTTGCTGCGTCGCCGATGACCGCAGTCGAATAGCCCTGGAAAACCGACTCATTGAGTGTCTTGACTAATTCGTCCGAGAAGGATGAGCTCTCTTCATAACTTGCTATTTCTTTATAATTAGTTCTTCTTTGCCTATTATTATTCCCCCTTCATTACTCATTGTCTATCTCCGTATTCCCCCTCACGTGACCCATTTTTCCCCTATAGCAGAGACACATCCTTTATTTTGAACATCTTCCTTATTTTTTTCTACACTTCCTGCTTGCACACTACTGAACTACCTGCTTGCACACTACTGAACTACCTGCTTGCACACTACTGAACTACCTGCTCTACACGTGTAACCATGACTCCAGAAGGGGCTAATTATCTGGTCACTTCCTGCTAGCACACTACTGAACTACCTACTATACACGTGTAACCATGAGTCCAGAAGGGGCTAATTATCTGGTCACTTCCTGCTAGCACACTACTGAACTACCTGCTCTACACGTGTAGCCATTAGTCCAGAAGGGGCTAATTATCTGGTGACTTCCTGCTAGCACACTACTGAACTACCTGCTCTACACGTGTAACCAGGATACCAGAGGGGCTAATTATCTGGTCACTTCCTGCTAGCACACTACTGAACTACCTGCTATACACGTGTAACCATGAGTGAAGTAGGGGCTAATTATCTGGTCACTCCCTGCTAGCACACTACTGAACTACCTGCTATACACGTGTAACCATGAGTCCAGAAGGGGCTAATTATCTGGCCACTTCCTGCTAGCACACTACTGAACTACCTGCTATACACGTGTAACCATGAGTCTAGAAGGGGCTAATTATCTGGTCACTTCCTGGTTAGGGACCAATTCATTACCCATCTTCAGCGCGGCTGGTGGTTTCTGCTTTGATTTCATTAAATTATCAATCGTTGCAGCCGTGCTTGTTTGTTGTATTCTTTCACTGAAGAAGGTCTCTGTTCGAAACGTTTATAATTGTGTTCTGTCTTCCCGTCAGTAAAGCTGTTACATACAATTTTAAGTTCAATTTTTTTCGAGAGACAAAGAACCAGAGAGATGAAAACAAAAGAAGAAAAGAAAACGAATAAGAAATTAAAATAATGTAATTGTCTCTGACTTTTGTCCAATTTCATCTGCATTAACCCGTCCACACACCACGCCTACTCGCCCAAAACAGCTGCTGTGACCTTCAACCAAAAAACAAACATCATGACCTCCCTTTAATCACGGCTTTATTTACAAACAAGCACCCAGGTCGGCCTCCACACACTCTTCTTATTGCCTGCCAAACATTAGCCAATCGATAACACCCAAACACGGATAGCCGGTCAATCCTACGATTTAGGCACGTGCCACTAAGCATACACGTGTTATCACAGCCGCCTGGACGATATCATTTGTAGATAATGCTGTTGTTTAACCCTCGTATCAGGCATGCTGTTGCTGAACCATCGTATCAGGGCGCAATTCAGGCACTTTCCACAAATGTTCAAACGAATAGATTACCCGATCCGACTTTCTTTACTTGTGCGTTGAGTAATCCTCGGATTTACGTCCCTTGCGCCCGATTAACATCTCGTCAGTGAGAACATGGGCGATTGGTTCATTCTTATTAGTTGGCTTGTCTCTGTGTTTTGTTGGGAAACAAGGATAACACTAGCAGCTCTCATGTCTGTGCTGATGTATGATGTCTCGTCAGTGTGAACATGGGCGATTGGTTCATTCTTATTAGTTGGCTGGTCTCTTGTGTTTTGTTGGGAAACAAGGATAACACTAGCAGCTCTCATGTCTGTGCTGATGTATGATGTCTCGTCAGTGAGAACATGGGCGATTGGGTCATTCTTATTAGTTGGCTGGTCTCTTGTGTTTTGTTGGGAAACAAGGATAACACTAGCAGCTCTCATGTCTGTGCTGGTGTATGATGGCAGGTAACAAGGATAACACTAGCAGCTCTCATGTCTGTGCTGATGTATGATGTCAGGTAACAAGGATAACACTAGCAGCTCTCATGTCTGTGCTGGTGTATGATGTCAGGTAACAAGGATAACACTAGCAGCTCTTATGTCTGTGCTGATGTATGATGGCAGGTAACAAGGATAACACTAGCAGCTCTCATGTCTGTGCTGGTGTATGATGTCAGGTAACAAGGATAACACTAGCAGCTCTCATGTCTGTGCTGATGTATGATGTCAGGTAACAAGGATAACACTAGCAGCTCTCATGTCTGTGCTGGTGTATGATGGCAGGTAACAAACATGTAACAAGGGATGGAATGTCATCAGAAATTCATCGTTTGAAATAACCACTACAATCGTAGTACAATGACGGCTAAATAGCAGTTAGTTCATCATCTTCTTCCCTTCCTCATCTGCCTTTCAGCGTCGAGGGGAGATTTAATTTGCGGTCTTTTGCTTTTCTGCTGGCTTCTGCTGCTGTTATGTTTCATAGTGTTTATCATATTCCATCCATCATTCTTTTTCGTTGTCGGCCCTTGGCTCAGGTATTCTCACAACGGTTATTGAAGGCTCGTTGTGTTGTGTTTTGATCTTTCTGTCTTGTCACGTGACCAAACCATTTTATCTGTTCTTTCTTTATATAATCTGTAGCGGGGGCTATTCCTAGCTTTTTTTCTCAGTTCTTTATTTCTGATCTTATCTATCAGACTGTTTCCTGTCATTCGTCTAACACTTTTCATCTCAGTAGAGGTTATTTTGCTTATTGTTCTTGCATCTAGGACCCAGGACTGGCATTGCTAACACAACGTTGGGATGAAGATTGTATTGTAGAAGGCCCGTTTTGCCTCTAGAGCTATTTCCACGTTAGTTAATGAATGAGGACATTCAATTATGTAACAAACTTTATACAAATACGTGTTAACAAAACAAATAATATTTGTTGTGCACAACTTTGTCATAAACATATCATAGAACGAGACAATAACTTTATGCAGCAAAAGTTGTATGGAGAAAAAAATATCAAAATACAAGAGCGACAAATATAAGAATTTTGCCAAATTATTTAACAAGAGCAGGAGAAATGATAATTTTTCCAAATTATTTAACAAGAGCAGGAGAAATGATAATTTTGCCAAATTATTTAACAAGAGCAGGAGAAATGATAATTTCGCCAAATTATTTAACAAGAGCAGGAGAAATGATAATTTCGCCAAATTATTTAACAAGAGCAGGAGAACAGAGAATTTCTTTTTGGAGGAGCTACAACAGAAAAAAAAAACCTGGCACATTCAATCTGATGTGTATTCTTCTTTTTGTGACGTCATTCGTTTCTATCATTCTCCCTCAATCTTTCTAACCATCAAATTCTTATATCTTCATTCCATCGTTATAACCATCACATTCTTATATCTTCATTCCATCTTTCTAACCATCACATTCTTATATCTTCATTCCATCGTTATAACCATCACATTCTTATATCTTCATTCCATCTTTCTAACCATCACATTCTTATACATGTATCTTCATTCCATCGTTATAACCATCACATTCTTATAACTTCATTCCATCTTTCTAACCATCACATTCTTATATCTCCATTCCATAATTCTAACCATCAAATTCTTATATCTTCACTCCGTCACTCTAACCATCAATATCTTATATCTTCACTTCATCACTCTAAACATCAATATATTATATACTCCCTTACATCATTTCCTCCTTGTCTACATTAGCCTTCTTCTCTCTCGATCACAGATTCTTTCTTACTCTTTCGCCACCTCCATCCACTATATCCTTCTCTTATTCCTGCCTTTGTACATCTATATACCTCTCTACTTCCTTCCATCGCTATCTTCTATGATGTGTTGTTTCTTGCCTGCCATCTGATATTCCCATCCATTATTACAGACCTTTTATTTACTTACTTATATCTACCACCACGCAATTGGTTTTTTTTTTTACTTTATCTACAACATTATATATCTCTCTACCTCATCCCCCACCCCTAATCATTCAACTATACTACATTAAGTATCAGTCTCGGGTTTTGTATTCAATATTTGAAATGGATACTTTGTTAAAAGCAGATGAAATCTCCATAGTATTTTTTTTAACGTAATTTAGCGAGGAGAATTTATGAAGAGCTGATACGATAAGTTGATATCAAACGTTGATTTCTCCTCTCTAGGATTGTAAAATACTACCGCAACCACAATAACTATAGGAAAGGGACCACAATTCACACAAACTGTCGAATATAATCGACCACATTTTATGATACCATGGTAACAGATGCTGGTCCGGATATATGCGCCGTGAACATGGGACCTCTACAACAATCTCAATATCACGTTTATTATTGGGCAAGTGTTGCACAATAAACGTGATCTATGATCTTGATATGTTCAGCAACAGATGCCATAGTCTCTTAGTACATGTCAAAATAGAAGAGTCAGACAACATCTCAAAATAGAAGAGACAGACAACATGCTAAAATAGAAGAGACAGGCAACATGTCAAAATAGAAGAGACAGACAACATCTCAAAATAGAAGAGACAGACAACACGCCAAAATAGAAGAGACATACAACACGCCAAAATAGAAGAGACAGACAACATGTCAAAATAGAAGAGACAGACAACACGCCAAAATAGAAGAGACAGACAACATCTCAAAATAGAAGAGACAGACAACACGTCAAAATAGAAGAGACAGACAACATCTCAAAATAGAAGAGACAGACAACACGTCAAAATAGAAGAGACAGACAACATGTCAAAATAGAAGAGACAGACAACACGTCAAAATAGAAGAGACAGACAACACGTCAAAATAGAAGAGACAGACAACACGTCAAAATAGAAGAGACAGACAACACGTCAAAATAGAAGAGTCAGACAACACGTCAAAATAGAAGAGAAAGACAACACATCAAAATAGAAGAGACAGACAACACGTCAAAATAGAAGAGACAGACAACACGTCAAAATAGAAGAGAGTAGGAAATATAACAGCAGCATAGGCTAACAGAAGAACAAAAAAGGGATTGATATAATATTAGAAACACTTTGAAACATAACAGCAGGAGAGGCGAACAGAAGAACAAAAGACCACAAATGATATCTCCCCTCGACACAGAAGAGCAAAAGACCGCAAATGATATCTCCCCTCGACACAGAAGAGCAAAATGCCACAAATGATACCTCCCCTCGACACAGAAGAGCAAAATGCCACAAATGATATCTCCCCTCGACACAGAAGAGCAAAATGCCACAAATGATATCTCCCCTCGACACTAAAGAACAAAAGACCGCAAATGATATCTCCCCTCGACGCAGAAGAGCAAAATGCCACAAATGATATCTCCCCTCGACACAGAAGAGCAAAAGGCCACAAATGATATCTCCCCTCGACACAGAAGAGCAAAAGGCCACAAATGATATCTCCCCTCGACACAGAAGAGCAAAAGGCCACAAATGATATCTCACCTCGACACAGAAGAGCAAAATGCCACAAATGATATCTCCCCTCGACACAGAAGAGCAAAAGGCCACAAATGATATTTCCCTTCGACACAGAAGAACAAAAGACCACAAATGATATCTCCCCTCGACACAGAAGAGCACGATGAAAGAAAGAAGAGAATTAAGAAAGAAATAACTATGCCAATATGAATACTTTCTGTAGCTTGTCGACCCTAACTCTGAACGGCCCTGTTGCCTCCAAATAGACGTACCCTACCTGTGCCTCGCTTGACTACCACCTCATGGAACCTCTTAACCCAACTTTCATCAGTAACCATATCAATGTAACGACAAACTTCCGGTCAATATGTCGGATGTGTGGAAGGGACCATAACAATGTAACAATGACTCATTTTATCCTTCTTGTCGAGGTTTAGAGTTAGAAGTCCAAGTCCCCTTCAAGAAAATCTACAAAATCCTCCAGAACTCCTGGATTATAGATGCTCACATACGCTCTTCAAAGTCCTGGCTCCCCAAATATAGGTTTCGAAATATGGGTCTGCAAAGGAAACATGTATATTCTTATGTATGTGGATATTATATTGTTTGTTCTTTTAGTCGCTTCCCGTTTATATGTTGTGTCGTTCGTGGACGTATCTGAAGCATTTTAGGATTGATATGTTTAGGTTCTTGTATATGTTTGTTTTGTTACATCTATCCAGTCTCTCTCTATGTCTCTCTCTATCTCGGTCTCTCTCTGTGTCTCTCTCTGTCTCTCTCTCTCTGTCTCTTTCTCTCTCTGTCTCTCTCTCTCTGTGTCTCTCTCTCTGTCTCTCTCTGTCTCTGTCTCTCTCTCTCTCTCTCTCTCTTAATACCTGCTGTGATAAAGGACAGAGGCAGAAAACTTTTGACGTTGTTTGGTCTAGTTTCATCCTAACCAAGTGTCCGAGCCATGTCATTTGTTGCTTGTGTGTATATATAGCATGTTATTGAATTATTTGCGGGTCATCATCACTGCACTCGAACATGCCCATAAGTGCTCAGATCCTCTGCTCAGCAAGTCCCGTCCAGCGACTGACGACTCCAGTTCTGTGTTGGTTGATGTCTTCTTGCACGGCCACTAAGTTTCTCGTTTCTGGCTGTGCCCATCTTAACTCCAATCTCTTTCATACGAAGGACTGACGTGGGCTTGTGGTCGTCAAAGTCCTGTGCCCATCTTTACTCCCATCTCTTTCATCCGAAGGACTGACGTGGGCTTGTGGTCGTCAAAGTCCTGTGCCCATCTTAACTCCCATCTCTTTCATCCGAAGGACTGACGTGGGCTTGTGGTGGTCAAAGTCCTGTGCTCTTCTCACATCTCGGAGGGCATTGATGATGTCCGCCCGATCCATTGGTTGCCCGTCCTCAACGTCAGCGCAGCTAGCCAACCTGTCCGCTCTTTCATTTCTCCGTACTCCCGAATGCCCTGGGACATAGACAAAGATGCCCCTACGTATTCTTGACTTATGCAATGACTCTACAAATTGCATACGCACAGTGCCCATCTCCACCTTTCTTATAATACTCAACGAATCATTCAGCATAGAGACGTGGATGTAGTCTTGTGACTCTAACCAGATGAATGCCCTGGTCTCTGCCATCGCCTCCATTGTCATGCTACTCGTGGTCATGACATATGCACCACTGTCTTCCTTGATTATTCTGCCTGCCGAGCGTGCTGTAAATGCCCATGCACTTCTTTAGTGTCGTCTTACAGATCCGTCTGTAAAGATGACTGCATCTTTCTCATCGGTGTTATCACAGATGAGACTGTTGACCTCAGCATTGGCCACGACTGTGTTCTGTTTCATGAGAAATACATGAGAAAGTCCCTTTGAACGACGTAGGCACCGGTATCCACTCCTCGCCAACGTTGATACCTTTCCCTGTGATGAGCTCTTGGTGCAATGGATGCTCTTTAACTGCACTAATCTGCAGGTATGTTCGTGCCCTCCAGATCTTGATTCTATCATCCATGGTTGGAAAGTCAAGAAGATACATCTTTGCTACACAGGGTATAGCTTGTATAGATATATATAGCTTGTATTCCAGGCACAGTTTAATCTCGATGTGTTCTCTGATTGTTGGTATTCTGTCATTGTCTGTCTTGTTTGTCTGTCTCGAGCACTTCATTTCTGAAGGTGATTATCTTTTGTATGTGCGAATTGTTCAATGTCCGTGTTGGACATTGATAAGATAAGCTTGGGATGAAAATGCTATTTATCAGTTGTTTCTTAGCTTCTATTGAGACGATTGAATGCTTCAATAGTAGAGCCAGTTTGTCATCGATAATGTTTGCTCACTGCCTCGTGTCTCTGTTTAAGCTCCCGTCTTCTGCGAGTACCCTGCCCACGTATACGAATCCTCAAACTTGTGTCCGAGAACAACAAACCAAAAGTATTATTTGTTTCTATTTTATTATTAAAACTACCCTGTCCATATAAATATTAATTATGCTCGATGACGTGTAGCCATGGTCTTGTAAGTTGACACCACATGCCAGCTATAGCAAGGTGATGTGTCGAGTCTCACACCACATGCCAGCTATAGCAAGGTGATGTGTCGAGTCTCACACCACATGCCAGCTATAGCAAGGTGATGTGTCGAGTCTCACACCACATGCCAGCTATAGCAAGGTGATGTGTCGAGTCTCACACCACATGCCAGCTATAGCAAGGTGATGTGTCGAGTCTCACACCACATGCCAGCTATAGCAAGGTGATGTGTCGAGTCTCACACCACATGCCAGCTATAGCAAGGTGATGTGTCGAGTCTCACACCACATGCCAGCTATAGCAAGGTGATGTGTCGAGTCTCACACCACATGCCAGCTATAGCAAGGTGATGTGTCGAGTCTCACACCGACCATGCTGCCTGTGCTTGCCTTCCTTTTGCTTCAATAGTTTTTTCTCTAGAATTATCGCAAATATCAGTTTTCTCCTATGTTTTTCTCCAGAATTATCGCAAATATCAGTTTTCTCCTATGTTTTTCTCCAGAATTATCGCAAATATCAGTTTTCTCCTATGTTTTTCTCTAGAATTATTGCAAATATCAGTTTTCTCCTATGTTTTTCTCTAGAATTATTGCAAATATCAGTTTTCTCCTATGTTTTTCTCGAGAATTGTCGCAAATATCAGTTTTCTCCTATGTTTTTATCTAGAATTATTGCAAATATCAGTTTTCTCCTATGTTTTTCTCTAGAATTATTGCAAATATCAGTTTTCTCCTATGTTTTTCTCTAGAATTATTGCAAATATCAGTTTTCTCCTATGTTTTTCTCCAGAATTATCGCAAATATCTGTTTTCTCCTATATTTTTCTCTAGAATTATTGCAAATATCAGTTTTCTCCTATGTTTTTCTCTATTATTATTGCAAATATCAGTTTTCTCCTATGTTTTTCTCCAGAATTATCGCTAATATCAGTTTTCTCCTATGTTTTTCTCTAGAATTATTGCAAATATCAGTTTTCTCCTATGTTTTTCTCTAGAATTATTGCAAATATCAGTTTTCTCCTATGTTTTTCTTTAGAATTATTGCAAATATCAGTTTTCTCCTATGTTTTTCTCTAAAATTATTGCAAATATCAGTTTTCTTCTATGTTTTTCTTCAGAATTATCGCAAATATCAGTTTTCTCCTATGTTTTTCTCTAAAATTATAAATTATTGCAAATATCAGTTTTCTTCTGTTTTTCTTCAGAATTATCCAATTATCAGTTTTCTCTTATGTTGTATTTTCTCCAGATTTATCGCAAACATAAATGTTCTCTTATGTTGTATTTTTTGTTCCCGTGACCGTAGGAAGTAATCTATCAAGGTCGCACTGTTTCCTTGTTAATCATCGGTCTTCCACGTGCGCTGCCTCCCAATGTCAAGGCCGGATCAGAAGGTGTCACCAACAGCAAGAACTACTGAGTCAGACTTGGAGCTCATCAGAAGTGAGTCATAAAACCGACATGATTTATCTGCCGGTCAAGTGCACATTTACAGCCGAGCCGTGCCAGGTTGTCTTGAAACAAGACTCATCGTCATATATCTCACCACGTTTGGTCTAACGCTCTCGATAAATCTGGCCTTTTGGGCAATGAGATGAACAAGATGTCTGCTTGTCAGTGCTGATGGTGCCGAGCTGTGCAATGCGTGGCGCATGTGAATTATTGCCAGCATGTCTTGTTTGTTCTGCTGCATATCTTGATGTCCATATATCCACTTCTTCTCAAGAGTCGAACCTACACGTCATCCTGCTATACAGTTTGTTATTCTAACCTTGCGATTAGGGATCGTTTCGGCTGGATCTTCAACAATATTAAATATGCACGTGCGAACTGGATGCAGTTGTAGACATTTTTATGGGAGTTCGGTCGAGGTGACATTTGTCGTTCAGATCACAAAATACTACAGGAGTTCAAAGTTGATCAAGGAAAGATAATCACTGATGAGAGAGATCACAAACTTGGAGAGAGTTTAGTTCTTGAGGATGAGTTATGCTATCTTGTTGATCACTTCATTGAACGATGGGGGTCAGTTAAGGACGCTTCAAGTTTCGTTTACATAAATCTTATTTGGAAGATAATACAATAAGCAAATAATAAGCATACAATATGTAAACAGTCAAATAAGAAATGAGAGGAGCAGTATTTGTTGCCAGGGCTCGCAGTTTGGATGTACAAAGTATTTTAAAATGTTTGCCCAGCGCAGAAACAAGCAATCTACTAAACATTATTTTGTCGCATAAGGAAACAATAACATTACTAAATATCATTTTGCACCACTGAGAAACGTCACCAAACATTGTGTTGTCGCCACTGAGAAACGTCACCAAACATCGTGTTGTCGCCACTGAGAAACGTCACCAAACATTGTATTGTCTCCACTGAGAAACATCACCAAACATTGTGTTGTCTCCAATGAGAAACATCACCAAACATTGTGTTGTCTTCACTGAGAAACGTCACCAAACATTGTGTTGTCTCCACTGAAAAACGTCACCAAACGTTGTGTTGTCTCCACTGAAAAACGTCACCAAACATTGTGTTGTCTCCACTGAAAACCGTCACCAAACATTGTGTTGTCTCCACTGAAAAACGTCACCAAACATTGTGTTGTCTCCACTGAAAAACGTCACCAAACATTGTGTTGTCTCCACTGAAAAACGTCACCAAACATTGTGTTGTCTCCACTGAAAAACGTCACGAAACATCGTGTTGTCTCCACTGAAAAACGTCACCAAACATTGTGTTGTCTCCACTGAAAACCGTCACCAAACATTGTGTTGTCTCCACTGAAAAATGTCACAAAAAGTTGTGTTGTCTCCACTGAAAAACATCACGAAAAATCGTGTTGTCTCCACTGAAAAACGTCACGAAAAATCGTGTTGTCTCCACTGAAAACCGTCACCAAACATTGTGTTGTCTCCACTGAAAAACGTCACCAAAGATCGTGTTGTCTCCACTGAAAAACGTCACGAAACATCGTGTTGTCTCCACTGAAAACCGTCACCAAACACTGTGTTGTCTCCACTGAAAACCGTCACCAAACACTGTGTTGTCTCCACTGAAAAACGTCACCAAACATTGTGTTGTCTCCACTGAAAACCGTCACCAAACATTGTGTTGTCTCCACTGAAAACCGTCACCAAACATTGTGTTGTCTCCACTGAAAAACGTCACCAAAGATCGTGTTGTCTCCACTGAAAAACATCACCAAACATTGTGTTGTCTCCACTGAAAACCGTCACCAAACACTGTGTTGTCTCCACTGAAAAACGTCACGAAACATCGTGTTGTCTCCACTGAAAAACGTCACGAAACATCGTGTTGTCTCCACTGAAAACCGTCACCAAACACTGTGTTGTCTCCACTGAAAAACGTCACCAAACATTGTGTTGTCTCCACTGAAAACCGTCACCAAACATTGTGTTGTCTCCACTGAAAACCGTCACCAAACATTGTGTTGTCTCCACTGAAAAACGTCACCAAAGATCGTGTTGTCTCCACTGAAAAACATCACCAAACATTGTGTTGTCTCCACTGAAAACCGTCACCAAACACTGTGTTGTCTCCACTGAAAAACGTCACGAAACATCGTGTTGTCTCCACTGAAAAACGTCACGAAACATCGTGTTGTCTCCACTGAAAAACGTCACCAAACATTGTGTTGTCTCCACTGAAAAACCTCACCAAACATCATGTTGTCGCCACTGAAAAACGTCACCAAACATTCTGTTGTCTCCAATGAAAACCGTCACCAAACATCGTGTTGTCTCCACTGAAAAACGTCACGAAACATCGTGTTGTCGCCACTGAAAAACGTCACCAAACATCGTGTTGTCTCCACTGAAAAAATGTCACGAAACATCGTGTTGTCGCCACTGAAAAACGTCACCAAACATCGTGTTGTCTCCACTGAAAAACGTCACGAAACATCGTGTTGTCGCCACTGAAAAACGTCACCAAACATCGTGTTGTCTCCACTGAAAAACGTCACCAAACATCGTGTTGTCGCCACTGAAAAACGTCACCAAACATCGTGTTGTCGACACTGAAAAACGTCACCAAACATTGTGTTGTCTCCACTGAAAAACATCACCAAACATCGTGTTGTCGACACTGAAAAACGTCACCAAACATTGTGTTGTCTCCACTGAAAAACGTCACCAAACATTGTGTTGTCTCCACTGAAAACCGTCATCAAACATTGTGTTGTCTCCACTGAAAAACGTCACCAAACATTGTGTTGTCTCCACTGAAAAACGTCACCAAACATTGTGTTGTCTCCACTGAAAACCGTCACCAAACATTGTGTTGTCTCCACTGAAAAACGTCACCAAACATCGTGTTGTCTCCACTGAAAAACGTCACCAAACATCGTGTTGTCTCCACTGAAAAACGTCACCAAACATCCTGTTGTCTCCACTGAAAAACGTCACGAAACATTGTGTTGTCGCCACTGAAAAACGTCACCAAACATCCTGTTGTCTCCACTGAAAAACGTCACCAAACATCCTGTTGTCTCCACTGAAAAACGTCACCAAACATCGTGTTGTCTCCACTGAAAAACGTCACCAAACATCGTGTTGTCTCCACTGAAAAACGTCACCAAACATTGTGTTGTCTCCACTGAAAAACGTCACCAAACATCCTGTTGTCTCCACTGAAAAACGTCACGAAACATTGTGTTGTCGCCACTGAAAAACGTCACCAAACATCCTGTTGTCTCCACTGAAAAACGTCACCAAACATCCTGTTGTCTCCACTGAAAAACGTCACCAAACATCGTGTTGTCTCCACTGAAAAACGTCACCAAACATCGTGTTGTCTCCACTGAAAAACGTCACCAAACATTGTGTTGTCTCCACTGAAAACCGTCACCAAACATCCTGTTGTCTCCACTGAAAAACGTCACCAAACATCGTGTTGTCTCCACTGAGAAAGGTTATTACCTTCATGTTGCCCCACACAGAGACATCAGTACACATCTTGTTGATGTTGGACACAGAGACATCAGTAAACATCTTGTTAATGTTGGACACAGAGACATCAGTACACATCTTGTTGATGTTGGAATGAAGGAAAGAAGTAGAAGATTGTTATTTTGACACGAAGCAGAAAACCCAAAAGTCTCCACATCTTGCTAAAATGGGTTTGATTTCTTGTGAAAGAGTGACTTGTTTCTTGTGAAAGTGGAATTTATTTCCTTGTGAAAGCGGAATTTTATTTTCTTGTGAAAGTGGAATTTATTTTCTTGTGAAAGTGGAATTTATTTTCTTGTGAAAGTGGAATTTTATTTTCTTGTGAAAGTGGAATTTTATTTTCTTGTGCAAGTGGAATTTTATTTTCTTGTGAAAGTGGAATTTTCTTTTCTTGTGCAAGTGGAATTTTATTTTCTTGTGAAAGTGGAATTTTATTTTCTTGTGAAAGTGGAATTTATAATTGTGTTGGTCTCTTCATAGAGTGTCCTTGATGTCAATTACTTGTTAGACAGTCATATCTTTGATTCCCCCACCCCACCCCACCCCACCCCACCCAATCTTTCTTACCCTACCCGGAATGTTAAATCAACGCTTCAGCCTCTAACGTCACCAGGTTGTGTTAAATGTATTATACCATTAAAACCAGGTACGTAGTGAAACGGTTTGATTGAACTAGATTTGATCAAATTAGCAACATTATTGTACCGGCAGTTTCATTTGGCGTGCTACAGATCCGTACGTGGTGACAAGATTGAGCCAGATCGACTGTAGAGGCGTATGTTCCTGGTTGATAATTTAATGCGAAGACAACTTGTGATGCTAACACAAAGTACTCTCCCTTGTTTAGATATGCCAGCAGCGTTGTTATCCTAGCGATAAGCTGTTCCAACAAACATTGTTTGTTCTGGCAAGAACCGTAATTCAGACATCGGTTACTCTACTTTCCTGCAGGTTGACGCCCCTTGTGTTTCTGCTCGCTCCTGTTTTCACCTTTGTGGAGTAGACAGTCGCAGACAGGTCCGTCATCGATGCGGCAGCGCCAGGTAGAAAGCCTTGAGCCGTATCACCTTTAATAGTGGAACACGTTTGTCGCCAGTATCGTCCTCACCACATTGTTTGGGTTGTCGTCGCCACGTTGTCACCGACTGATCGCCCACTTACGCCGAGCCGTTGGCCGAGGGTATAATGGTGTGTTTGTCTGAGTGCATCCAGTGTTGTCCTTACATTAGGCGAACCAACAAAGGCGGTGTCATGTGACACTAATGCACCCTACGGGATTTCCTGCCCGCACAGTTGTGGCCAGTGCTCCACCTGCGGTCTGGGTTAAGTTTACAGAGAGTCCGCCGCGAAAGTCAATCCTCGAGGGCCAGTGCGGGCGATTAATTACTGCGTGTTCTTGTGTCAACCAGTGAGAGACAAGAACAATCCAAGTCTGGAGAGAGACAAGCTCATAACTACAACACCATATACCTGTGCACGTTTGACCAGTCCGTGCGGTTTCCGAGAAGAATGAACATGCGGGCATAGGCTACTGATCAAAACGTTCAAATACAGAAGTCAGTGAGAGATAGAGATAGAGAGAGAGAGAGAGCGAGAGAGGGAAGGGGAGGGAGGGAGGAGTGACGAGTGACACATACAAGCAATAATAAACATGGACAGTACGAGAGAAAGAGAGAAAGATAAAGGTAAAGTACGAGACTTGAATCGGCGTCATACCACGAGAACTTCCACTCATATGTGCTCAGCCGCTTATCAAAAAGTGTTCGGAGACTTCTGGTTAGTGTCGTTTCAAGCATCGAAACTCACGATACGATGCGGCATTCATCACCTTTCCAGAGTCCTATCCTGGTACATATTTCTGCCAGTGGCTGGGTCGACCGTTGGGGTATTATTTTTCCAACCATGAGTACAACTCATACTGCTTCCAGCGGGAATCGAACACAGGTTTTCCGAACTTCGGTAACCCAGTCAGGTGGTTTTCCCAAGTAGGCTACCGTGGCCCCCAGAGAGAGAGAGAGAGAGAGAGAGAGAGAGAGAGAAAGAGAGAGAGAGAGAGAGGAGTTACATACAAGGTTCCAACATGGATAACAACAAGCAGACTTCACTTAGAATAATCAGACCTAGACTATCAATAACGGCATGATAACATTTGGACAAGACATGAAGTTACAGTTGAACGGCAAAATGCAGAAGAGAAAAGAGTCGAGACCCTCCTGCAACTAAAAACTGCCTTGATCGTTCAACAGCTGGACCAGCCATCCCAATGTTTGCAACATTAGGCACGAGAGAAGATGGTGGACAAGTCAGCACCGACTAATTTAAAGATAGACATTTGCCTGCTTTCTATCGGCTATGAAGAGGCATCAGACCACACAGAGCAGTGTGTGAGACATCAGTTTAGTAGGAAGATGCAAGCAGTTGGTTGACCACTGTGTTATGGGTAGGTATTAGCAGCAGTTCAATATATTGATCCATTTGTCAAGTATTGGTAGAGTAAACACATCCTTTCTCCGTACCTGCTCAATATCTGTGCTGAGAACATCATGAGAAATGTCTGTGCTGAGAACATCACGAGAAATGTCTGTGGCGACAGATTTGTGAACTTCCGGTCTTTGACAATAAACGGCAACATAATTCCAGAACTCAGATACGCTGGTGACACAGTCCTACCCTCAAACAGTGCACAGGGATTAATAAAGACAACTGAATGTGTGAAACAAACAGTGCACAGGGATTAATAAAGACAACTGAATGTGTGAAACAAACAGTGCACAGGGATTAATAAAGACAACTGAATGTGTGAAACAAACAGTGCACAGGGATTAATAAAGACAACTGAATGTGTGAAACAAACAGTGCACAGGGATTAATAAAGACAACTGAATGTGTGAAACAAACAGTGCACAGGGATTAATAAAGACAACTGAATGTGTGAAACAAACAGTGCGCAGGGATTAATAAAGACAACTGAATGTGTGAAACAAACAGTGCACAGGGATTAATAAAGACAACTGAATATGTGAAACAAACAGTGCACAGGGATTAATAAAGACAAGTGAATGTGTGAAACAAACAGTGCACAGGGATTAATAAAGACAAGTGAATGTGTGAAACAAACAGTGCACAGGGATTAATAAAGACAACTGAATGTGTGAAACACACAGTGAAGGGCAATACCTAGATCTAAACAGAAAACTAAGATAAAGACCATCGATAAAACAAAAAACCAAAACATAATCATCATCAACAGTGAAGATCTTGAAATTGTAACAAACTATGGATATCTGGGATCTGTAGTAACAAACAATGGATATCTGGGATCTGTAGTAACAAACTATGGATATCTGGGATCTGTAGTAACAAACTATGGATATCTGGGATATGTAGTAACAAACTATGGATATCTGGGATATGTAGTAACAAACTATGGATATCTGGGATATGTAGTAACAAACTATGGATATCTGGGATCTGTAGTAACAAACTATGGATATCTGGGATCTGTAGTAACTAACTATGGATATCTGGGATCTGTAGTAACAAACTATGGATATCTGGGATCTGTAGTAACTAACTATGGATATCTGGGATCTGTAGTAACTAACAATGGATATCTGGGATCTGTAGTATCAAACTATAGATATCTGGGATCTGTAGTAACAAACAATGGATATCTGGGATCTGTAGTAACTAACAATGGATATCTGGGATCTTTAGTAACAAACAATGAATATCTGGGATCTGTAGTAACAAACAATGGAGATTGGCAGAAAGGGAGATCAAAATAAAGGTAGCAATAGCAACACAAACAGTAAATGCCATGAATAACATGTGGAACAATACCAGCAAAGCAGTAACATTAAAATGACTACGGACATGTATCTTCCTATGGCAGTATACGGTTGTGAATCATGGACAATCTTGAAAATAGCAAGGTGGAAAATCGTTTCATTCGAAACAAAAAGCTACAGAAAATCATTAAGATACCTTGAATAAGGAAAAGGAGCAATGAAGACATGGACAGATTTAAACTTGTAAAAGAGCTGGCAAAGAAACAACCTTCTACTGAGGAAATTAAAATACTACGGTCATGGAACAAGGCACAGCAAGCTGGAAAGAACAATAATGGAAGACATGGTTCCTGTGTGACGCATCAGGGGCAGATCAAGAAGAAGGTGGTTTCAATGCATCAAGGAAACCTTGAACATGACAACAGATGTGAGAAATCTGCCTAGAGGCATATTCTTTTAAATAGGCTGTGATGAAATTACCGTTCTGTGGGAGATCCGGATCGAAACAGAGATTCTTTTAGAAGAACTATGTTGAATGCAACGTTCTGTGGGACATTTGACCGGAGAAAGAAATAGAGAAGAAATAGAGAAGAAATAGAGAAGAAATAGAGAAGAAATAGAGAAGAAATAGAGAAGAAATAGCATGCGACCTGTGGATGGTTCAGTAATGTCAGATTATTAACTTACTGATCTGTTTGTAATAAATAGTTAGACGCGCTTACCTCGTGTAATGACTCCTGTGCGTCTACATATCATGACATGATTCATGTGCTTCTACTCCTCATTCCATGACTCCTAGGCGACTACACCTATTGCTATGACTCTTGTGCGCCAACACTTCATGCCATGACTCCAATGCGTCTACACCTCATGCCATGACTCCTGTACGTCTACACCTCATGACATGACTCCTGTACGTCTACACCTCATGCCATGACTCCTGTACGTCTACACCTCATGCCATGACTCCAGTGCGTCTACACCTCATGCCATGACTCCTGTACGTCTACACCTCATGCCATGACTCCTGTACGTCTACACCTCATGCCATGACTCCTGTACGTCTACACCTCATGCCATGACTTCTGTACGTCTACACCTCATGCCATGACTCCTGTACGTCTACACCTCATGCCATGACTCCTGTACGTCTACACCTCATGCCATGACTCCTGTGCGTCTAAACTTCATGCCATGACTCATGTGCGTCTACACCTCATGCCATGACTCTAGTGCTCCTACCTCCTTCTACTTTCACAGCTCAAAGGAGTGTTAACCGTCCTGGCTGGTTATGTTGTCTCACTGCCAGAATAACACGACTACAACTATTGCCTGCAGAAAGTTATTTGATTCTCCTGCTCACATCCAGGCACGTGAATCATCAAGCCCGGAAGGCCCTGCTCACATCCAGGCACAGGTGTCATCTAGCCCTGAAGATCGCTAACATCCAGGCACAGGAATCATCTAGCCTTGAAGGTCGTGCTAACATCCAGGCACAGGTGTCATCTAGCCCTGAAGATCGTGCTCACATCCAGGCACAGGTGTAATCTAGCCCTGAAGATCGTGCTAACATCCAGGCACAGGTGTCATCTAGCCCTGAAGATCGCTAACATCCAGGCACAGGAATCATCTAGCCTTGAAGGTCGTGCTCACATCCAGGCACAGGAATCATCTAGACCCTGAAGGTCGTGCTCACATCCAGGCACAGGAATCATCTAGCCCTGAAGGTTGTGCTAACATCCAGGCACAGGAATTATCTAGCCCTGAAGGTCGTGCTAACATCCAGGCACAGGTATCATCTAGCCCTCAAGGTCGTGATAACATCAAGGCACAGGAATCATCTAGCCTTGAAGATCGTGCTAACATCCAGGCACAATAATCATCTAGCCTTGAAGATCGTGCTAACATCCAGGCACAGGAATCATCTAGCCCTGAAGATCGTGGTAACATCCAGGCACAAGAATCATCTAGCCCTGAAGATCGTGATAACATCCAGGCACAGGAATCATCTAGCCCTGAAAATCGTGGTAACATCCACGCACAAGAATCATCTAGCCCTGAAGATCGTGCTAACATCCAGGCAAAAGAAACATCTAGCCTTGAAGATCTTGCTAACATCCAGGCACAGGAATCATCTAGCCTTGAAGATCGTGCTAACATCCAGGCACAGGAATCATCTAGCCTTGAAGATCGTGCTCACATCCAGGCACAGGAATCATCTAGCCCTGAAGGTGGTGCTCACATCCAGGCACAGGGATCATCTAGCCCTGAAGGTGGTGCTCACATCCAGGTACATGAATCATCCAGCCCTGAAGGTCGTGCTAACATCCAGGCACAGGAATCATCTAGCACTGGACGTCGTGCTAACATCCAGGCACAGGAATCGTATAGCCCTGGACGTCGTGCTAACATCCAGGCACAGGAATCATCTAGCACTGGACGTCGTACTAACATCCAGGCACAGAAGTCATCTAGCCCTGAAGGTCCTGCTTACATCCAGGCACAGGTGTCATCCTGCCCTCAAGGTCCTGCTTACATCCATGGACAGCTGTCATCTAGCCCACAAATTGCTGCTTACATCTAGGCACAGGTGTCATCTAACCCACAAGGTCCTGCTTACATCCAGGGACAGGTGTCATCTAGCCCACAAGGTCTGCTTACATCCAGCCACAGGTGTCATATAGCCCACAAGGTCCTGCTTACATGCAGGCACAGGTGTCATCTAGCCCACAAGGTCCTGGTTACATCCAGGGACAGGTGTCATCTAGCCTACAAAGTCCTGCTTACATCCAGGCACAGGTGTCATCTAACCCACAAGGTCCTGCTTACATCCAGGCACAGGTGTCATCTAGCCCACAAGGTCCTGCTTACATCCAGGCACAGGTGTCATCTAGCCCTGAAGATCGTGCTAACATCCAGGCACAGGAATCATCTAGCCTTGAAGATCGTGCTAACATCCAGGCACAGGAATCATCTAGCACTGAAGATCGTGCTAACATCCAGGCACAGGAATCATCTAGCCTTGAAGATCGTGCTAACATCCAGGCACAGGAATCATCTAGCCTTGAAGATCGTGCTAACATCCAGGCACAGGAATCATCTAGCCTTGAAGATCGTGCTAACATCCAGGCACAGGAATCATCTAGCCTTGAAGATCGTGCTAACATCCAGGCACAGGAATCATCTAGCACTGAAGATCGTGCTCACATCCAGGCACAGGAATCATCTATCCCTGAAGGTCGTGCTCACATCCAGGCATAGGAATCATCTAGCCTTGAAGGTCATGCTAACATCCAGGCACAGGTGTCAACTAGCCCTGAAGGTCGTGCTAATATCCAGGCATAGGAATCATCTAGCCCTGAAGGTCGTGCTCACATCCAACACAGGTACCATCCAGCCCACCAGGTCCTGCTCTATTCGTTGACTGCACCGTTCTGTTGGAAGTTTTCAGGGGCTTGGAACTAGTTTGTAATGGAAGAGTTGAGTGATGTCATTTATGTGGTTCGGCAAGTTTGTAATAGATGGCTTCAATGATGTCACTTAAGTGGTTCGGCAAGTTTGTAATAGATGGGTTCAATGATGTCATTTAAGTGGTTCCACAAGTTTGTAATAGATGGGTTCAATGATGTCATTTAAGTGGTTCGGCAAGTTTGTAATAGATGGCTTCAATGATGTCACTTAAGTGGTTCGGCAAGTTTGTAATAGATGGGTTCAATGATGTCATTTAAGTGGTTCGGCAAGTTTGTAATATATGGGTTCAATGATGTCATTTAAGTGGTTCGGCAAGTTTGTAATAGATGGGTTCAATGATGTCATTTAAGTGGTTCGGCAAGTTTGTAATAGAATGATTCAATGATGTCATTTGAGGGGTTCGGCAGGTTTGTATTAGATGGGTTCAATGATGTCATTTAAGTGGTTCGACCACAAGTTTTAAGAAAGGGTTGAAACAGGAATGTGATTTTCATTGCCCTGGTTAGAGTTAAGAAAAGCCGTTAAGTGGACGTTGTTGCTCTGTTTCGTTACTTACAGTAAGCTCTGACATTTGTGCACTTTTCTCCACCTCATTCTTTTTCAGAACAAGCTTTTCGAATTCTCTGAGTGCCCAACCTCTTTAGGTTGTGCCTGAGGCATGGGGTTGATCATTTAGCAGATCTTAAATCTAAGAGTCAGCACTTAGAAGCAGTAGATAATCTGGACGATAAACGATCGAAGAGCTGGAATAATTAGAGGGTTAAAGAAGGAAACTGTGCATTGCTCACAGATGCTCTGTCAATGGTTACAGCACTGAGGAGTCAGGGAAACGAAGACCTGAATGATCTAAGAGAAATACTCTACACGCTCTGTCAGAGATACAGAACTGGGATTGAGTTGATCCCACCACACTGCGATATTCCTGGGCACGATGAGGCAGACAGGTTGGCAAATGAAGGTGACAAGTTAGAGCAGGCAGATACAAGTACAACTGATGGGGAATCAAAGAGGCTTGTCGTGAACAAATGGGAAAGAGAACACCAGGGCTACCGGAACAATGATGTCTACTACCAGCTCAACAGAACAATGATGTCTACTACCAGCTCAACATAACAATGATGTCTACTACCAGCTCAACATAACAATGATGTCTACTACCAGCTCAACATAACAATGATGTCTACTACCAGCTCAACAGAACAGTGATGTCTACTACCAGATCAACATAACAATGATGTCTACTACCGGCTCAAGAGAACAATGATGTCTACTACTAGCTCAACAGAACAGTGATGTATACTACCAGCTCAACAGAACAATGATGTCTACTACTAGCTCAACAGAACAATGATGTATACTACCAGCTCAACAGAACAATGATGTCTACTACTAGCTCAACAGAACAATGATGTATACTACCAGCTCAACTGAATAATGATGTCTACTACTAGCTCAACAGAACAATGATGTATACTACCAGCTCAACAAAACACTGATGTCTACTACCAGCTCAACAGAACAATGATGTCTACTACCAGCTCAACACAACAATGATATATACTACCAGCTCAACAGAACAATGATGTCTACTACCAGCTCAACACAAAAATTATGCCTACTATCAGCTCAACAGAACAATGATGTCTACTATTAGCTCAACAGAACAATGATGTCTACTACCAGCTCAACAGAAAAATTATGCCAACTACCAGCTCAACAGAACAATGATGCCTACTACCAGCTCAACAGAACAATGATGTCTACTACCAGCTCAAAAGAACAATGATGTCTACTACCAGCTCAACAGAACAATGATGCCTACTACCAGCTCAACAGAACAATGATGTCTACTACCAGCTCAACAGAACAATGATGTCTACTACCAGCTCAACAGAACAATGATGTCTACTACCAGCTCAACAGAACAATGATGTCTACTATCAGCTCAACAGAAGAATGATGTCTACTACCAGCTCAACAGAAAAATTATGCCAACTACCAGCACAACAGAACAATGATGTCTACTACCAGCTCAACAGAACAATGATGTCTACTTTCAGCTCAACAAAACAATGATGTCTACTACCAGCTCAACAGAACAATGATGCCTACTACCAGCTCAACAGAACAATGATGTCTACTACCAGCTCAACAGAACAATGATGTCTACTACCAGCTCAACAGAACAATGATGTCTACTACCAGCTCAACAGAACAATGATGTCTACTACCAGCTCAACAGAACAATGATGTCTACTACCAGCTCAACACAACAATGATGTCTACTACAAGCTCAACAGAACAATGATGTCTACTATCAGCTCAACAGAACAATGATGTCTACTACCAGCTCAACAGAACAATGATGCCTACTACCAGCTCAACAGAACAATGATGTCTACTACCAGCTCAAAAGAACAATGATGTCTACTACCAGCTCAAAAGAACAATGATGTCTACTACCAGCTCAAAAGAACAATGATGTCTACTACCAGCTCAACAGAACAATGATATATACTACCAGCTCAACAGAACAATGATGTCTACTACCAGCTCAACACAAAAATTATGCCTACTATCAGCTCAACAGAACAATGATGTCTACTATTAGCTCAACAGAACAATGATGTCTACTACCAGCTCAACAGAAAAATTATGCCAACTACCAGCTCAACAGAACAATGATGCCTACTACCAGCTCAACAGAACAATGATGTCTACTACCAGCTCGACAGAACAATGATGTCTACTACCAGCTCAACAGAACAATGATGTCTACTACCAGCTCAACAGAACAATGATGTCTACTACCAGCTCAACAGAACAATGATGTCTACTATCAGCTCAACAGAAGAATGATGTCTACTACCAGCTCAACAGAAAAATTATGCCAACTACCAGCACAACAGAACAATGATGTCTACTACCAGCTCAACAGAACAATGATGTCTACTTTCAGCTCAACAAAACAATGATGTCTACTACCAGCTCAACAGAACAATGATGCCTACTACCAGCTCAACAGAACAATGATGTCTACTACCAGCTCAACAGAACAATGATGTCTACTACCAGCTCAACAGAACAATGATGTCTACTACCAGCTCAACAGAACAATGATGTCTACTACCAGCTCAACAGAACAATGATGTCTACTACCAGCTCAACCCAACAATGATGTCTACTACAAGCTCAACAGAACAATGATGTCTACTATCAGCTCAACAGAACAATGATGTCTACTACCAGCTCAACAGAACAATGATGTCTACTACCAGCTCAACAGAACAATGATGTCTACTACCAGCTCAACACAACAATGATGTCTACTACAAGCTCAACAGAACAATGATGTCTACTATCAGCTCAACAGAACAAAGATGTCTACTACCAGCTCAACGAAAAAAATATGCCAACTACCAGCTCAACAGAACAATGATGTCTACTACCAGCTCAACAGAACAATGATGTCTACTACCAGCTCATCAAAACAATGATGTCTACTACCAGCTTAATAGAACAATGATGCCTACTACCAGCTCAACAGAACAATGATGTCTACTACCAGCTCAAAAGAACAATGATGTCTACTACCAGCTCAAAAGAACAATGATGTCTACTACCAGCTCAAAAGAACAATGATGTCTACTACCAGCTCAACAGAACAATGATGTCTACTACCAGCTCAACAGAACAATGATGTCTACTACCAGCTTAATAGAACAATGATGCCTACTACCAGCTCAACAGAACAATGATGTCTACTACCAGCTCAAAAGAACAATGATGTCTACTACCAGCTCAAAAGAACAATGATGTCTACTACCAGCTCAACAGAACAATGATGTCTACTACCAGCTCAACACAACAATGATGTCTACTACCAGCTCAACAGAAAAGAACAAGTAACAATTTGTAGACTCCGAACAGGTCACAACAGATTGAAGTACCACCTTCTCAACACACTAATGATAGGGACCTCTGATGGATGTGACTGTGGTACAGGCAACATGACAGCTGGACATCAGCTACAATCATGGCCAACATCTGATGGATGTGACTGTGGTACAGGCAACATGACAGCTGGACATCTGCTACAATCATGGCCAACATTTGATGGATGTGACTGTGGTACAGGCAACATGACAGCTGGACATCTGCTACAATCATGGCCAACATTTGATGGATGTGACTGTGGTACAGGCAACATGACAGCTGGACATCAGCTACAATCATGGCCAACATTTGATGGATGTGACTGTGGTACAGGCAACATGACAGCTGGACATCAGCTACAATCATAGCCAACATTTGATGGATGTGACTGTGGTACAGGCAACATGACAGCTGGACATCTGCTACAATCATGGCCAACATTTGATGGATGTGACTGTGGTACAGGCAACATGACAGCTGGACATCTGCTACAATCATGGCCAACATTTGATGGATGTGACTGTGGTACAGGCAACATGACAGCTGGACATCTGCTACAATCATGGCCAACATTTGATGGATGTGACTGTGGTATAGGCAACATGACAGCTGGACATCAGCTACAATCATGGCCAACATTTGATGGATGTGACTGTGGTACAGGCAACATGACAGCTGGACATCAGCTACAATCATGGCCAACATTTGATGGATGTGACTGTGGTACAGGCAACATGACAGCTGGACATCAGCTACAATCATGGCCAACATTTGATGGATGTGACTGTGTTACAGGCAACATGACAGATGCACATCTGCTACAATCATGGCCAACATTTGATGGATGTGACAGTGGTACAGGCAAAATGGCAGCTGCACATCTGCTACAATCATGGCCAACATTTGATGGATGTGACTGTGGTACAGGCAACATGACAGATGCACATCTGCTACAATCATGGCCAACATTTGATGGATGTGACTGTGGTACAGGCAACATGACAGATGCACATCTGCTACAATCATAGCCAACATTTGATGGATGTGACTGTGGTACAGGCAACATGACAGATGCACATCTGCTACAATCATAGCCAACATTTGATGGATGTGACTGTGGTACAGGCAACATGACAGATGCACATCTGCTACAATCATGGCCAACATTTGATGGATGTGACTGTGGTACAGGCAACATGACAGCTGGACATCTGCTACAATCATGGCCAACATTTGATGGATGTGACTGTGGTACAGGCAACATGACAGCTGGACATCAGCTACAATCATGGCCAACATTTGATGAACAGAGAAGGTTCTTGTGGCTATCACCGGTACCATACCAGGACAAGCTGTATGGAGATGTCATCAACCTTAAGCTGACCGACGCTTTCCTCTAACTTATTAACGTTTTGAGGTGAACGCAGCATAATAAGGAGAAAAATGAGAAAGATTGCAGGCATTTTTTAATGATTGGGTCATGGTCTGGATCAAGAAATGACTTTTGAGATTGCAGGGTAATGACGTCACATTCACGGACACTTTACGTCTGGTGTATTGTCTCAGGAGACAGGAAATGGGAGACATTGGGAGATAATAGGAGAAAAATAAGGGACAACAGGAGAAAACTGGAGACAATAAGGGATAATAGGAGGCAACAAAGGACAATAGGAGACAATAAGGGATAATAGGAGGCAACAAGGGACAATAGGAGACAATAAGGGATAATAGGAGGCAACAAAGGACAATAGGAGACAATAAGGGATAATAGGAGGCAACAAAGGACAATAGGAGACAATAAGGGATAATAGGAGGCAACAAAGGACAATAGGAGACAATAAAGGATAATAGGAGGCAACAAGGGATAATAGGAGACAATAAGGGATAATAGGAGGCAACAAAGGACAATAGGAGACAATAAGGGATAATAGGAGGCAACAAGGGATAATAGGAGGCAACAAAGGACAATAGGAGACATTAAGGGATAATAGGAGGCAACAAGGGATAATAGGAGACAATAAGGGATAATAGGAGGCAACAAGGGATAATAGGAGACAATAAGGGATAATAGGAGGCAACAAGGGACAATAGGAGACAATAAGGGATAATAGGAGGCAACAAAGGACAATAGGAGACAATAAGGGATAATAGGAGGCAACAAGGGATAATAGGAGACAATAAGGGATAATAGGAGGCAACAAAGGACAATAGGAGACAATAAGGGATAATAGGAGGCAACAAGGGATAATAGGAGACAATAAGGGATAATAGGAGGCAACAAAGGACAATAGGAGACAATAAGGGATAATAGGAGGCGACAAAGGACAATAGGAGACAATAAGGGATAATAGGAGGCAACAAGGGATAATAGGAGACAATAAGGGATAATAGGAGGCAACAAAGGACAATAGGAGACAATAAGGGATAATAGGAGGCAACAAGGGATAATAGGAGACAATAAGGGATAATAGGAGGCAACAAGGGACAATATGAGATTATAAGGGATAATAGGAGGCAGCAAGGGACAATAGGAGACAATAAGGGATAATAGAAGGCAACAAGGGACAATAGGAGACAATAAGGGATAATAGAAGGCAACAAGGGACAATAGGAGACAATAATGGATAATAGGAGGCAGCAAGGGACAATAGGAGACAATAAGCGATAAGAGGAGGCAACAATGGACAATAGGAGACAATAAGGGATAATAAGAGGCAACAAGGGACAACAGGAGACAATAAGGGATAATAAGAGGCAACAAGGGACAATAGGAGACAATAAGAGATAATAGGAGGCTACAATGGACAATAGGAGACAATAAGGGATAATAGGAGGCTACAAGGGACAACAGGAGACAATAAGGGATAATAGGAGGCAATAAGGGACAATAGGAGGCAACAAGGGACAATAGGGGACAATAAGGGATAATAGGAGGCAATAAGGGACAATAGGAGACAATAAGGGATAATAGGAGGCAACAAGGGACAATAGGGGACAATAAGGGATAATAGGAGGCAACAAGGGACAATAGGGGACAATAAGGGATAATAGGAGGCAACAAGGGACAATAGGAGACAATAAGTGATAATAGGAGGCGACAAGGGACAACAGGAGACAATTTGAGACAATACGTGGCAATAGGAGACAATAAGGGATAATAGGAGGCAACAAGGGACAACAGGAGGCAATATGATATAATAGGAGACAATAAGAGATAATAGGAGACAATATGAGAGATAATAGGAGACAATATGAGAGATAATGGGAGACTCACAAATCCTATGAGAGATTGTAGGATACAATATGAGAGATAATAGGAGACAATACGAGAGATAATAGGAGACAATATGAGAGAATTTAGGAGACAATATGAGAGATAATAGAAGACAATATGAGAGAATGTAGGAGACAATATGAGAGATAATATGAGACAATATGAGAGAATGTAGGAGACAATATGAGAGATAATAGGAGACAATATGAGAGAATGTAGGAGACAATATGAGAGAATGTAGGAGACAATATGAGAGATAATAGGAGACAATATGAGATGTTAGAAAACAATAGGTTTCGATAGGATAAGGTCACGTGTTTGTGTTCAGAATATGACGTATTTGTGAACAAGAAAACACGCAGCCATCAGACGTATAGAAAGTCCGAATATTCTTGTTGTATGTTAGGAAACGAATTGGGCACAGCCTATTCTGACGGCTTTACATAAGAGAAGACAACAAAACATTAACGTTTCGGTCTACATAGGGCCTTCCTCAGAAAACAATTAAAAAATACAAGAGAACGTCATCTAGTTACAGTTTAGCAAAATAGTAAAACTACCGAGAGTAGTAGAATATAAACCTAATGCTCTTGAGCCTAAAGGTCTTTGCTCTTTGAATGTATGAGGTAGAGTTTTCTGAAAAGAAACTGTATGTAGACAGAAACGTTATTCTAATACATTGTTTCCAATTAGTTCTGTCCCCAGCTCTACCGCAGCACAGCTGTTATTTGTCTATTTTTTTGTTTCGTGCTAATCCATTTATTTTATTTCTTCTAATGTCACCAACAATTTCTTATAATTTCATTTCTGTTTATTGTTAGTGTGTCGCTCATGTATTGGAAATGTCTCGCAAATACAAATCAAAACTCTAAAATAATATTCCCCCTCGGCATGCTCCTCGGTATTTAACTTCAGCTGTTCAAAGCAAAAGTGGAAAGCTAAACGTAGTTAACTTTCGCCTTCTTTGTGCCAGGGTATTATCAGACTTGACGTGCTGCATATTTACAGCGAACTACAGAAGCACTCAGAACAATCGACCGCTTCCACAAAACCAGCCACACTGAAAGAAAGACAAACATCACTTAAGGTTTCCACCGACACTTGAGTTGCCGTCAATCGGAAAACCGGCGGCAGCGGTTACACAGAAGAAGGTGGCACGTCGCCACTTGGTTTCTTGCCGATACCGACACATTGCTGTGGTCACCGACATCGCCCCTCCTACCTGAGGCCAGCGACAACATCAGCAGTCAACTTGGCCGCAATTGTGTCCACAAAGGCAGATGGTGCTTGGTTAATATCGTCTGAAGGAGAGTTCACTGGCGGCAGTTATGGCCCCTGCACGACCGGTCTAGAACTAGCGCCAGCAACCGAGGGCTACACGAGGGTGAGGACTTTTAAGCTCACGAGTGCGGCTTGGACCTCTAGACTCTGGCATAATGGGGAATGGGGTCTAACGCCTGAACACAGCAGAGAATGTGAAGCATCAAATGAAAAGCTAAATGTCATGTTAAGAATGCCAAACATTTTGTACACAGAACTTGATATGTCACATTGTCATAAATCGTTGACATAAAGTAAAGCACTCGCGCCACACACACACACACAAACACACACACACGCACGCGCGCGCGCACACACACACACACACACACATACATTCGTCTGAATGCCTCCCAGTCACTAGTAAGTCAAAACATCACACACATACTCGCCTCGAAACAGTGAACCCTTACTGACTGTCCAGCACAAGCTGTAAATACAAGACCCTCCCTGAGATTGTCCCTGTTCACTCTCTCACTCAAATTGCCCTGTTTACTCTCTCCCTGAGATTGTCCTAGTTCTCTCACCCAAATTACCCCTGTTTTCTCACTCAAATTGTCCCTGTTCACTCTCTCGCTGAGATTCTTTCTGTTCACTCTTTCTTGCTGAGATTGCCCCTGATCACCCTCTCCCATAGATTGCCCCTGTTCTCACACTCAAATTGCCTCTGTTTTCTCACTCCAACTGTCCATGTTCTCTCACCCTAATTTCCTCTGTTCATGTCACTCAAATTGCCCTGTTTACTCTCTCACTGAGATTGTCCCTGTTCTCTCATCCAAATTTCCCCTGTTCTCTCACTCAAATTGCCTCTGTTTTCTCACTCATATTGCCCTGTTTACTCTCTCCCTGAGATTAACCCTGTTCTCTCTTTCGCTGAGATTGCCTCAATTCTATCTCTCTCTCTCTCTCTCTTGCTGAGATTGCCCCTTTTCTCTCTCTCCCTGAGATTGCCCCTGTTTTCTCTCTCTTGCTGAGATTGCCCCTGTTCACTCTCTCGCAGAGATTGCCCCTGTTCTATCTCTCTTGCTGAGATTGTACCTGTTCTCTCACTCCTTGAGATTGACCCTGTTCTCTCTCTTATTGACATTTCTTCTGTTCTCTCTCTCTCTTGTTGAGATTTCCTTTGTTCTCTCTCTCCATGGGATTGCCCCTTTTCTCTCTTTCCATGAGATTTCCCCTGTTCTCGCTCTCTCCTTGAGATTGCCAATGTTCTCTCTCTCTTTCGGAGATTATCATTGTACTTTTTATCTTGTTAAGATTGCCCCTGTTCTCTCTGTCTCTCTTTTGCTGAAATTTTCCTTGTTCGCTCGATTTCTCTCCCTGAAATTTCCCCTGTTCTCTTCTCCCTGTTCTCTCTCTCTTGCTGAGATTTCCCCTGTTCTCTCTCTCCCTGTTCTCTCTCTCTTGCTGAGATTTCTCCTGTTCTCTCTCTCCCTGTTCTCTCTCTCTTGCTGAGATTTCCCCTGTTCTCTATCTCCCTGTTCTCTCTCTCCCTGTTCTCTCTCTCTCTTCTCTCTCTCTCTTGCTGAGATTTCCCCTGTTCTCTCTCTCCCTGTTCTCTGTCTCCCTGTTCTCTCTCTCCCTGTTCTCTGTCTCCCTGTTCTCTCTCTCCCTGTTCTCTGTCTCCCTGTTCTCTCTCTCCCTGTTCTCTGTCTCCCTGTTCTCTCTCTCCCTGTTCTCTGTCTCCCTGTTCTCTCTCTCCCTGTTCTCTGTCTCCCTGTTCTCTCTCTCCCTGTTCTCTGTCTCCCTGTTCTCTCTCTCCCTGTTCTCTGTCTCCCTGTTCTCTCTCTCCCTGTTCTCTGTCTCCCTGTTCTCTCTCTCTTGCTGAGATTTCCCCTGTTCTCTCTCTCCCTGTTCTCTCTCTCCCTGTTCTCTCTCTCCCTGTTCTCTCTCTCCCTGTTCTCTCTCTCTTGCTGAGATTTCTCCTGTTCTCTCTCTCCCTGTTCTCTGTCTCCCTGTTCTCTCTCTCTCTTGCTGAGATTTCTCCTGTTCTCTCTCTCCCTGTTCTCTCTCTCCCTGTTCTCTCTCTTGCTGAGATTTCTCCTGTTCTCTCTCTCCCTGTTCTCTGTCTCCCTGTTCTCTCTCTCTCTTGCTGAGATTTCTCCTGTTCTCTCTCTCCCTGTTCTCTGTCTCCCTGTTCTCTCTCTCTCTTGCTGAGATTTCTCCTGTTCTCTCTCTCCCTGTTCTCTCTCTCTTGCTGAGATTTCCCCTGTTCTCTATCTCCCTGTTCTCTCTCTCCCTGTTCTCTCTCTCTCTTCTCTCTCTCTCTTGCTGAGATTTCCCCTGTTCTCTCTCTCCCTGTTCTCTCTCTCCCTGTTCTCTCTCTCTCTTGCTGAGATTTCTCCTGTTCTCTCTCTCCCTGTTCTCTCTCTCTTGCTGAGATTTCTCCTGTTCTCTCTATCCTAGGGATTGCCCGTTTTCTCTCTATCCCTGAGATTGCACCTGTTCTTTCTCTCCCCTAGATTTCCCCTCTTCTTTCTCTCCCTGGGGTTGTCCCTTGTCGCTCTCTTCCTGAGATTGCCCCTGTTCTCTCTCTCTCTTGCTGAGATTTCTCCTGTTCTCTCTCTGAGATTTCCCGTTCTATCTCTCTCTCTCTATCTATTTCTCTGAGATTTCCCCTGTTCTCTCACTCCCTGGGATTGCCTCTTTTCTCTCTCTTCCAGAGATTGCCCCTGTTCTCTCTCTCTTGATGAGATTTCCCTGCTTCTCTCTCTATCTGAGATTGCCCCTGTTCTATCTCTCGTTAAGATTTCCCCTGTTCTCTCTCTCTTGATGAGATTTCCTCTGCTCTCTCTCTCTCTGAAATTGCCCCTGTTCTTTTTCTCCTTGAGATTTCCCCTGTTCTCTCTCTCCCTGAGTTTGCCCCTTTTCTCTCTCTCTCCATTGGATTGCCCCTTTTCTCTTTTTCCCTGAAATTGCCCCTGTCCTATCTCTCCCTGAGATTGCTACTGTTCTATCTCTCTCTGAGATTGCCCCTGTTGTCTCTCTCCCTGGGATTACCCATGTTCTCTCTCTCCCTGAGATTGCCCCTGTTCGCACTCTGTCCCTGAGATTGCCCCTGTTCTCTCTCTCTCTCTTGCTGAGATTGCCCCTATTCTCTCTATTTTTCTGAGATTGCTTCTTTTCTCTCTCTCTCTCTTGTTGAGATTTCCTCTGTTCTGTCTCTCCATGGGATTGCCCATTTTCTCTCTTTCCATGAGATTGCCCCTGGTCTATATCTCCCTGTGATTGCCACTTTTCTCTCTCTTCCTGAGAGTTCCCCTGTTCCCTCTCTATCTCTCTCTTGCTGAAATTTTCCTTGTTCTCTCTTTTTCTCTCTCTGAGATGTCCCTGTTCTCTCTCTTTCTTTCCCTGAGATTGTCCCTGTTCTCTTTATCTTGTTAAGATTGCTCCTGTTCTCTCTATATCTCTCTCTTGTTGAAATGTTCCTTGTTCTCTCTCTTTCTCTCCTGAGATTTCCCTGTTCTCTCTCTATCTCTTGCTGAGATTGTCCCTCTCTCTCCCTTTTGCCGAGATTGTCCCTGTTCTCTCTCTCTCTTGCTGTTCTCTTTATCTTGTTAAGATTGCCCCTGTTCTCTCTCTATCTCTCTCTTGTTGAAGTGTTCCTTGTTCTCTCTCTTTCTCTCCCTGAGATTTCCCTGTTCTCTCTCCCTGTTCTCTCTCTATCTCTTGCTGAGATTGTCCCTCTCTCTCCATTTTGCCGAGATTTCCCTTGTTCTCTCTCTCCCTGTTCTCTCTCTCTCTTGCTGAGATTTCCCCTGTTCTCTCTCTCCCTGCTCTCTCTCTCCCTGTTCTCTCTCTCCTTGTTCTCTCTCTTCATGTTCTCTCTCTCTCTTGCTGAGATTTCCCATGTTCTCTCTCTCCCTGTTCTCTCTCTCTTGCTGAGATTTCCCATGTTCTCTCTATCCTAGGGATTGCCCGTTTTCTCTCTATCCCTGAGATTGCACCTGTTCTTTCTCTCCCCTAGATTTCCCCTCTTCTTTCTCTCCCTGGGATTGTCCCTTGTCGCTCTCTTCCTGAGATTGCCCCTGTTCTCTCTCTCTCCTGCTGAGATTTCTCCTGTTCTCTCTCTGAGATTTCCCGTTCTATCTCTCTCTCTCTCTATCTATTTCTCTGAGATTTCCCCTGTTCTCTCACTCCCTGGGATTGCCTCTTTTCTCTCTCTTCCAGAGATTGCCCCTGTTCTCTCTCTCTTGATGAGATTTCCCTGTTTCTCTCTCTATTTGAGATTGCCCCTGTTCTATCTCTCGTTAAGATTTCCCCTGTTCTCTCTCTCTTGATGAGATTTCCTCTGTTCTCTCTCTCTCTGAAATTGCCCCTGTTCTTTTTCTCCTTGAGATTTCCCCTGTTCTCTCTCTCCTGAGTTTGCCCCTTTTCTCTCTCTCTCCATTGGATTGCCCCTTTTCTCTTTTTCCCTGAAATTGCCCCTGTCCTATCTCTCCCTGAGATTGCTACTGTTGTATCTCTCTCTGAGATTGCCCCTGTTGTCTCTCTCCCTGGTATTACCCATTTCTCTCTCTCCCTGAAATTACCCCTGTTCTCTCTCTCCCTGAGATTGCCCCTGTTCGCACTCTGTCCCTGAGATTGCCCCTGTTCTCTCTCTCTCTCTCTCTTGCTGAGACTGCCCCTGTTCTCTCTATTTTTCTGAGATTGCTTCTTTTTTCTCTCTCTCTCTTGTTGAGATTTCCTCTGTTCTGTCTCTCCATGGGATTGCCCATTTTCTCTCTTTCCATGAGATTGCCCCTGGTCTATATCTCCCTGTGATTGCCACTTTTCTCTCTCTTCCTGAGATTTCCCCTGTTCCCTCTCTATCTCTCTCTTGCTGAAATTTTCCTTGTTCTCTCTTTTTCTCTCTCTGAGATTTCCCTGTTCTCTCTCTTTCTTTCCCTGAGATTGTCCCTGTTCTCTTTATCTTGTTAAGATTGCCCCTGTTCTCTCTCTATCTCTCTCTTGTTGAAATGTTCCTTGTTCTCTCTCTTTCTCTCCCTGAGATTTCCCTGTTCTCTCTCTATCTCTTGCTGAGATTGTCCCTCTCTCTCTCCCTTTTGCCGAGATTGTCCCTGTTCTCTCTCTCTCTTGCTGTTCTCTTTATCTTGTTAAGATTGCCCCTGTTCTCTCTCTATCTCTTGCTGAGATTGTTACTCTCTCTCCCTTTTGCCGAGATTGTCCCTGTTCTCTCTCTCTCTTGCTGAGATTGCCCCTGTTCTCTCTCTCTCTTGCTGACATTTCTCCTGTTCTCTTTCTCTGAGATTTCCCCTGTTCTTTTTCTCTCTGAGATTACCCTGTTCTCTCTATCCCATGGATTGCACCTGTTCTTTCTCTCCCCTAGATTTCTCCTGTTCACTCTCTCACTGTGATTTCTCCTGTTCTCTCTCTCCCTGGGATTGCCCCTTTTCTCTCTCTTCCTGAGATTGCCCCTGTTCTCTCTCTCTCTCTATCTCTTGCTGAGATTTCTACTGTTCTCTCTCTGAGATTTCCCCTGGTCTATCTCTCTGAGATTGCCCCTGTTCTCTCACTCACTTGGATTGCCCATTTTCTCTCTCTTCCTGAGATTGCCCCCTGTTCTCTCTCTTCATGAGATTTCCCCTATTCTCTCTCTCTCTGAGATTGCACCTGTTCTTTCTCTCCTTGAGATTTCCTCTGTTCTCTCTCTCTCCCTGAGATTGTCCATGTTCACTCTCTCCCTGAGCTTGCCCCTATTCTCTCTCTCCATAGCAATGCCCCAATTCTCTCTTTCCTTGAGATTACCATGTTCTCTCTCGCTCCCAGAGATTATCCTGTTTTCTCTCTCTCTCTGACATTGCCTCTGTTCTCTCTCTCCCTGAGATTACCCTGTTCTCTATCTCTCTTCCTGAGATTGCATCTGTTCTTTCTCTCCCTGAGATTACCCTGGTCTCTCTCCCTGAGATTACACTGTTGTCTCTCTCTCCCTGAGATTACCAAGTTCTCTCTCTCCCTGAGATTGCCTCTGTTCTCTCTCTCTCTCTCTGATATTGCTCCTGTACTCTCTCTATATCTCCCTGAGATTGTCTCTGTTCTTTCTCTCCCTGAGATTGCCTCTGTTCTCTCACTCTCCCTACGATAGCCCCTGTTCTTTCTCTCCCTGAGATTGCCCTGTTCTCTTTCTCCCTGAGATTGTCTCTTTTCTCTCTCTGAGATTGCTCATGTGCTCTCTCCCAGAGATTGCCCCTGTTCTCTCTCTCCCTGAGATTGCTCCTGTTCTCTCTCTGAGATTGCTCCAGTTCTCTCTCCGTGAGATTGCCCCTGTTCTTCTCTCCCTGAGATTGCCCCTGTTATCTTTCTCCCTGAGATTGTCCCTGTTATCTCTTTCCATGAGATTGCCTCTGTTCTCTCTCTCTCTCTTTGATATTGCTTCTGTTCTCTCTCTCCCTGAGATTGCCTCTGTTCTCTCTCTCTCCTTGAGATTGCGTCTGTTCTCTCTCTTTGATATTGCTCCTGTTCTTTCTCTCTCTCTGAGATTACTTCAGTTCTCTCTCTCTCTTTGATATTGCTTCTGTTCTCTCTCTCTCTGTCTCTGAGATTGCTTCTGCTCTCTCTCTCTCTCTCTCTCTCTCTGAGATTGCTTCTGTTCTCTCTCTTTTTGATATTGCTTCTGTTCTCTCTCTCTCTCATTCTCTCTGAGATTGTTTCTGTTCTCTCTCTCTCTCTTTGATATTACTTCTGTTCTCTCTCTCTCTCTCTGAGATTGCTTCTGTTCTCTCTCTCTCTTTGATATTGCTTCTGTTCTCTCACTCTCTCTGAGATTGCTCCTGTTCTCTCTCTCTCTCTCTCTTTCTGAGATTGCTTCTGTTCTCTCTCTGTCTCTCAGAGATTGCTTCTGTTCTCTCTCTCTCTCTTTGATATTGTTTCTGTTCTCTCTCTCTCTCTCTCTCTCTCTCTCTGAGATTGCTTCTGTTCTCTCTCTCTCTCTCTTTGATATTGCTCCTGTTCTCTCTCTCTCTCTGAGATTGCTTCTGTTCTCTCTCTCTCTCTTTGATATTGCTCCTGTTCTCTCTCTCTCTTTCTGAGATTGCTTCTGTTCTCTCTCTCTCTCTTTGATATTGCTCCTGTTCTCTCTCTCTCTTTCTGAGATTGCTTCTGTTCTCTCTCTCTCTCTGTGAGATTGCTTCTGTTCTCTCTCTCTCTTTGATATTGCTCCTGTTCTCTCTCTCTCTCTCTCTCTCTCTCTCTGAGATTGCTTCTGTTCTCTCTCTCTCTCTCTCTGAGATTGCTTCTGTTCTCTCTCTCCCTGAGATTACCCTGTTCTCTATCTCTCTTCCTGAGATTGCATCTGTTCTTTCTCTCCCTGAGATTACCCTGGTCTCTCTCCCTGAGATTACCCTGTTGTCTCTCTCTCCCTGAGATTACCATGTTCTCTCTCCCCCTGAGATTGCCTCTGTTCTCTCTCTCTCTCTCTCTCTGATATTGCTCCTGTACTCTCTCTATATCTCCCTGAGATTGTCTCTGTTCTTTCTCTCCCTGAGATTGCCTCTGTTCTCTCACTCTCCCTACGATAGCCCCTGTTCTTTCTCTCCCTGAGATTGCCCTGTTCTCTTTCTCCCTGAGATTGCCCCTGTTCTCTCTCTCCCTGAGATTGTCTCTTTTCTCTCTCTGAGATTGCTCATGTGCTCTCTCCCAGAGATTGCCCCTGTTCTCTCTCTCCCTGAGATTGCTCCTGTTCTCCCTCCGTGAGATTGCTCCTGTTCTCTCTCCCTGAGATTGCTCCTGTTCTCCCTCCGTGAGATTGCTCCTGTTCTCTCTTCCTGAGATTGCCTCTGTTCTCTCTCTGAGATTGCTCCAGTTCTCTCTCCGTGAGATTGCCCCTGTTCTCTCTCTCTCCCTGAGATTGCCCCTGTTATCTTTCTCCCTGAGATTGTCCCTGTTATCTCTTTCCATGAGATTGCCTCTGTTCTCTCTCTCTCTCTCTCTCTCTTTGATATTGCTTCTGTTCTCTCTCTCCCTGAGATTGCCTCTGTTCTCTCTCTCTCCTTGAGATTGCGTCTGTTCTCTCTCTTTGATATTGCTCCTGTTCTTTCTCTCTCTCTCTGAGATTACTTCAGTTCTCTCTCTCTCTCTTTGATATTGCTTCTGTTCTCTCTCTCTCTGTCTCTGAGATTAATTCTGTTCTCTCTCTCTCTCTCTCTCTCTCTTTCTCTCTGAGATTGCTTCTGTTCTCTCTCTTTTTGATATTGCTTCTGTTCTCTCTCTATCGCATTCTCTCTGAGATTGTTTCTGTTCTCTCTCTCTCTTTGATATTACTTCTGTTCTCTCTCTCTCTCTCTCTCTCTGAGATTGCTTCTGTTCTCTCTCTCTTTTTGATATTGCTTCTGTTCTCTCACTCTCTCTGAGATTGCTCCTGTTCTCTCTCTCTCTCTCTCTTTCTGAGATTGCTTCTGTTCTCTCTCTGTCTCTCAGAGATTGCTTCTGTTCTCTCTCTCTCTTTGATATTGTTTCTGTTCTCTCTCTCTCTCTCTCTGAGATTGCTTCTGTTCTCTCTCTCTCTCTCTCTTTGATATTGCTTCTGTTCTCTCTCTCTCTCTGAGATTGCTTCTGTTCTCTCTCTCTCTCTTTGATATTGCTCCTGTTCTCTCTCTCTCTTTCTGAGATTGCTTCTGTTCTCTCTCTCTCTCTTTGATATTGCTCCTGTTCTCTCTCTCTCTTTCTGAGATTGCTTCTGTTCTCTCTCTCTCTCTGTGAGATTGCTTCTGTTCTCTCTCTCTCTCTTTGATATTGCTCCTGTTCTCTCTCTCTCTCTCTCTGAGATTGTCTCTGTTCTCTCTCTCTCTCTGAGATTGCTTCTGTTCTCTTTCTCTCCCTGAGAATGCCTCTGTTCTCTCTCTTTCCTCGAGATTGCGTCTGTTCTCTCTCTCCCTGAGATTGCCTCTGTTCTCTCTCTCTCTCTCTCTCTCTCTGAGATTGCTTCTGTTCTCTCTCTCCCTGAGATTGCCTCTGTTCTCTCTCTCTCTCTCTGATATTGACCCTATTCTCTCTCTCTTTCCCTGAGTTTGCGCCAGTTTACTCTCTCTCTCTCTAGCGGGAAGTCTTAAAGACCGCGAGTGATCCTCGGATGAGCACCCCGTCCGGTCAACTTCCGTCAACACAAAAACTGGCTTTGTTTCAGACCAACCAAGGATGAACCGGACGACTAGGCGATCAACGCGACTCGTGGACCTTCATTGTGTGTTCATTTCACGAGCTAATTGACGAGTTCTCATCTCATCCTCATTCTTCTTCACCTCCTCCTCCTGCCCTTACTTCTTCTTTTTCAACCCCTCCTTCTGCTGCTCTTTCTCCTTCTTTTATTCTTCTCCTTCTCCTGCCATTTATCATCTTTCTCTTCCCCTCCTCCACTTGATCTTTTTTCCACTTCTCCTTCTCCTGCCCATTCTTCATCTCAAACTTCTCCTCCCCTTACCCTTTCTCATACTTCCCCTCCTCGTCCTGACATTTCTCTTTGTTCCTCTTCTCCTCCCCTTACCCTTTTTCCTACTTCCCCTCCTCGTCCTGCCATTTCTCTTTGTTCCTCTTCTCCTCCCCTTACCCTTTCTCCTACTTCCCCTCCTCGTCCTGCCATTTCTCTTTGTTCCTCTTCTCCTCCCCTTACCCTTTCTCATACTTCCCCTCCTCGTCCTGCCATTTCTCTTTGTTCCTCTTCTCCTCCTCCTATTCTTTCTCCTTTCTCCTCTCCTCCTCGTGTCCTTTATTCATTTTCCTTTCCTCCTCCTTCTGTCCTTTGTCCTTCTTCCTCCTCTACATCTGGTCCCTCTGCTCCTGTAGGACAATGGTTTCAGTATAATGTTGTCTTCACTAGCACGAGAAGCCTAGAAGCCGGGCCGAGACCAGCCCTGTGTGGCTGTAGGTCCACAGGATTTAACTTCCTCGACTTGTTCTGCGTCACTGAGCCTACTCTAGCTTATATGATCCTTTAAGTAGATCTCCAGGCTTGTGTACAGTTGAGTTTTGGGTTGCTCCTGTAGCTGGTGCACGTCACTGATGCTTCCCCTGTAGTCCTCTTTGAGCGGTATGTTTTGATGGTTTGAGCGGTATGTTTTGATGGTTTGAGCGGTATGTTTTGATGGTTTGAGCGGTATGTTTTGATGGTTTGAGCGGTATGTTTTGATGGTTTGAGCGGTATGTTTTGATGGTTTGAGCGGTATGTTTTGATGGTTTGAGCGGTATGTTTTGATGGTTTGAGCGGTATGTTTTGATTGTTTGAGCGGTATGTTTTGATGGTTTGAGCGGTATGTTTTGATGGTTTGAGCGGTATGTTTTGATGGTTTGAGTGGTATGTTTTGATGGTTTGAGTGGTATGTTTTGATGGTTTGAGCGGTATGTTTTGATGGTTTGAGCGGTATGTTTTGATGGTTTGAGCGGTATGTTTTGATGGTTTGAGCGGTATGTTTTGATGGTTTGAGCGGTATGTTTTGATGGTTTGAGTGGTATGTTTTGATGGTTTGAGTGGTATGTTTTGATGGTTTGAGCGGTATGTTTTGATGGTTTGAGCGGTATGTTTTGATGGTTTGAGTGGTATGTTTTGATGGTTTGAGCGGTATGTTTTGATGGTTTGAGCGGTATGTTTTGATGGTTTGAGTGGTATGTTTTGATGGTTTGAGCGGTATGTTTCGGGTCATTGTCTTATCGAAGTGTGCACAGATCGGGTTAAATGACATTCTTAAATGGCAGAAGGTGTTCCTCTTGTATGGCTAGTTTGTTGATGAATCTTTTTTTTTTCTTTTAAGGAGGAGCGGAGTGGGGGAATCCTGTTATAAACATTTTCTCCTTTTATGCACAAATGGTGCTTGTGTTCATGCGTGGGTACCTAGACGCATCGAGTTGGTCTAAATTATGTGTGCAGGCTGCTCAATGGCCGTACCAGAGGTTGATATCATTCCAAGCTCTCGTGCCGACGTATAGAACAAAGAAGATTCATCATGGATTGAAAGAAGGTGGAAATAGATAAGCTCTGGACGCTTTCACCTTCCTAGTGGTAGCTATGAGAATGATTCTCCATCCATCTTCTGACCAATCGCCGCTGAATCGACAAATTAACCTGGTTTACGTTGCGGTTCCGGCGGGATAATTCACGCCTGACGCGAGAGATAAGCACGGTTTGTGTGCTGGATTTTTACTCCAATCTTGTTTGTCCATGTACAAAACACGAGCCTGGTGGCGAGGGCACTGTTTTGCTCTCAGTGTGATAAAGTTCCAAGTTGGAAAATATTGATGAAGTGATCGGTCAAAACTGTCCTGCCGTCTCCTGCGCTTTCAGGAATCAGCTTTTATAAACAGGCTTCCCCAGTGTGGAGAGTTGGGAAACTCAGTGGTGGATGATGGTAATTTCCAGCCTGAAACGAAAACTTAGCCGCGATGAATCGCTGTTTTGTTCTGGCCTAAAATAGGACTTTGATAGATGTTCGTGACAAAATGAGGCGTTCGTGGCCGCGACGAAGAAGATAAGGCGGCGCGCTGTCGTTGAGATTTGAATAGGCAAGAGATGTGAAACGAAAGATTACAGGCAGATCGATGGAGTTTCAGACACAGACAAGAGAGTCCCTGGTATTTTCGTTATTGACAAATGATTGGGAAATAAGTTGTTTCTCTAGTCACATCAGTCTGTGTGCCTGATCTATTTCCGCGAAGCCCTAATGACGTAAGTTACTTCCGCTTGACAAACCAGCGACATTTGATGTTTAGTCGCTGCTTGTCAAACTGGTGGACTTTCGTTTGCTTCCTGCATGTCGTATTTGCTTAATCCCAAGCCATCACTGCGGCTTCACTATCACTGTTCTGGACTTATCTCATTTATTTCCTTATCTCACTGTCTATCTCAACTGGGGATCTGACTAACAGCGTCAACCTCCTGACTAATGGAAGCAACCAGTCATGGCATCACATTTTCCCTGGCGTTATCGATCCTTACACGGTCGATCGTTGTTCTGGTCCAAACTGACATCAAAGACTTTTGTAAACTGGGACTTGTGACGCGACGCGAGCAAGACTGTGACCAGGGTTGCCAACTGCCGTCGGTGTCAATCCGCTAGACTGGAGCCAAAAATCCGCGATTTTCCGCCAGGTTTTCCGAAAAATTACGCCAGAATTTCCGCCAGATTTTCCAAAAAAATTTCCAGAGTTTATTACTTAGGAAACTTACATTAAATTATTATTTATCTACGTACTATTTTATTATTATTATTATTATTACGCATCTCCAAACCAAATGGGAGAGTAAATTTAAAGAAAAATAATTATTATTTCGATTTATAACAGCACGACTACAACTATATAATACATGTAGAAACTAATTTAATTTGGCAACAAAAAAATAATTTGAAAGACAAAGAAATTGCAAAGTGTCCAGTTTTCGTGAAGAGGAAAATGCAACGCTGGCCGACTGATGCATCTTTGATTTGCTGTCAGAAAGAAGATCACAATGTTTCGATGCCAATACACATTTACAAAACTTGAATCTAGCTTTGTCAGCACTACCCGGGACTTCTAAGATCCAATCTTTAAGGTTCACTTCATTTAGCCCACTCTTTACGAAATCGTTGTTGATATTGAAGTGTCATATCTTTATGTTGTAATCTGAATGTACGTTGCTGATAGTTAAAGCCACATGTATAATATGGAACTACCAAAAATTGTAACTCTCTTATAGCGGTAGGGCGTTGAACCTCCACAATTTGAAATAAATATGGACTAGATATTCATGAAGAAAGAAACACGTTGCTGAACACTCACACTGACTCTAAACAAATCCTCAGTTTGAAATATTAGACTTGCTAATTAATGATGACATACTTGACTTAACACTATGACTATAAATCATCAGTTGTCCTACAATTTATTTCAAAAGTAGAAAAGTTTCAGTTTCAAACCGATAGTCTCTACTACAATACTCTACTAAATTTTCTATTGGTCAGAACGAAAGTGATATATAATGACGTAGTACGTACATAATTTCACTTGTCACACAAGCGCTACAGACGCTCTTAGTTTGTGTTTTGACCACGATAAGGCTAGTTTTAGTCGATTATCGTGATTAAAAAATCCGCGATTTGCCGCTGTCATTCAAAATAAATCCGCTAGAAATTCCGCCAGGCGGATTCATTATTTTTTGGCCGCTGGACGCTGCTCCATTTCCGCTAGATCTTGGAAACCCTGACTGTGACGTGCATAAAAGGGCCACCACAACAATCATTAGAGATCCTAACTTTATGAGCGCTGGCGGTCAAGTCTGCCCTACGCTATCCGGGAGATACTTGTCCTAATAAGAAAAATACAGATACACAATTTATTTCCCAATTGTGATCGCTGCCCTATGCTATAGTCATGAGAACACCTGCGTGAAAGACATCGCATATGATGGCTAATTTTCTAGTTAGCCGAGTTGGCAATGTTCCCTATCATTCGGTTTTTCGTGGCAAGGCGCAGTGACAAGGAGTACGGGTTCGATCCTGCTTCAGACCATATATTGTTCTTTGTTTTTTTTTTCTTTTGATTATTTGTTATTTTTTAAGTGCTGTAAACATAGTTGTTCCTCTGAATTGATTCGCCGATTATCGCCTCGGAAGTTTCCATCTATAATAATATTCATTTATTATTATCTGTTTTCGATCAAGTTGGCAGCTTCCTAATCATCGAACATTCTTCCATCTCACGGTGGTGGCAGTGCCTCGCTCACATAATATAATAAAGTATCATATAATATAGTGTAAAATAATATAAAATAACATAATATAATATAATATAATATAATATAATATAATATAATATAATGTAATGTAATGTAACGTAACGTAACGTAACGTAACGTAACGTAACGTAACGTAACGTAACGTAACGTAACGTAACGTAACGTAACATAACATAACATAACATAACATAACATAACATAACATAATATAATATAATATAATATAATATAATATAATATAATATAATATAATATAATATAATATAATATAATATAATATAATATAATATAATATAATATTACATAATATAATATAATATAATACAATATAACATAATATGAAACTCTTTATACAGAGCTTCACGGTAGGAGGAATCTGATCATCAGAAGCAGAGTAAGTGTTTCGGCCCTGTAGCTTTTCGGCACTCTAAAAGAGGTGGGCCCGCCTGGGTCATGACTCCCAGTCGTCGACCTCCTGCTGCATTGACTAAAGCTGACACTATATTCGGCACAAAATAGGGACACTTACTCTACGCTACACTTCTGGTCGAATCTACGGTCTCTATCCGGTAATATCTATATTTCGTTTTTCTTTTTTCCTCTTTATATATATATATATATATATATATATATATATATATATATATATATACATATACACATATACACATTCAATAAAAATGAGAAAGAGAGTTCATCGGTGCTATATAGAACCAATTCTGACCTATGGAAGCGAATCATGGACAGTAGACAAACAAATGAAAAGACGATTAGAGGCCACAGAGATGGGATTTCTAAGAAGAATGTTGAAAGTTCCCTGGACAGATAAAAAGACCAATGAGGAAGTTCTCAAAGAGGCCAACACAAAAAGGGAGATCTTAAAAAAACATCAGAAAGAAGCAATCAACATTTTTCGGGCACATCATGAGAAGAGGAAAGTTGGAATACTTGGTTACAACTGGCAAAATTAAAGGAAAGAGAGATCGCGGCCGACAAAGAGAGAAAATACTGGATAGCTTGGTGTCATGGTATGGAAAACAGTCAACAACAGAACTGATACGATGCACTGTAGATAGAAGATTGTGGAGGGACATGATCGCCTACGCCAACCGGCAGGGTACATGATGATGATGATACACACACACACACGCGCGCTTTATTGGAAAAAGTGTGGATGGGGGAAGAGTTTAAGAAAAACTTTAACGGGCACGTTTCGTATCGGCTGCTCTGCGGTCTATAACCCACGGTATACTTTACCTTGATCCGCCCTTAGTTTTTCTCCATCACATGTAGATGAGCTGATGATGTTGCTCCAGCGTCGCCACTTACGTCTGGTCTCTATCACCGGTAGATCTGTCAGTCACCTCTGACCATTCTTCACGCCTGTGTTATCTCGGTCAGGTATATGTCGTTCATCTTAAAATAGCGTTAGTAATCCACAAGAATATGACAGAACAGAATTAGCTGGTACTATGACGTCACGAGTGATCACTCATCAAAGATGTGTCAGGTTGAGGATATTCTGGCATACCACAATGTTCCGCCCCTGCACGTACTCGAGACTTTACACGTATGGGTGAGTGTGGGTGTGAGAGAGTGAGTATGTGGGTGTTAAAGAGTGAGTGAGTGTGCGGGTGTGAGAAAGTGACTGTGTGGGTGTGAGAGAATGAGTGTGTGGATGAGTGTGAGAGAGTGAGTGTATGGATGTGAGAGAATGAGTGTGTGGGTGTGAGAGAATAAGTATGTAGGTGTGAAAGAGTGAGTGAGTGTGTGGGCGTGAGAGAGTAAGTATGTGGGTGTGAAAGAGTGAGTGTGTGGGTGTGAGAGAGTGAGTGTGGTGGATGTGAGAGAGTAAGTGTGTGGGTGGGTGTGAGAGAGTGAGTGTATGGATGTGAGAGAATGAGTGTGTGGGTGTGAGAGAGTAAGTATGTGGGTGTGAAAGAGTGAGTGTGTGGGTGTGAGAGAGTGAGTACGTGAGTGTGTGGGTGTGAGACAGTGAGTGTGGTGGATGTTAGAGAGTAAGTGTGTGGGTGCGAGAGAGTGAGTGTGTGAATGCGTGGGTGTGTGAATGTGTGGATGTGTAGGTGTGAATGAGTGAGTGTGTGAATGTGAGAATGAGTGTGTGGGTGTGGGAGAGTGAGTGAGTGTGTGAGTGGGTGAGAGTGAGTGGGTGGGTTTGTAAGTGTGTGTGAGTGAATGATAGTGAAAGAGTGTGTGTGTGTAAATGAGTGAGACAGTGAAGGTAGATGAGTGAATGAGTGAGAAAGAGTGTGAGTGAGCGTAAGAGAGTGTGATAGAGTCAGTGTGAGTATAAGTCAGAGCACAAGTGAGTGAGAGTGTGAGGGAGTGAATGTGTGAGTGATTGTGAGTGAATGTGTGAGTGAATGTGTGAGGGAGTGGATGAGTAAAATAAATAAATGACGCTCCATGGTAGCCAACCTTCTATGTGGAGACATCACCCAATGAATGAATGACGCTCCATGGTAGCCAACCTTCTATGTGGAGACATCACCCAATGAATGAATGATGCTCCATGGTAGCCAACCATCTATGTGGAGACATCACCCAATGAATGAATGATGCTCCATGGTAGCCAACCTTCTATGTGGAGACATCACCCAATGAATGAATGACGCTCCATGGTAGCCAACCTTCTATGTGGAGACATCACCCAATGAATGAATGACGCTCCATGGTAGCCAACCTTCTATGTGGAGACATCACCCAATGAATGAATGATGCTCCATGGTAGCCAACCTTCTATGTGGAGACATCACGCAATGAATGAATGACGCTCCATGATAGCCAACCTTCTATGTGGAGACATCACCCAATGAATGAATGACGCTCCATGGTAGCCAACCTTCTATGTGGAGACAGCACCCAATGAATGAATGACGCTCCATGGTAGCAAACCTTCTATGTGGAGACAGCACCCAATGAATGAATGACGCTCCATGGTAGCAAACCTTCTATGTGGAGACAGCACCCAATGAATGAATGACGCTCCATGGTAGCAAACCTTCTATGTGGAGACAGCACCTAATGAATGAATGACGCTCCATGGTAGCAAACCTTCTATGTGGAGACAGCACCCAATGAATGAATGACGCTCCATGGTAGCAAACCTTCTATGTGGAGACAGCACCCAATGAATGAATGACGCTCCATGGTAGCAAACCTTCTATGTGGAGACAGCATCCAATGAATGAATGACGCTCCATGGTAGCAAACCTTCGATGTGGAGACGGCACCCAATGAATGAATATGAAATGATGAAAATTTCTAACGGCATGAAATTAACTTCCTGTGTAACACATGAGTCCGGCTGTAGGACAGTGATGTCTGTTATTTACAGCAAACGTTGAGAAGGACGATACATATCTGAGCCACAGCCTGCAAGAACTGTTGTCCTACCTCGGCTGGAGCTAACTCCTGACTGTGACAAGCAAGGCTTGGTCGGATGTGCAGATTCATACGTCAGTTCATGTTTTCTAGGTCTGTGAACCTATTCTAGTGAATGAATGAGTGAATGAGTTTGTGTGCTTGTGTGGACTTGAGATCTCTTGTGTGTTGAGAGTTTGTATGGCTGTGTGAACTTGAGATCTCTTGTGTGTTGAGAGTTTGTATGGCTGTGTGAACTTGGGACCTCTTGTGTGTTGAGAGTTTGTATGGTTGTGCAGACTTGGGACCTCTTGTGTGTTGAGAGTTTGTATGGCTGTGTGAACTTGGGACCTCTTGTGTGTTGAGAGTTTGTATGGTTGTGTAGACTTGGGACCTCTTGTTTTGAGAGTTTGTATGGTTGTGTAGACTTGGGACCTCTTGTGTTGAGAGTTTGTATGGTTGTGTAGACTTGGGACCTCTTGTGTTGAGAGTTTGTATGGTTGTGTAGAGTGCCATTCCATTTGCTCTAAAAGTTGCTCACCTTTCTCCGACTGAAAGAGAATGTTTTTCTTTCTCTCCACAGACGATACCTCAATCTGTTGTGACCTGTTCGGGGTCTACAAATTGTTACTTGTTCTTTTCTGTTGAGCTGGTGGTAGACATCATTGTTCTGTTGAGCTGGTAGTGGACATCATTGTTCTGTTGAGCTGGTATTAGACATCATTGTTCTGTTGAGCTAGTAGTAGACATCATTGTTCTGTTGATCTGGAAGTAGACATCATTGTTCCGGTAGCCCTGGTGTTCTCTATCCCATTTGTTGACGACAAGCCTCTTTGATTTCCAATCAGTTGTACTTGTATCTGCCTGCTCTAACTTGCCACCTTCATTTGCCAACCTGTCTGCCTCATCGTGCCCAGGAATATCGCAGTGTGGTGGGATCAGCTCAATCCCAGCTCTGTATCTCTGACAAAGTGTGTAAAGTATTTATCTTAGATCTTTCAATCCTTCGTTTCCATGACTCCTCAATACTGGGCACTGACAGAACTTGTACAGTGTTTCTCTTAGCTCTATCTGTCATGTCTTCGTTTCCATGACTCCTCAGTGCTGTAACCACTGACAGAGCTTGTAGAGTATTTCTCTTAGATCATTCAGGTATTAGTTTCCATGACTCATCAGTGTTGTAACCACTGACAGAGCTTGTAGAGTATTTCTCTTAGATCATTCAGGTATTAGTTTCCATGACTCATCAGTGCTGTAAACACTGACAGAGCTTGTAGAGTATTTCTCTTAGATCATTCAGGTATTAGTTTCCATGACTCCTCAGTGCTGTAACCACTGACAGAGCTTGTAGAGTATTTCTCTTAGATCATTCAGGTATTAGTTTCCATGACTCATCAGTGCTGTAAACACTGACAGAGCTTGTAGAGTATTTCTCCTAGATCATTCAGGTATAAGTTTCCATGACTCATCAGTGTTGTAACCACAGACAGAGCTTGTAGAGTATTTCTCCTAGATCATTCAGGTATTAGTTTCCATGACTCATCAGTGTTGTAACCACTGACAGAGCTTGTAGAGTATTTCTCCTAGATCATTCAGGTATTAGTTTCCATGACTCATCAGTGTTGTAACCACTGACAGAATATTTGCCAGGAATACAATATTTTCTTCTTGAATCTTCTCCTTGGATATGAAGAGTTCAATGATTGCGCTTGATCCCATTCCACCAGTTATAGTTCTCATTGTTTGCTTTTGGAATCTGTTCATCTTCTCAAAGTTTGACTTTGTTGGTCTTCTCCATGCTCCACTACCATACTTTAAGACTGGACTCCACTATGTAAAGCTTCTTTAGTACACTCCCATCTGTTGTCCATGCTGCACTACCATACTCTAGGACTGGACTCGCCCCATGTAAAGCATCTTCAGTGCACTCCCATCTGTTATCCATGCTGCACTACCATACTCTAGGACTGGACTCGCCCCATGTAAAGCATCTTCAGTACACTCCCATCTGTTGTCCATGCTGCACTACCATACTCTAGGACTGGACTCGCCCCATGTAAAGCATATTCAGTACACTCCCATCTGTTGTCCATGCTGCACTACCATACTCTAGGACTGGACTCACCCCATGTAAAGCATCTTCAGTACACTCCCATCTGTTGTCCATGCTGCACTACCATACTCTAGGACTGGACTCGCCCCAATAAAGCATCTTCAGTACAATCCCATCTGTTATCCATGCTGCACTACCATACTCTAGGACTGGACTCGCTCCATGTAAAGCATCTTCAGTACACTCCCATCTGTTGTCCATGCTGCACTACTATACTCTAGGACTGGACTCGCCCCAATAAAGCATCTTCAGTACACTCCCATCTGTTGCCCATGCTGCACTACCATACTCTAGGACTGGACTCGCCCCATGTAAAGCATCTTCAGTACACTCTCATCTGTTGTCCATGATGCACTACCATACTCTAGGACTGGACTCGCCCCATGTAAAGCATCTTCAGTACACTCCTATCTGTTGTCCATGATGCACTACCATACTCTAGGACTGGACTCGCCCCATGTAAAGCATCTTCAGTACACTCCCATCTGTTGTCCATGCTGCACTACCATACTCTAGGACTGGACTCGCCCCATGTAAAGCATCTTAAGTACACTCCCATCTGTTGTCCATGCTGCACTACCATACTCTAGGACTGGACTCGCCCCATGTAAGGCATCTTCAGTACACTCCCATCTGCTCACCAAGTTATGCCAGACAGTCTATTCACGATTGCCACTCTCCTCCTTGCTGTTGTGACTGGTCCCTTCTCAAGCCACGATTAATGACGAGGCTTGACTGTTTTGTCTTTTTAATTCAGAATAAATAAATAATAGACATTCACAAACATAGACTCACACATAGACACAATAATCTTTCTCTCTCTTTCTCTCTGTGTGTCTCTGTCTCCAAGTTGTATGTAGAGCCAGAGAGATTGTCAACATAGAAGACTGTGTGAACAGGTAAAGGTCTCAATAATTGCTTGGTTATGGCCCTTACATCAGCTCGTCTTGAGTTATCCAGCACGAGAGTTTATGGAGGTCACACAAGTCATGCAGGCATTCTTGTTCTGCTTCAATATGTCATGTTGTAACTCGTTCAGGATTTCTGAATGTTGTAGAGAAGTTGTGTGGATATTAAATGTTGTAGAGAAGTTGTGTGGATATTAAATGTTGTAGAGAAGTTGTGTGGATATTAAATGTTGTAGACAAGTTGTGTGGATATTAAATGTTGTAGACAAGTTGTGTGGATATTAAATGTTGTAGAGACGTTGTGTGGATATTAAATGTTGTAGAGAAGTTATGTGGATATTAAATGTTGTACAGAAGTTGTGTGGATATTAAATGTTGTAGAGAAGTTGTGTGGATAATAAATGTTGTAGAGAAGTTGTGTGGATAATAAATGTTGTAGTAACGGTGTGTGGATATAAAATGTTGTAGTAAAGTTGTGTGGATGATAAATGTTGTAGTAAAGTTGTGTGGATAGTAATTGTTGTAGTAAAGTTGGGTGGATAGTGAATGTTGTAGTAAAGTTGTGTGGATAATAAATGTTGTAGTAAAGTTGTTTGGATAATGAATATTGTAGTAAAGTTGTGTGCATAATAAATGTTGTAGTAAAGGTGTGTGCTTAATAAATGTTTTAGTAAAGTTGTGTGGATAATAAATGTTGTAGTGAAGTTGTGTGGATAATGAATGTTGTAGTAAAGTTGTGTGAATAATGAATGTTGTTGTAAAGTTGTGTGAATTAAGAATGCTTTAGTAAGGTTGTGTGGATAATGAATGTTGTAGTAAGGTTGTGTGAATAATGAATGTTGTAGTAAAGTTGTGTGAATTATGAATACTGTAGTAAGGTTGTGTGGATAATGAATGTTGTAGTAAGGTTGTGTGAATAATGAATGTTGTAGTAAGGTTGTGTGAATAATGAATGTTGTAGTAAAGTTGTGTGAATTATGAATGCTGTAGTAAGGTTGTGTAATTAATGCATGTTGTAGTAAAGTTGTGTGGATAATGAATGTTTTAGTGAAGTTGTGTGAATAATGAATGTTGTAAAAAACGGTGTTTGCTTAATAAATGTTGTAGTAAAGTTGTGTGAATTATGAATGTTGTAGTAAGATTGTGTGGATAATGAATGTTGTAGTAAAGTTATGTGAATTGTGAATGTTGTAGTAAAGTTGCGTGGATAATGAATGTTGTATAAAGTTGTGTGAATTATTAATGTTGTAGTCAATCTGTGTATATAGAATGTTGTGTGAATTTGTGCAAATAATAAATGTTGTAGCGAAGTTGTGTTCAAGCTGAATGACTTTTGCTGAATTTTTGTGAGTCGTTTTTTTTACTATTAAAATTGTTGAGATTGTAAGATTGTACTTATTACTTTCAAAGATTACTTTCATAGATTGTACTTATTACTTTCAAAGATTATTTTCATAGATTGTACTTATTACTTTCAAAGATTACTTTCATAGATTGTACTTTTTACTTTCAAAGATTACTTTCATAGATTGTACTTATTACTTTCAAAGATTACTTTCATAGATTGTACTTATTACTTTCAAAGATTACTTTCATAGATTGTGCTTATTACTTTCAAAGATTACTTTCATAGATTGTACTTTTTACTTTCAAAGATTACGTCCAAATTTGTACATATTACTTTAAAAGATTATTTTCAAAGATTGCACTTATTGCTTTCAAAGATTATTTTCAAAGATTGTACATTTTACTTTCAAGGAATGTACTTATTACTTTCAAAGATTGCACTTTTAACTTTCAAAGATTATTTTCAAAGATTGCACTTTTTACTTTGAATGATTACTTTCAAATATTGCACTTATTACTTTCAAAGATTATTTTCAAAGTTTGCACTTATTACTTTCAAAGATTGCACTTACTACTTTCAAAGCTTATTTTCAAAGATTGCACTTATTACTTTCAAAGATTATTTTCAAAGATTGTACTTTTTACTTTTAAAGATTGCACTTATTATTTTCAAAGATTACTTTCAAAGATTGCACTTATTACTTTCAAAGATTGTACTTATTACTTTCAAAGATTACTTCCAAAGATTGCACTTATTACTTTCAAAAATTATTTTCAAAGATTGTACTTATTACTTTCAAAGATTATTTTCAAAGATTGCACTTTTTACTTTCAAAGATTACTTGTAAAGATTGCATTCAAAGATTGCACTTATTACTTTCAAAGATTGCACTTATTACTTTAAAAAATTACTTTCAAAGATTGCATTTATTACTTTCAAAGACTACTTTCAAAGATTGCACTTTTTACTTTCAAAGATTGTACTTATTACTTTCAAAGATTATTTTCAAAGATTGTACTTATTACTTTCAAAGATTACTTTCAAAGATTGCACTTATTACTTTCAAACATTACATTCAAAGATTGCACTTATTACTTTCAAAGATTACACTTATTACTTTCAAAAATTACTTTCAAAGATTGCATTTATTACTTTCAAAGACTACTTTCAAAGATTGCACTTTTTACTTTCAAAGATTGCTTTCAAAGATTGCACTTATTACTTTCGAAGATTGCACTTTTTACTTTCAAGAATTATTTTCAAAGATTGCACTTTTTACTTTCAAGAATTGCTTTCAAAGATTGCATTTATTACTTTCAAAGATTACTTTCAAAGATTGTACTTATTACTTTCAAAGATTATTTTCAAAGATTGTACTTATTACTTTGAAAGATTACTTTCAAAGATTGCACTTTTTACTTTCAAAGATTACTTTCAAAGATTGCACTTATTACTTTCAAAGATTACTTTCAAACATTGCACTTATTACTTTCAAAGATTACTTTCAAAGATTTTACTTATTACTTTCAAAGATTACTTTCAAAGATTGCACTTATTACTTTCAAAGATTACACTCATATTTAACATTATATTTTTCTGATTACAAGGAAAAAAAAAAGAAATTGAAAAATAAAGTGATGCCTCAACCAAATATTCTCCTCCATTCTTTGTTTCGTAGAACAGCACAGCCACAGCGGAGTTAACGGATTGTCAAGTTACTGCCCCTGTTCTTTTGAACATCGGCATCCTTAAGGACCGTGTTCTACATTATTGCAATGTCGTCTTTCTTTCCCTGAAAGTTCCAGTACCCATTTACGGCTCGTAAAACTTCTGCGTCTTGTAGTCTAGAGCCATTTGTTCACAGACTTCAATAACTTAATAAAGACATTTGTAATAAATATATGTTGACGGCACTTTCCCATTATTGGGGTCTGGGATCTTCTAGAACCAAATAGATGACCCCAGGTAAAGTTTCAACTTAACGACCATCCATAGACATCGATTCCCACAATTCTGGAACGCTTTTAACATTTTAACATCTCAGATTTTAACATTTAACATTTTAATATCGTAACTACTTAGGCTACTCTAAACATTTCACCATGAACTCCGGAGTAAGACAAGGCTGCGTGCTTTCCCCTTTACTTTTCATCACATATATGGACAATATATGCAAATTAGCATGCCCAATCCAAGGAAATATACCAACAAGGATGATAACAAACGATAACACAAAAGAGAACGAAATATACGTACCAGAAAACAGCAGAAGAGAGGAAGAAATAAATGAAATACTATTTGCAGACGACCAAGTTCTGATACATAACAACTGAGGACATGCAAGAACATATTAACAGGCTAAACAACACTTGTAAACAATACAACATGAAGATCAACATAAACAAAACCGAAGTAATGGCAATAGGGAGAAAGAAAGAAAAACTAAACATCATAATAGATAATACACCTCTGAAGCAAGCAGACAATTTTAAATATATGGGTAGCACATAAACACAGAGCTCTATATTGCCTTTGTGGATCTCACAAAGGCATTCGACACAGTAAACAGAGATGGTCTCTACAAGGTGTTAGAAGGCATAGGCTGCCCTCCTAAATTACTTAGGCTGATAATTTCCTTCCATGAAGACATGAATGGCAAAGTCCATTTTGATGGGAGTCCATCAGAGAATTTCAAAGTCAACAAAGGAGTGAAACAGGGATGTGTCCTCGCCCCCACCCTTTTTGGTATATTTTTTGCTGCCCTCCTAAATTACACCTTCGAAAACAGCTCAGGAGATATTTACATTCGCACTAGACCAGATGGCTCACTGTTCAACCTAGCACGACTAAGAGCAAAAACCAAAACAAATGTTGCCCTACTTAAAGAATTTTTATTTGCTGACGATGCAGCCCTAGTCGCTCATAGTGAGGCCACCCTACAGTCGCTGATCAACAACCTGGATAAAGCATGCGACCTTTTTTCACTGTCAATTAATGTTCAGAAGACAGTAATACTAAATCAAGGTGACTTCAAACCTCTATCTATTACTCTAAAAGACTGCCAACTAGAATCAGTACAGAAATTTACATATCTTGGATCCACAGTTACGCAAACCATCTCTCTTGATGAAGAAATAAACTGTCGAATTGGTAAGGCAGCTACGACCTTCGGCAAACTCACAAAAAGGGCATGGAACAACACGAAACTAACTAGAAAGACTAAACTCCTAATATATCAAACATGTGTGCTTAGCACACTACTATATGGATCCGAAACCTGGACAACATACTCAAACCAGGAAAAAAGACTAAATGTCTTCCACATGCGATGTCTCCGCAAAATAATGCACATCAAATGGCAGGACAAAATAACCAACTTAACTGTCCTGCAACGTGCTAAGACCCTAACAATCATGTCGATGCTCAGAAGTCGAAGGCTAAGATGGCTGGGGCATGTCCAACTGATGGAAGAAAAACGCATTCCTAGGCAAATACTATATGGTGAGCTAAAACACGGAAAAAGACAAATCGGCAGACCTAAACTACGATATAGAGATATCTGCAAATCATCTCTGAAAGATTTCTCCATCTGTGAAAACGACTGGCAACATCTGGCAAGTGATCGCACATCATGGAGAGCATGCATAAGGAGCGGTATAACAACATTTGAGACTGTGCTAAGACAGGACTTTGAAGAGAAGAGACTCATGAAAAAGGATGGTAAACCCTGTGGATCAGCGAGCCTGACCTGTTCATTATGTGACCGCGTGTGTTTGTCAAACATTGGTAGAATTAGCCACGAGAGAAGCTGTTCAGCAAAAACAATACATCAAAAAAATACGCAATAGCCTCCACTAGACCGTCTGACAAGACGAAAAGGGCCATATATATATATATATATATATATATATATATATACATAAACACAAGACAATAACCTAGAGACAGAGATAGATATAAGGTGTAACAAAGCATGCCAAGTTATAGGCCAAGTATCAACACTATTGAAAAACAAAGCAATAACTAGAGAAGCAAAAAGGGCAATATACAAATCAATTTTTCTACCAACTCTGTGCTACCAGCGCCAGAATTGGACGCTGGACTCTAGAACAATAAGAAAGATAACGACCACCGAAATGAAATGTGTCAGAAGAATGACAGGAAACAGCTTAAAGGACAGAGTAAGAAACACCGCCCTGAGGAAGAAACTCGAAATTGAACCAGCCATCGAATACATAAAGAAACAACAGATAAATTGGTTCGGCCACATAACAACACAAAATGAACTAACAATGACTCAAAGAGCCATAAACAAACGCTACGAAAACGCCAGATTAAGAGGAAGACCGAGAAAGAGATGGATAAATGGAATACTAGAGTCACTAGGAGGGATAACACCAGAAGAGGCCAACAGAAGAGCAAAGAATCGCAGATTGTATCTCCCCTCGACGCCAACGGCAATAGAGGAAGGAAAGAAGAAGGAGAAGAAGAATATCGTAACATTTAACAATTTAACAATTATTTTTATTTAACATTTTATACTTAATATTTTAACATAAAAAATGTTTACATTTAATATTTTTCAAACATTTTTAACATTTAACTGACAAAATCTTAGAAAAAATGAAAGAAAGAAGACACGCGAAAAACACTGCCAGATACAAGGATATAGACAATGAAATACGGAGAATGTGCAAAAAGGCAAAAGAAGACTGGCTCAACCAAAGATGTCTAGAAGTCGAAACTATGGAAAGTAAACAAAACTTAAGAGAGATGCACACAGAAATAAAGAGGATGACGAATAAAGACACAAAAAATCTGCAGGAAACGGATGTATTGCAAACAAAGAGGGAAGAATGCTAACAGTCAACAAAGATATAATAGATAGATGGCAAGAATATATAACAGAATTATTTCATGACGAAAGGGACAAAAGGCCAGACATAAAATGTACATACAACTATAAAATCCTGAAATCTGAAGTAGAAAAAGCTATAAAAACAATGAAAAAAGGAAAAGCAGCAAGGCCTGACAATATACAGATAGAGATGATACAGGCTCTAGAAGAGTTTGGCATCGAAGTGATCACAGACATATGCAATGACATATACCATACAGGATACATACCAAACGATCTAAAAACATCAACTTTCATTGCATTGCCTAAAAAGAATGGTGCAGTTGAATGCAGTGATTTCAGAACAATAAGCCTAATGAGCCAGGTAACCAAAATGTTACTAAAAGTTATACAGGGAAGGATTCAGAATAAAATCAATACTGAATTAGATGAGCAACAATTTGGATTCAAGAAAAACAGTGGGACAAAGGAAGCCATATTTAGCATGAGAACATTGATTGAAAAGTACATAGAAGTAAACAAACCAATATATGCCTGCTTCATAGACTACACCAAAGCTTTTGATAGAGTACACCATAACCAACTTATAGACTGCCTAAAGGATATAAATCTAGACGACACAGACATACGACTAATATGTAATTTGTACTGGGAGCAAACAGCAATAATAAAATATAACAAAGAGAACTCTACACCCATGGACATAAAAAGAGGAGTAAGACAAGGACGCATCCTATTACCAAGCTTGTTCAATCTATACACTGAGCAAATCTTTAAAAACATCTCAGAGATACCAGGCCTAAACATTAATTGAAAGATAATCAATAACCTAAGATATGCTGATGATACTGTTCTACTAGCAGAAAATCCTAAAGACCTATAACAATTGCTTAATGTGATAAACATAACAAGCAAATAATATAGACTAGATATGAATATCAAAAAGACTAAAACTATGATCATAAACAAAGAAAATTCTCAAGACCTACAATTAAATATCACATTTGAGGGAATACATCTGGAGACAGTTCAGAGTTACAACTACCTGGGACATACTATAACCAATGATGGAAAATGCAAAATTGAAATAAACAAAAGAATGGGTATGGCAAAAAGTAATTTTAATGCCATGAAAAATATACTAACAACAAAACAAATATCAGCAGGGCTGATACTAAGAATGGCAAAATGTTACATCTTCTCAATATTCCTGTATGGTGCAGAAACATGGACATTAGACAAGAAAACAGAACAGAAAATTGAAGCCTTTAAAATGTGGATTTATAGAAGAATAGGTAGAATTGGATGGAAACAAAAGAAAACAAACGATGAAGTTTTAAAACAACTGAAAATAAAAAGAGAACTACTAAATACAATTAAGACAAGACAAATGAAATTTTTGGGGCATGTTGAAAGACACAACAGCCTACTAAAAGTAATATTGGAAGGAAAAATACAAGGTAAAAGAGGCAGAGGCAGATCAAGACTAACATGGACGAGTAACATCAAAAGATGGACAAGTAAATCTATGACAGCCTGCACCATCAAAGCAAGAAACAGAGTGGAATGGCGATCCATGGTAGCCAACCTTCTTTGCGGAGAAGGCACACGATGATGATGATGATGATGATGATGAACATTTAACACTTTAACATTTTTACATGGTTATGGTTAATAATCGAATAGCAAAGCAAGCCCTTATATGGGAAACAACAGGTAAAAGAAAAAGAGGAAGACCCAGGGAGACACTGAGAAGAACATTGATGAGAGAGGCAAGAGCAGCAGGAATCGGCTCCCTCAATGAGATAGAACTGCTTGCACAGAACAGAGACAGGTGGCGAGATTTGATAAAATATCTTTAAAAGAAAACTGCTAGAACAAAAAATTCATATAGGAGAAGGTGTATCTTGGTCTACGCCCAATGGGCCGGTTACGGCTTGAAAGGTTAATAGACATAGATGGTTATGGAAAGCCTCGGGATCACTGCTAACGAATTAAAATCCTAATTCATTATTTCACATTTTTACATTTAACATTTTTATATTTAACATTTAACATTTTTACATTTAACATTTAACATTTTAACATTTAACATTTTTATATTTAACATTTAACATTTTTACATTTAACATTTAACATTTTAACATTTAACATTTTTAGATTTAACATTTTAACATTTAACATTTTAACATTTAACATTTTTACATTCAACATTTTAACATTTAACATTTAACATTTTTACATTTGACATTTAACATTTTTACATTTAACATTTAACATTTTTTATATTTAACATTTTAACATTTAACATTTTAACATTCAACATTTTAACATTTAACATTTAACATTTTTACATTTGACATTTAACATTTTTACATTTAACATTTAACATTTTTTATATTTAACATTTTAACATTTAACATTTTTACATTTAACATTTAACATTTTTACATTTAACATTTTAACATTTAACATTTTTACATTTAACATTTTTACATTTAACATTTAACATTTTTACATTTAAAATTTTTATATTGAACATTTTTACATTCAACACTTTAACATTTAACATTTTTACATTTAACATTTAACATTTGTACATTTAACCTTTTTACATTTAACATTTTTATATTTAACATTTTTATATTTAACATTTTTATATTTAATATTTTAATATTTTATTATTTTAACATTTAACATTTTAATATTTTAACATTAACAAATTTAACATTTTAATATTTATTGTGCTGATATGGAAGTTGCTGAGGACAAAGAAAATTGTTCAGAAGCCCCATGTCTTCTTCTTTTGCCTTGAGGTGGCGTCGCTGGAACAATGAGTGTCTAATCTGATGTATTTTGTTGTTGTCTTTGTTTGTTCTTGTATTAGTCACTTTTATTTAGTTGTTGTATTGTTTGTTCTGGTAAAAGTCACTTTTATTTAGTTGTTGTATTGTTTGTTCAGGTAAAAGTCACTTTTATTTAGTTGTTGTATTGTTTGTTCTTGTATTAGTCAATTTTATTTAGTTGTTGTATTGTTTGTTCTTTTATTAGTGACTTTTATTTAGTTGTTATATTGTTTGTTCTTGTAAAAGTCACTTTTATTTAGTTGTTGTATTTGTTTGTTCTTGTATTAGTCAATTTTATTTAGTTGTTGTATTGTTTGTTCTTTTATTAGTGACTTTTATTTAGTTATTATATTGTTTGTTCTTGTAAAAGTCACTTTTATTTAGTTGTTGTATTGTTTGTTCTTGTAAAAGTCACTTTTATTTAGTTATTATATTGTTTGTTCTTGTAAAAGTCACTTTTATTTAGTTATTATATTGTTTGTTCTTGTAAAAGTCACTTTTATTTAGTTGTTGTATTATTTGTTCTTGTAAAAGTCACTTTTATTTAGCTGTTGTATTGTTTGTTCTTGTAAAAGTCACCTTTATTTAGCTGTTGTATTGTTTGTTCTTGTAAAAGTCACTTTTATTTAGTTGTTGTATTATTTGTTCTTGTAAAAGTCACTTTTATTTAGTTGTTGTATTATTTGTTCTTGTAAAAGTCACTTTTATTTAGCTGTTGTATTGTTTGTTCTTGTAAAAGTCACTTTTATTTAGCTGTTGTATTGTTTGTTCTTGTAAAAGTCACCTTTATTTAGCTGTTGTATTGTTTGTTCTTGTAAAAGTCACTTTTATTTAGTTGTTGTATTGTTTGTTCTTGTAAAAGTCACCTTTATTTAGCTGTTGTATTGTTTGTTCTTGTAAAAGTCACTTTTATTTAGTTGTTGCATTGTTTGTTCTAGTAAAAGTCACCTTTATTTAGTTGTTGTATTGTTTGTTCTTGTAAAAGTCACTTTTATTTAGTTGTTGCATTGTTTGTTCTTTTAGTCACTTTTATTTAGTTGTTGTATTGTTTGTTCTTGTATTAGTCAATTTTATTTTGTTGTTGTATTGTTTGTTCTTTTAGTCACTTTTATTTAGTTGTTGTATTGTTTGTTCTTTTAGTCACTTTTATTTAGTTGTTGTATTGTTTGTTCTTTTAGTCACTTTTATTTAGTTGTTGTATTGTTTGTTCTTTTAGTCACTTTTATTTAGTTATTGTATTGTTTGTTCTTGTAAAAGTCACTTTTATTTAGTTGTTGTATTGTTTGTTCTTGTAAAAGTCACTTTTATTTAGTTGTTGTATTGTCTGTTCTTGTAAAAGTCACTTTTATTTAGTTGTTGTATTGTTTGTTCTTGTAAAAGTCACTTTTATTTAGTTGTTGTATTGTTTGTTCTTTTAGTCACTACCAATGTGATGTTGTATTGTTTGTTCGTATCTGGATACTGTTAGGTAGAACTGTTTTTGTTTTTGCGTATTTCTTTTGTGCGGTTTATCCATCTCTTTCTTTGTCTCCCTCTTGCTCTCTGTCCATAAGTTTTGAGACAGAAAGCTCTGGATGTTATTTGGTGTGGTTTCATTCTTATCAAGTGTCCCACACGACAGGTCAAATAGAACTTGTTGTAGGTTCAACTCACAGAATATACATTGAAGGAGTGAAACCACTTTGAGTGGACGCAGGGCTTGGCTGAGACGGATTGATTTCTCTCATTATAACTGGACGCATGGCTTGGTTGAGACGGGTTGATTTCTCTCATTATAACTGGACGAAAGGCTTGGTTGAGACGTATTGATTTCTCTCATCATAACTGGATGAAGGGCTTGGTTGAGACGGGTTGATTTCTCTCATTATAACTGGACGAAAGGCTTGGTTGAGACGTATTGATTTCTCTCATCATAACTGGATGAAGGGCTTGGTTGTGACGGATTGATTTCTCTCATTATAACTGGACGCATGGCTTGGTTGAGACGGGTTGATTTCTCTCATTATAACTGGACGAAAGGCTTGGTTGAGACGTATTGATTTCTCTCATCATAACTGGATGAAGGGCTTGGTTGAGACGGATTGATTTCTCTCATTATAACTGGATGAAGGGCTTGGTTGAGTCGGATTGATTTCTCTCATTATAACTGGACGAAGGGCTTGGTTGAGACGGATTGATTTCTCTCATTATAACTGGATGAAGAGCTTGGTTGTGACAGATTGATTTCTCTCATTATAACTGGACGAAGAGCTTGGTTGAGACGTATTGATTTCTCTCATTATAACTGGATGAAGGGCTTGGATGAGACGGATTGATTTCTCTCATTATAACTGGATGAAGGGCTTGGTTGAGACGGATTGATTTCTCTCATTATAACTGGATGAAGGGCTTGGTTGAGACGGATTAATTTCTCTCATTATAACTGGACGAAGGGCTTGGTTGAGACGGATTAATTTCTCTCATTATAACTGGACGCATGGCTTGGTTGAGACGGATTGATTTCTCTCATTATAATTTGACGCAGGGCTTGATTGTGACGGATTTATTTCTCTCATTATAACTGGACGAAGGGCTTGGTTGTGATAGATTGATTTCTCTCATTATAACTGGACGAAGGGCTTGGTTGTGACAGATTGATTTCTCTCATTATAACTGGACGAAGGGCTTGGTTGTGACAGATTGATTTCTCTCATTATAACTGGACGAAGGGCTTGGTTGAGACGGATTGATTTCTCTCATTATAACTGGACGAAGGGCTTGGTTGAGACGGATTAATTTCTCTCATTATAACTGGACGCATGGCTTGGTTGAGACGGATTGATTTCTCTCATTATAACTGGACGCATGGCTTGGTTGAGACGGATTGATTTCTCTCATTATAACTGGACGCATGGCTTGGTTGAGACGGATTAATTTCTCTCATTATAACTGGACGCATGGCTTGGTTGAGACGGATTGATTTCTCTCATTATAACTGGACGAAAGGCTTGGATGAGACGGATTGATGTCTCTCATTATAACTGGACGAAGGGCTTGGTTGAGACGGATTGATTTCTCTCATTATAACTGGACGAAGGGCTTGGTTGAGACGGATTGATTTCTCTCATTATAACTGGACGAAGGGCTTGGTTGAGACGGATTGATTTCTCTTTGAGAAGAACGAGAACAACGAGAAGAACGAGAACAATTTACTTGCCAGTTCTCCCATGAACTGACCAAAGCGATCTCGGATCTCAACAACAATAGCAACAAACAAAGGCTTTTCACACAAGAGGTCATCAATGAAAATCTGAAAGAAAATCAGTCACCAACAAGGTAAACTCATCTCGGATAACATAAGAAGGAACAATGTAAGAAACCGAACTCTCAGCAAATCATTACACACAAAGAGATGGACACAAACCATTACACACAAAGAGATGGACACAAACCATTACACACAAAGAGATGGACACAAACCATTACACACAAAGAGATGGACACAAACCATTACACACAAAGAGATGGACACAAACCATTACACACAAAGAGATGGACACAAACCATTACACACAAAGAGATAGACACAAACCATTACACACAAAGAGATGGACACAAACCATTACACACAAAGAGATGGACACAAACCATTACACACAAAGAGATGGACACAAACCATTACACAAAAAGAGACAGACACAAACCATTACACACAAAGAGATGAACACAAACCATTACACACAAAGAGATAGACACAAACCATTACACACAAAGAGATAGACACAAACCATTACACACAAAGAGATGGACACAAACCATTACACACAAAGAGATGGACAGAAACCATTACACACAAAGAGACATACACAAACCGTTGCACACAAAGAGACATACATAAACTGTTACACACAAAGAGACATACATAAACCGTTGCACACAAAGAGACATGCATAAACCATTACACACAAATAGACATACACAAACCGTTGCACACAAAGAGACATACCCAAACCGTTGCACACAAAGAGACATATATAAACCATTACACACAAAGAGACATGCATAAACCGTTGCACACAAAGAGACATACATAAACCATTACACACAAAGAGACATACACAAACCATTGCACACAAAGAGACATACAAAAACCGTTGCAGACAAAGAGACATACATAAACTGTTGCACACAAAGAGACATACATAAACTGTTGCACACATAGAGACATACATAAACCATTACACACAAAGAGACATGCATAAACCGTTGCACACAAAGAGACATACATAAACCATTACACACAAAGAGACATGCATAAACTGTTGCACACAAAGAGACATACATAAACCATTACACACAAAGAGACATACATAAACTATTCCACACAAAGAGACTTACATAAACCATTACACACAAAGAGACATACATAAACTGTTGCACACAAAGAGACATACATAAACCGTTGCACACAAAGAGACATACATAAAACATTACACACAAAGAGACATGCATAAACTGTTGCACACAAAGAGACATACATAAACCATTACACACAAAGAGACATACATAAACTGTTGCACACAAAGAGACATACATAAACCATTACACACAAAGAGACATACATAAACCATTACACACAAAGAGACATGCATAAACTGTTGCACACAAAGAGACATACATAAACCATTACACACAAAGAGACATGCATAAACTGTTGCACACAAAGAGACATACATAAACCATTACACACAAAGAGACATACATAAACTGTTGCACACAAAGTAACATACATAAACTGTTGTACACAAAGAGACATGCATAAACCGTTGCACACAAAGAGACATACATAAACCATTACACACAAAGAGACATACATAAACCATTGCACACAAAGAGACATACATAAACCATTACACACAAAGAGACATACACAAACCATTGCACACAAAGAGACATACATAAACCGTTGCACACAAAGAGACATACATAAACTGTTGCACACAATGAGACATACATAAACTGTTGCACACAAAGAGACATACATAAACTGTTGCACACAAAGAGACATACATAAACTGTTGCACACAAAGAGACATGCATAAACAGTTGCAAACATAGAGACATACATAAACCATTACACACAAAGAGACATACACAAACCATTGCACACAAAGAGACATACATAAACCATTGCACACAAAGAGACATACACAAACCATTGCACACAAAGAGACATACATAAACCATTGCACACAAAGAGACATACATAAACCATTATACACAAAGAGACATACATAAACCATTGCACACAAAGAGACATACATAAACTGTTGCACACAAAGAGACATACATAAACTGTTGCACACAAAGTGACATACATAAACTGTTGCACACAAAGAGACATACATAAACCATTACACACAAAGAGACATACATAAACTGTTGCACACAAAGAGACATACATAAACTGTTGCACACAAAGAGACATACATAAACCATTACACACAAAGAGACATACATAAACCATTACACACAAAGAGATATACATAAACCATTACACACAAAGAGACATACATAAACCATTACACACAAAGAGACATACATAAACTGTTGCACACAAAGAGACATACATAAACCATTACACACAAAGAGACATACATAAACTGTTGCACACAAAGAGACATACATAAACTGTTGCACACAAAGAGACATACATAAACTGTTGCACACAAAGAGACATACATAAACTGTTGCACACAAAGAGACAAACATAAACCATTACACACAAAGAGACATACATAAACTGTTGCACACAAAGTAACATACATAAACTGTTGCACACAAAGAGACATACATAAACCGTTGCACACAAAGAGACATACACAAACCATTACACACAAAGAGACATACATAAACTGTTGCACACAAAGTAACATACATAAACTGTTGCACACAAAGAGACATACATAAACCGTTGCACAAAAAGAGACATACATAAACTGTTGCACACAAAGAGACATACATAAACTGTTACACACAAAGAGACATACATAAACTGTTACACACAAAGAGACATACATAAACTGTTATACACAAAGAGACATACACAAACCGTTGTACACAATGAGACATACATAAACTGTTACACACAAAGAGACATACATAAACTGTTACACACAAAGAAACATACACAAACCGTTGCACACAAAGAGACATACATAAACTGTTACACACAAAGAGACATACATAAACTGTTACACACAAAGAGACATACACAAACCGTTGCACACAAAGAGACATACATAAACTGTTACACATAAAGAGACATACATAAATTTTACACACAAAGAGACATACATAAACTGTTACACACAAAGAGACATACACAAACCGTTGCACACAAAGAGACATACATAAACTGTTGCACACAAAGAGACATACATAAACTGTTACACACAAAGAGACATACATAAACTGTTGCACACAAAGAGACATACATAAACTGTTACACACAAAGAGACATACATAAACTGTTACACACAAAGAGACATACATAAACTGTTGCACACAAAGAGACATACATAAACTGTTACACACAAAGAGACATACATAAACTGTTGCACACAAAGAGACATACATAAACTGTTACACACAAAGAGATATACATAAACTGTTGCACACAAAGAGACATACATAAACTGTTGCACACAAAGAGACATACATAAACTGTTACACACAAAGAGACATACATAAACTGTTGCACACAAAGAGACATACATAAACTGTTGCACACAAAGAGACATACATAAACTGTTGCACACAAAGAGACATACATAAACTGTTGCACACAAAGAGACATACATAAACTGTTGCACACAAAGAGACATACATAAACTGTTGCACACAAAGAGACATACATAAACTGTTGCACACAAAGAGACATACATAAACTGTTGCACACAAAGAGACATTCATAAACTGTTGCACACAAAGAGACATACATAAACTGTTGCACACAAAGAGACATACATAAACTGTTGCACACAAAGAGACATACATAAACTGTTGCACACAAAGAGACATACATAAACTGTTGCACACAAAGAGACATACATAAACTGTTGCACACAAAGAGACATACATAAACTGTTGCACACAAAGAGACATACATAAACTGTTGCACACAAAGAGACAGAGATGTAAATCCGAAGAGAGCCGAAGGAAATAACCTCCGCTCTCACTCATTCAAATGACAATTACGATCCAATATAACCTGAAAGACCCAGTCTGAGGTTGAACAGGTCGTGCCCCGTCAATAAGCTGAGACTTCAACCCAAAACGAACTTGACCTCTGGCTGCATACGGGGCTAGAGTCGAGGACCCCGAACAAATGTCATAGAAGAAAGTATGTGTCGAGGACAAATGTCATAGAAGAAAGTATATGTGTCGAGGACAAATGTCACAGAAGAAAGTATATGTGTCGAGAACAAATGTCATAGAAGAAAGTATATGTGTCGAGGACAAATGTCATAGAAGAAAGTATATGTGTCGAGGACAAATGTCATAGAAGAAAGTATATGTGTCGAGGACAAATGTCATAGAAGAAAGTATATGTGTCGAGGACAAATGTCATAGAAGAAAGTATATGTGTCGAGGACAAATGTCATAGAAGAAAGTATATGTGTCGAGGACAAATGTCATAGAGAAAGTATATGTGTCGAGGACAAATGGAGGGCTTCGCTGTATACCCAGAACGAGTCATATCTAGGTTCTCATTAACATATCGACCTCCAGGGCTTGATGATGTGACGGTGACGATGATGTTGGGAGGGATGTTGATGATGACCTGAAATCTCATTGTTTTACAATCCTTTACACGGGTTAATTTACAATATCAAGTTTGCAAGATCAATTTTCCAAGATCAAGCTTACAATTTCAAGTTTACAAGATCAAGTTTACAATATCAAGTTTACAAGATAATTTTACAACATCAAGTTTACAAGATCAAATTTACAATATCAAGTTTACAAGATCAAGTTTACAAATGTCAAGTTTACAAGATCAAGTTTACAAGATAACTTACGAAATCAAGTTTACAAGATCAAGTTTACAAGATCAAGTTTACAAGATCAATTTTGTAAGATCAGGTTTACATGATAAGTTTACAAGATCAAGTTTACAAGATCATGTTTATAAGATAAAGCATTATCGTGGCTTGAAACACAGCCTTGTACACACATGCTTGTTACCTCAGTGACTCAATGAGTATGTTCAGGAAGATCACAACTGGCTGGACTCAACGGCATGGGTTCGAGCCTCCGGGAAGGTCTTTTCTTAAAAGAGTTTCAGATCATATGTCGTGCAAGAGCAAGAGCGTATAAGAGGTCATGAACGTGTCCACAGCACTTGCCAGTTTGGCTGATGTTGAGTGCTGAAGGGCAATAGACCGCGTTGACATTCTGAATGCCCTGATGGATGTTAGATGAAAACATACTTTAAAGAAATGAGCTTGAATCCGCAGCCATGAAAAGACTTCACGAATATCATGTCAAGGTGGGAGATGGCAGAGCGCTACGCAGGAATCAAACGGAGACTTGTCAACCAACACAACAACGGTGTCGATAGTCGCTGCACGTTATTGGGGATGGATAGTCTGGTCCAATGTACAGTGAGGAAGACCTATCGACTAGGCTAAACTAAACTAAACAACTAAACTAAACTAAACTAAACAACTAAACGAAACTAAACTAAACTAAACTAAAGAACTAAACAACTAAATTAAACTAAACTAAACTAAACAACTAAACTAAACTAAAGAACTAAACAACTAAACTAAGCAACTAAACGAAACTAAACTAAAGAACTAAACAACTAAACTAAACTAAACAACTAAACTAAACAACGAAACTAAACTAAAAAACTAAACTAAACTAAACTAAACAACTAAACTAAACTAAACTAAACTAAACTAAACTAAACTAAACTAAACTAAACTAAACTAAACTAAACTAAACTAAACTAAACTAAACTAAACTAAACTAAACTAAACAACTAAACTAAACTAAACTAAACTAAACTAAACTAACCTAAACTAACCTAAACTAAACAACTAAATTAAACTAAACAACTAAACTAAACTAAACTAAACTAAAGAACTAAAGAACTAAACTAAACTAAACTAAACTAAACTAAACTAAACTAAACTAAACTAAACTAAACTAAACTAAACTAAACTAAACTAAACAACTAAACTAAACTAAATTAAATAAACTAAACTACTAAACTAAACTAAACTAGATCATTACGACCGAAAGAAAGTACAGATGAGAAAGTGTTTCCCTGAGTATGATAAGACAGCGTCACAATATGGAAGTGCCAGTCCCAAAGAACGTTGACTATACTCGTCAATAACAACGGCTCGGTGATGCCCCCTCTGATTGCTCATATTTAATGAAGTAAAACTAATATGACATAGAACTAAAGTGTCCACTATATGTTCTAGAATCTCTTCGTTCTTATAATGACATTATGACATCATCACAACATCACATCATAACATGGTTCTCCCAATGACATGAATCTGCTCTGAGAACTAGTGCTCTACGTTAGGATACCTATAGCACAGTCGGGTATACATGGTATATGATCGTCGGGTAACCGTCATTAAAAGACAATGATGACAACGGGTTAATGCCTGTTTTGTTGCATCTCTTTAAAGTGTGTACACAATTGAAGGTGGAAGTCACATTAAATATTAAAACATGTTGTGTGTTCAATTTGTTACACCATTGTTGACATTTTGTGTGTACATCATTGTGAGACATTTTGTTTGTACATCATTGTTGACATTCTGTTTGTACATCATTGTTGACATTCTGTTTGTACATCATTGTTGACATTCTGTTTGTACATCATTGTTGACATTCTATTTGTACAACATTGTTGACATTTTGTTTGTACATCATTGTTGACATTCTGTTTGTACATCATTGTTGACATTCTGTTTGTACATCATTGTTGACATTCTGTTTGTACATCATTGTTGACATTCTGTTTGTACATCATTGTGAGACATTTTGTTTGTACATCATTGTGAGACATTTTGTTTGTACATCATTGTTGACATTCTGTTTGTACACCATTGTGTGACATTCTGTTTGTACATTATGTTGACATTCTGTTTGTACATCATTGTTGACATTCAGTTTGTACATCATTGTTGACATTTTGTGTGTACATCATTGTTGACATTCTGCTTGTACATAATTGTGAGACATTTTGTTTGTACATCATTGTTGACATTTTGTTTGTACATCATTGTGAGACATTTTGTTTGTACATCATTGTGAGACATTTTGTGTGTACATCATTGTTGACATTTTGTTTGTACATCATTGTGAGACATTTTGTTTGTACATCATTGTTGACATTCTATTTGTACCTCATTGTGAGACATTTTGTTTGTACATCATTGTTAACATTTTCTTTGTACAACATTGTTGACATTCTGTTTGTACATCATTGTTGACATTCTGTTTGTACACCATTGTTGACATTTTTTGTGTACATCATTGTTGACATTTTGTTTGTACATCATTGTGAGACATGTTGTTTGCATATCATTGTTGACATTTTGTTTCTACATCATTGTGAGACATTTTGTTTGTACATCATTGTTAACATTTTCTTTGTACAACATTGTTGACATTCGGTTTGTACATCATTGTTGACATTCTGTTTGTACATCATTGTGAGACATTTTGTACATCAATGTTGACATTCTGTTTGTACATCATTGTTGACATTCTGTTTGTACATCGTTGTTGACATTCTGTTTGTACATCGTTGTTGACATTCTGTTTGTACATCATTGTTGACATTCTGTTTGTACACCATTGTTGACATTCTGTTTGTACACCATTGTTGACATTCTGTTTGTACATCGTTGTTGACATTTTGTTTGTACATCGTTGTTGACATTCTGTTTGTACATCATTGTTGACATTCTGTTTGTACATCATTGTTGAAATTCTGTTTGTACATCGTTGTTGACATTCTGTTTGTACATCATTGTGAGACATTCTGTTTGTACACCATAGTTGACATTGTCTTTGTACACCATTGTTGACATTCTGTTTGTACACCATTGTTGATATTCTGTTTGTACATCATTGTTGACATTCTGTTTGTACATCATAGTTGACATTTTGTTTGTACATCATTGTTAACATTTTGTTTGTACATCATTGTGAGACATTTTGTTTGTACATCATTGTTAACATTTTGTTTGTACATCATTGTGAGACATTTTGTTTGTACATCATTGTTGACATTCTATTTGTACCTCATTGTGAGACATTTTGTTTGTACACCATTGTTGACATTCTGTTTGTACATCATTCTTGACAACCTGTTTGTACACCATTGTTGACATTTTGTTTGTACACCATTGAGAGACATTCTGTTTGTACATCATTGTTGACATTCTGTTTGTACACCATTGAGAGACATTCTGTTTGTACATCATTGTTGACATTCTGTTTGTACATCATTGTTGACATTCTGTTTGTACATCATTGTTGACATTCAGTTTGTACATCATTGCTGACATTCTGTTTGTACATCATTGTTGACATTCTGTTTGTACATCATTGTTGACATTCTGTTTGTACATCATTGTTGACATTCTGTTTGTACATCATTGTGAGACATTTTGTTTCTACACCAGTGTTGACATTCTGTTTCTACATCATTGTTGACATTCAGTTTGTACATCATTGTTGACATTCTGTTTGTACATCATTGTTGACATTCAGTTTCTACATCATTGTTGACATTCTGTTTGTACCTCATTTTGACACATTTTGTTTCTACACCATTGTTGACATTCTGTTTGTACATCATTGTTGACATTCAGTTTGTACATCATTGTGAGACATTTTGTGTGTACATTATTGTGCGACATTTTGTTTGTACATCAATGTGAGACCTTTTGTTTGTACATCATTGTTGACATTATGTTTGTACACCATTGTGAGGCATTCTTTTTGTACATCATTGTTGACATTCTGTTTGTACATCATTGTGAGACATTTTGTTTGTATATCATTGTGAGACATTTTGTTTGTACATCATTGTTGACATATTGTTTGTACACCAATGTGATACATTCTGTTTGTACATCATTGTTGACATTCTGTTTGTACACCATTGTGTGATATTCTGTTTGTACATCATTGTTGACATTCTGCTTGTACATCATTGTTGACATTCTGTTTGTACATCATTGTTGACATTCTGTTTGTACATCATTGTTGACATTCTGTTTGTACATCATTGTGAGACATTTTATCTTTACATCATTGTGAGACCTTTTGTTTGTACATCATTGTTGTCATTTTGTTTGTACACCATTGTGAGACATTCTGTTTGTACAGCATTGTTGACATTCTGTTTGTACATCATTGTGAGACATTTTGTGTGTGCACCATTGTTGACATTTTGTTTGTACATCATTGTTGTTATTTTGTTTGTACACCATTGTGAGACATTTTGTTTGTACATCATTGTTGACATTTTGGTTGTACCACATTGTGAGACATTTTGTGTGTACATCATTGTTGACATTTTGGTTGTACACCATTGTGGTGCATTTTGTGTGTACATAATTTTTGACATTTTTTGTACACCATTGTGAGACATTGTGTGTACATAATTGTTGACATTTTGTTTATACACCATTGTGAGGCATTTTGTGTGTACATCATTGTTGACATTTTGTGTGTACATCATTGTTGACATTTTCTGTGTACATCATTGTGAGACATTTTATGTACAATTGTTGACATTTTGTGTGTACATGATTGTTGACATTTTGTGTGTACATCATTGTTGACATTTTGTCTGTACATCATTGTTGACATTTTGTGAGCGCATCATTGTTGACATTTTGTGTGTACATCATTGTTGACATTTTGTGTGTACATTATTGTTGACATTTTGTGTGTATATCATTGTTGACATTTTGTGTGTAAATCATTGTTGACATTGTGTGTGTACATCATTGTTGACATTTTGTGTGTACATCATTGTTGACATTTTGTGTGTACATCATTGTTGACATTTTGTGTGTACATCATTGTTGACATTGTGTGTGTACATCATTGTTGACATTTTGTGTGTACATCATTGTTGACATTTTGTGTGTGCATCATTGCTGACATTCTGTTTCTATATCATCGTTGACATTTGCCTGTACATCTGACATGTCAGCAGTTGGCTGTCTCTGGACGATACACGTTGGATTGTTTGCTGTGGACGGAACCTGCCACCCCTTAACTACAAGGTCATCCTGACACGGCAAATGCTGAAACAAGACAAATGGGGGCAGGATATATTGCCAACTACCAAAAACCGAGGCGTGCAGGAGGGCTGTGAATTATGTGTCGCCGGAAAGGTACTGGAAACATCTTCATCGTCGTCGTGTTGGACAGGGAAAACTAATCCCCTCTAGGGCCACATTGAGTGCAGTAATGACAGTGCTGTTTGTTTACAACGTACAAGCACTAAGGACAGCTTTCTCATTAAAAATGAGCGTTTTCTTCTAAATTTGACATTTTCACATTTTTTGGAACCCAATCAAATTATAATCAATTTTGCATACAACAATGTATTTCTTATTACAAAATTCGATTTGACCGTATTTTAAATTAATATTTTAAAATGAAATGGCAATCCTTTTGTTTACCTAATTAAATATGCCAAATGTTCAAACTGTCATAACTTCTGTCTTTACCAAGATATTTGATTTGATTTTCACAAAATTTAGTTCAATTGAAAAACAAAAATACAATCAATCTAATCCATATTAAACATCAACATGTAAACTAAATTGTCATTGGCTAGAAACTCGAAAACACTGCTGACACTATAAATTTCAACCAACCAGAAACGGTTTTGCATATAGTTGACAACTACAATTGTGAACAATACTCGCTCTGCCGGTGGAATTACACTCACGTGTTCTCCACGTGACTTGTGCGGTGTCATTTTTATTTACACATTACGATATACAATGTCCAATAAGTGCTCATTAATCTAAGACAAAAACTGATAGGAAATGTCCTTGTTTAGCATCTTTCCGCTAACTGATCTTCCCTGGCTGACCGCAAATTTGTCAATGTATCAAGTGCTTCCAGTTTATGTGCATTTAAAGGTATTATTTTCAGCAAGGTTTAGATTTAGGTTTAGGGTATTCTTAATTGTAAACATATCTGATCCTTGAAATTATTCGCTTCTGGTTATTTAGGAGATGGATCAGTCAGTGTGGTCTAACATAGACTAGTTATGTAGGAGTGGGATCAGTCAGTGTGGTCTAACATAGACTAGTTATCTAGGAGATGGATCAGTCAGTGTGGTCTAACATAGACTAGTTATGTAGGAGATGGATCAGTCAGTGTGGTCTAAAATAGACTAGTTATCTAGGAGATGAATCAGTCAGTGTGGTCTAACATAGACTAGTTATTTAGGAGATGGATCAGTTAGTGTGATCTAACATAGACTAGTTATCTAGGAGATGAATCAGTTAGTGTGGTCTAACATACACTAGTTATCTAGGAGATGGATCAGTTAGTGTGGTCTAACATAGACTAGTTATCTAGGAGATGGATCATTCAGTGTGGTCTAACATAGACTAGTTATCTAGGAGATGGATCAGTCAGTGTGGTCTAACATAGACTAGTTATCTAGGAGATGGATCAGTCAGTGTGGTCTAACATTGACTAGTTATGTAGGAGATGGATCAGTCAGTGTGGTCTAACATAGACTAGTTATGTAGGAGATGGATCAGGCAGTATGGTCTAACATAGACTAGTTATCTAGGAGATGAATCAGTCAGTGCGGTCTAACATAGACTAGTTATGTAGGAGATGGATCAGTCAGTGTGGTCTAACATAGACTAATAATCTAGGAGATGAATCAGTCAGTGTGGTCTAACATAGACTAGTTATCTAGGAGATGGATCAGTCAGTGTGGTCTAACATAGACTAGTTATCTAGGAGATGAATCAGTCAGTGTGGTCTAACATACACTAGTTATTTAGGAGATGAATCAGTCAGTGTGGTCTAACATACACTAGTTATCTAGGAGATGAATCAGTCAGTGTGGTCTAAAATACACTAGTTATCTAGGAGATGAATCAGTCAGTGTGGTCTAACATACACTAGTTACCTAGGAGATGAATCAGTCAGTGTGGTCTAACATACACTAGTTATCTAGGAGATGAATCAGTCAGTGTGGTCTAACATACACTAGTTATCTAGGAGATGAATCAGTCAGTGTGGTCTAACATACACTAGTTATCTAGGAGATGAATCAGTCAGTGTGGTCTAACATACACTAGTTATCTAGGAGATGAATCAGTCAGTGTGGTCTAACATACACTAGTTATCTAGGAGATGAATCAGTCAGTGTGGTCTAACATAGACTAGTTATCTAGGAGATGAATCAGTCAGTGTGGTCTAACACAGACTAGTTATCTAGGAGATGAATCAGTCAGTGTGGTCTAACATACACTAGTTATCTAGGAGATGAATCAGTCAGTGTGGTCTAACATACACTAGTTATCTAGGAGATGAATCAGTCAGTGTGGTCTAACATACACTAGTTATCTAGGAGATGGATCAGTCAGTGTGGTCTAACATACACTAATTATCTAGGAGATGGATCAGTCAGTGTGGTCTAACATACACTAGTTATCTAGGAGTTGAATCAGTCAGTGTGGTCTAACATACACTAGTTATCTAAGAGTTGAATCAGTCAGTGTGATCTAATATACACTAGTTATCTAGGAGATGAATCAGTCATTGTGGTCTAACATAGACTAGTTATGTAGGAGATGAATCAGTCAGTGTGGTCTAACATAGACTAGTTATCTAGGAGTTGAATCAGTCAGTATGGTCTAACATAGACTAGTTATCTAGGAGATGAATCAGTCAGTATGGTCTAACATAGACTAGTTATGTAGGAGATGAATCAGTCAGTGTGGTCTAACATAGACTAGTTATCTAGGAGATGGATCAGTCAGTGTGGACTAACATAGACTAGTTATCTAGGAGATGGATCAGTCGGTGTGGTCTAACATAGACTAGTTATGTAGGAGATGGATCAGTCAGTGTGGTCTAACATACACTAGTTAGCTAGGAGATGGATCAATCAGTATGGTCTAACATACACTAGTTAGCTAGGAGATGGATCAGTCAGTGTGGTCTAACATAGACTAGTTATCTAGGAGATGAATCAGTCAGTGTGGTCTAACATACACTAGTTATCTAGGAGATGAATCAGTCAGTATGGTCTAACATACACTAGTTAGCTAGGAGATGGATCAGTCAGTGTGGTCTAACATAGACTAGTTATCTAGGAGATGAATCAGTCAGTGTGGTCTAACATACACTAGTTATCTAGGAGATGAATCAGTCAGTGTAGTCTAACATAGACTAGTTATCTAGGAGATGAATCAGTCAGTGTGGACTAACATAGATTAGTTATCTAGGAGATAAATCAGTCAGTGTGGTCTAACATAGACTAGTTATCTAGGAGATGGATCAGTCAGTGTAGTCTAACATAGACTAGTTATCTAGGAGATGAATCAGTCAGTGTAGTCTAACATAGACTAGATATCTAGGAGATGAATCAGTCAGTGTGGTCTAACATAGACTAGATATCTAGGAGATGAATCAGTCAGTGTGGTCTAACATAGACTAGATATCTAGGAGATGAATCAGTCAGTGTGGACTAACATATACTAGTTATCTAGGAGATGAATCAGTCAGTGTGGTCTAACTTACACTAGTTATCTAGGAGATGGATCAGTCAGTGTGGTCTAACATAGACTAGTTATCTAGGAGATGAATCAGTCAGTGTGGTCTAACATACACTAGTTATCTAGGAGTTGAATCAGTCAGTGTGGTCTAACATACACTAGTTATCTAGGAGATGAATCAGTCAGTGTGGTCTAACATACACTAGTTATCTAGGAGATGGATCAGTCAGTGTGGTCTAACATACACTAGTTATCTAGGAGTTGAATCAGTCAGTGTGGTCCAACATACACTAGTTATCTAGGAGATGAATCAATCAGTGTGGTCTAATATACACTAGTTATTTAGGAGATGAATCAGTCAGTGTGGTCTAACATACACTAGTTATCTAGGAGTTGAATCAGTCAGTGTGGTCTAACATACACTAGTTATCTAGGAGTTGAATCAGTCAGTGTGGTCTAACATAGACTAGTTATGTAGGAGATGAATCAATCAGTGTGGTCTAACATACACTAGTTATCTTGGAGATGGATCAGTCAGTGTGGTCTAACATAGACTAGTTATGTAGGAGATGGATCAGTCAGTGTAGTCTAACATAGACTAGTTATGTAGGAGATGAATCAGTCAGTGTAGTCTAACATAGACTAGTTATCTAGGAGATGAATCAGTCACTGTGGTCTAACATAGACTAGTTATCTAGGAGATGGATCAGTCAGTGTGGTCTAACATAGACTAGTTATCTAGGAGATGGATCAGTCACTGTGGTCTAACATACACTAGTTATCTAGGAGATGAATCAGTCAGTGTGGACTAACATAGATTAGTTATCTAGGAGATGAATCAGTCAGTGTGGTCTAACATAGACTAGTTATCTAGGAGATGGATCAGTCAGTGTAGTCTAACATACACTAGTTATCTAGGAGATGGATCAGTCAGTGTTGTCTAACATAGACTAGATATCTAGGAGATGAATCAGTCAGTGTAGTCTAACATAGACTAGTTATCTAGGAGATGAATCAGTCAGTGTAGTCTAACATAGACTAGATATCTAGGAGATGAATCAGTCAGTGTGGTCTAACATAGACTAGATATCTAGGAGATGAATCAGTCAGTGTGGTCTAACATATACTAGATATCTAGGAGATGAATCAGTCAGTGTGGACTAACATAGACTAGTTATCTAGGAGATGAATCAGTCAGTGTGGTCTAACATACACTAGTTATCTAGGAGATGGATCAGTCAGTGTGGTCTAATATAGACTAGTTATCTAGGAGATGAATCAGTCAGTGTGGTCTAACATACACTAGTTATCTAGGAGATGAATCAGTCAGTGGGGTCTAACATAGACTAGTTATCTAGGAGATGGATCAGTCAGTGTGGTGTAACATACACTAGTTATCTAGGAGATGAATCAGTCAGTATGGTCCAACATACACTAGTTATCTAGGAGATGAATCAATCAGTGTGGTCTAACATACACTAGTTATCTAGGAGATGAATCAGTCAGTGTGGTCTAACATACACTAGTTATCTAGGAGATGGATCAGTCAGTGTGGTCTAACATACACTAGTTATCTAGGAGTTGAATCAGTCAGTGTGGTCCAACATACACTAGTTATCTAGGAGATGAATCAATCAGTGTGGTCTAATATACACTAGTTATTTAGGAGATGAATCAGTCAGTGTGGTCTAACATACCACAGGATATACACTAGTTATCTAGGAGTTGAATCAGTCAGTGTGGTCTAACATACACTAGTTATCTAGGAGTTGAATCAGTCAGTGTGGTCTAACATAGACTAGTTATCTAGGAGTTGAATCAGTCAGTGTGGTCTAACATACACTAGTTATCTAGGAGATGAATCAGTCAGTGTGGTCTAACATACACTAGTTATCTAGGACATGAATCAGTCAGTGTGGTCTAACATAGACTAGTTATCTAGGAGATGAATCAGTCAGTGTGGTCTAACATACACTAGTTATCTAGGAGATGAATCAGTCAGTGTGGTCTAGGAGATGAATCAGTCATGAATCAGTCAGTGTGGTCCAACATACACTAGTTATCTAGGAGATGAATCAGTCAGTGTGGTCTAGGAGATGAATCAGTCATGAATCAGTCAGTGTGGTCTAACATACACTAGTTATCTAGGAGGTGGAAAGTAAAAATTCTACAATAATGAACTGGAAGCAACCCTGCGCCCTTCCCCCCCCCCCTCCACCCTTTCTCTTATTTATGCAGGAAATTACAAAATTATAATGTTGTGGCCAGTTCACAAGAGGTGCGGGAGGAGACTTCACAGATCAAGTTACCGTCAATGGAATGAAATGTTTGACTAAAATGGTCGGAACGAGATGGAGAAGTTGCAATAGCGGCTGTAACATTAGTTCAGTGTCACATTCGATCAAACATGGCGGTTAGACGTAATGAAAAAGGCAATATCTGGGAACATAGGAAGGGATTACATTTCAGCTGTGGGGAAAATGATGAGATGGTTAAAGCACAAATAAGCTAGCAGACATTGTTCTGGAAAAATTGAAATCTGAGTTTGAAGATCTTTCAAGTGATGAATTATTGAACAAATGTTTGCCTGGTGGACACACCAAATACTGTTGGAGCAATCTATTATTGGAGGTGGGAAAGATGGGCTAAAACTAGTTGTATTGGTAGAGATAGACTAGAAATAGTTGTGAATGATGCTGTTGGTAGAGATAGACTAGAAATAGTTGTGAATGATGTTGTTGGTAGAGATAGACTAGAAATAGTTGTGAATGATGTTGTTGTTGTTGTTGTTGGTAGAGATAGACTAGAAATAGTTGTGAATGATGTTGTTGGTAGAGATAGACTAGAAATAGTTGTGAATGATGTTGTTGTTGTTGTTGTTGTTGGTAGAGTTAGACTAGAAATAGTTGTGAATGATGTTGTTGGTAGAGATAGACTAGAAATAGTTGTGAATGATGTTGTTGGTAGAGATAGACTAGAAATAGTTGTGAATGATGCTGTTGGTAGAGATAGACTAGAAATAGTTGTGAATGATGTTGTTGGTAGAGATAGACTAGAAATAGTTGTGAATGATGCTGTTGGTAGAGATAGACTAGAAATAGTTGTGAATGATGTTGTTGGTAGAGATAGACTAGAAATAGTTGTGAATGACGCTGTTGGTAGAGATAGACTAGAAATAGTTGTGAATGATGTTGTTGGTAGAGATAGACTAGAAATAGTTGTGAATGATGTTGTTGGTAGAGATAGACTAGAAATAGTTGTGAATGATGCTGTTGGTAGAGATAGACTAGAAATAGTTGTGAATGATGTTGTTGGTAGAGATAGACTAGAAATAGTTGTGAATGATGTTGTTGGTAGAGATAGACTAGAAATAGTTGTGAATGATGCTGTTGGTAGAGATAGACTAGAAATAGTTGTGAATGATGCTGTTGGTAGAGATAGACTAGAAATAGTTGTGAATGATGTTGTTGGTAGAGATAGACTAGAAATAGTTGTGAATGATGATGTTGTTGTTGTTGTTGGTAGAGATAGACTAGAAATAGTTGTGAATGATGTTGTTGGTAGAGATAGACTAGAAATAGTTGTGAATGATGCTGTTGGTAGAGATAGACTAGAAATAGTTGTGAATGATGTTGTTGGTAGAGATAGACTAGAAATAGTTGTGAATGATGCTGTTGGTAGAGATAGACTAGAAATAGTTGTGTATGATGTTGTTGTTGTTGTTGGTAGAGATAGACTAGAAATAGTTGTGTATGATGTTGTTGTTGGTAGAGATAGACTAGAAATAGTTGTGTATGATGTTGTTGTTGTTGTTGGTAGAGATAGACTAGAAATAGTTGTGTATGATGTTGTTGTTGGTAGAGATAGACTAGAAATAGTTGTGTATGATGTTGTTGTTGTTGTTGGTAGAGATAGACTAGAAATAGTTGTGTATGATGTTGTTGTTGGTAGAGATAGACTAGAAATAGTTGTGTATGATGTTGTTGTTGGTAGAGATAGACTAGAAATAGTTGTGAATGATGCTGCTGCTGTTGTTGTTGTTGGTAGAGATAGAAAGAGAAATAGAAGAAAGGATTGAAGTGGATAACAAGGGAAAAGAAGAAAGGATTGAAGTGGATAACAAGGGAAAAGGGTTTAAGATGATACAAAGAGAAGAAAAAAAAAGAATGTTATTTCCTGCAATCTCAAGCCATTATATTTCACATGTATTGCGATCGTGAAGCCCGCGGTAGGCTAATTGTGTAATGTATTACCGGATTGTGCTTACCGCTTCAAAGGTTGGGACTGTCAACACATTCTCGGAACACTGTGCTGCTGATGCTAATCAACGTGGACAGGCGCAGTCGCTCCAGTGACCACACTTGTAAGCTGCAACAAATGACAGCTCGACACAGTCCCTGCCGGGGAGCTCTCACCTCACAGGAGCTGCCTACGTCAGAAGGTAGCACCAGATTAGGCAGACACATTAACCTGCAGATGTCGCCGATGTGTCTTTGAGTCATGCCAAGCTCATTGCTATGTTGGTGGTCCTGTCTCGTTGCGAACAGGCAGAACTGGGAGGTGTTTGCATGCTCACAGCGGGAGAATGTGTAAACAAGGGGAGTGAACTACTGTACAACTACAAACAAAAACATTCAACACAATACAGGAATTGTGAACCTTTTCATTCGTGGTTCATGTACACATACTTTCATGTACGACACCCGAGTACAACGGTTGTCTATGCTAGACGGTAACGTTGTCTGTGTTAGATGGTAACGTTGTCTGTGTTAGATGCCAACGTTGTCTGTGTTAGATGGCAACGTTGTCTATGTTAGATGGTAACGTTGTCTGTGTTAGATGCCAACGTTGTCTGTGTTAGATGGCAACGTTGTCTATGTTAGATGGTAACGTTGTCTATGTTAGATGGTAACGTTGTCTATGTTAGATGGTAACGTTGTCTGTGTTAGATGGTAACGTTGTCTGTGTTAGATGGCAACGTTGTCTATGTTAGATGGTAACGTTGTCTGTGTTAGATGCCTACGTTGTCTGTGTTAGATGGCAACGTTGTCTGCGTTAGATGGCAACGTTGTCTATGTTAGATGCCAACGCTGTCTGTGTTAGATGGTAACGTTGTCTGTGTTAGATGCCAACGTTGTCTGTGTTAGATGTCAACGTTTTATGTGTTAGATGGCAACGTTGTCTGTGTTAGATGGCAACGTTGTCTGCGTTAGATGGCAACGTTGCCTATGTTAGATGCCAACGTTGTCTGTGTTAGATGGTAACGTTGTCTGTGTTAGATGCCAACGTTGTCTGTGTTAGATGTCAACGTTTTCTGTGTTAGATGGCAACGTTGTCTGTGTTAGATGGCAACGTTGTCTGTGTCAGATGGTAACGTTGTCTGTGTTAGATGGCAACGTTGTCTGTGTTAGATGGTAACGTTGTCTGTGTTAGATGCCAACGTTGTCTGTGTTAGATGTCAACGTTGTCTGTGTTATAGATGGTAAGGTTGTCTATGTTAGATGCCAACGTTGGCTGTGTTAGATGCCAACGTTGTCTGTGTTAGATTCCAACGTTGTCTGTGTTAGATGGCAACGTTGTCTGTGTTAGATGGTAACGTTGTCTGTATTAGATGGTAACGTTGTCTGTGTTAGATGCCAACGTTGTCTGTGTTAGATGGCAACGTTGTCTGTGTTAGATGCCAACGTTGGCTGTGTTAGATGCCAACGTTGTCTGTGTTAGATGGCTACGTTGTCTGTGTTAGATGCCAACGTTGTCTGTGTTAGATGCCAACGTTGTCTGTATTAGATGGTAACGTTGTCTGTATTAGATGGCAACGTTGTCTGTGTTAGATGGCAACGTTGTCTGTGTTAGATGGTAACGTTGTCTGTGTTAGATGTCAACGTTGTCTATGTTAGATGCCAACGTTGTCTGTGTTAGATGCCAACGTTGTCTGTGTTAGATGGCAACGTTGTCTGTTTTAGATGGCAACGTTGTCTGTGTTAGATGGCAACGTTGTCTGTGTTAGATGGCAACGTTGTCTGTGTTAGATGGCAACGTTGTCTGTGTTAGATGCCAACGTTGTCTGTGTTAGATGCCAACGTTGTCTGTGTTAGATGCCAACGTTGGCTGTGTTAGATGCCAACGTTGTCTGTGTTAGATTCCAACGTTGTCTGTGTTAGATGGCAACGTTGTCTGTGTTAGATGGTAACGTTGTCTGTATTAGATGGTAACGTTGTCTGTGTTAGATGCCAACGTTGTCTGTGTTAGATGCCAACGTTGTCTGTGTTAGATGGCAACGTTGTCTGTGTTAGATGCCAACGTTGGCTGTGTTAGATGCCAACGTTGTCTGTGTTAGATGGCTACGTTGTCTGTGTTAGATGCCAACGTTGTCTGTGTTAGATGCCAATGTTGTCTGTATTAGATGGTAACGTTGTCTGTATTAGATGGCAACGTTGTCTGTGTTAGATGGCAACGTTGTCTGTGTTAGATGGTAACGTTGTCTGTGTTAGATGTCAACGTTGTCTATGTTAGACGCCAACGTTGTCTGTGTTAGATGCCAACGTTGTCTGTGTTAGATGGCAACGTTGTCTGTTTTAGATGGCAACGTTGTCTGTGTTAGATGGCAACGTTGTCTGTGTTAGATGGCAACGTTGTCTATGGTAGATGGCAACGTTTTCTATGTTAGATGACAACGTTGTCTATGTTAAATGACAACGTTTTCTGTGTTAGGTGGCAACGTTGTCTGTGTTAGATACCAACGTTGTCTGTGTTAGATGCCAACGTTGTTTATGTTAGACGCCAACGTTGTCTGTGTTAGATGCCAACGTTGTCTGTGTTAGATGCCAACGTTGTTTGTGTTAGATGACAATGTTGTCTGTGTTAGATGCCAACGTTGTCTGTGTTAGATGCCAACGTTGTCTGTGTTAGATGGCAACGTTGTCTGTGTTAGATGCCAACGTTGTCTGTGTTAGATGCCAACGTTGTCTGTGTTAGATGCCAACGTTGTTTGTGTTAGATGCCAACGTTGTCTGTGTTAGATGCCAACGTTGTTTGTGTTAGATTCCAACGTTGTCTGTGTTAGATGCCAACGTTGTCTGTGTTAGATGCCAACGTTGTCTGTGTTAGATGCCAACGTTGTTTGTGTTAGATGCCAACGTTGTCTGTGTTAGATGCCAACGTTGTTTGTGTTAGATTCCAACGTTGTCTGTGTTAGATGCCAACGTTGTCTGTGTTAGATGCCAACGTTGTCTGTGTTAGATGCCAACGTTGTCTGTGTTAGATGCCAACGGTGTCTGTGTTAGATGCCAACGTTGTCTGTGTTAGATAGCAACGTTGTCTGTGTTAGATAGCAACATTGTCTGTGTTAGATGGCAACGTTGTCTATTTTAGATGGCAACGTTGTCTGTGTTATATGGCAACGTTGTCTGTGTTAGATGGCAACGTTGTCTATGGTAGATGGCAACGTTGTCTATGGTAGATGGCAACGTTGTCTGTGTTAGATGGCTACGTTGTCTGTGTTAGATACCAACGTTGTCTGTGTTAGATGCCAACGTTGTTTGTGTTAGATGCCAACGTTGTTTATGTTAGATACCAACGTTGTCTGTGTTAGATGGCTACGTTGTCTGTGTTAGATGACAACGTTGTCTGTGTTAGATGCCAACGTTGTTTGTGTTAGATGCCAACGTTGTTTATGTTAGATACCAACGTTGTCTGTGTTAGATGGCTACGTTGTCTGTGTTAGATGACAACGTTGTCTGTGTTAGATGCCAACGTTGTCTGTGTTAGATGCCAACGTTGTCTGTGTTAGATGACAACGTTGTCTGTGTTAGATGCCAACGTTGTCTGTGTTAGATGCTAACGTTGTCTGTGTTAGATGCCAACGTTGTCTGTGTTAGATGGCAACGTTGTCTGTGTTAGATGGCAACGTTGTCTGTGTTAGATGCCAACGTTGTCTGTGTTAGATGGCAACGTTGTCTGTGTTAGATGCCAACGTTGTCTGTGTTAGATAGCAACGTTGTCTGTGTTAGATGCCAACGTTGTCTGTGTCAGATGCCAACGTTGTCTGTGTTAGATGTCAACGTTGTCTGTGTTAGATGCCAACGTTGTCTGTGTTAGATGCCAACGTTGTCTGTGTTAGATGCCAACGTTTTCTGTGTTAGATGCCAACGTTGTCTGTGTTAGATGCCAACGTTGTCTGTGTTAGATGCCAACGTTGTCTGTGTTAGATGCCAACGTTGTCTGTGTCAGATGCCAACGTTGTCTGTGTTAGATGGCAACGTTGTCTGTGTTAGATGACAACGTTGTCTGTGTTAGATGCCAACGTTGTCTGTGTTAGATGCCAACGTTGGCTGTGTTAGATGCCAACGTTGTCTGTGTTAGATTCCAACGTTGTCTGTGTTAGATGGCAACGTTGTCTGTGTTAGATGGTAACGTTGTCTGTATTAGATGGTAACGTTGTCTGTGTTAGATGCCAACGTTGTCTGTGTTAGATGGCAACGTTGTCTGTGTTAGATGCCAACGTTGGCTGGGTTAGATGCCAACGTTGTCTGTGTTAGATGGCTACGTTGTCTGTGTTAGATGCCAACGTTGTCTGTGTTAGATGCCAACGTTGTCTGTATTAGATGGTAACGTTGTCTGTATTAGATGGCAACGTTGTTTGTGTTAGATGGCAACGTTGTCTGTGTTAGATGGTAACGTTGTCTGTGTTAGATGTCAACGTTGTCTATGTTAGATGCCAACGTTGTCTGTGTTAGATGCCAACGTTGTCTGTGTTAGATGGCAACGTTGTCTGTTTTAGATGGCAACGTTGTCTGTGTTAGATGGCAACGTTGTCTGTGTTAGATGGCAACGTTGTCTATGGTAGATGGCAACGTTTTCTATGTTAGATGACAACGTTGTCTATGTTAAATGACAACGTTGTCTGTGTTAGGTGGCAACGTTGTCTGTGTTAGATACCAACGTTGTCTGTGTTAGATGCCAACGTTGTTTGTGTTAGATGCCAACGTTGTTTATGTTAGACGCCAACGTTGTCTGTGTTAGATGCCAACGTTGTCTGTGTTAGATGCCAACGTTGTTTGTGTTAGATGACAATGTTGTCTGTGTTAGATGCCAACGTTGTCTGTGTTAGATGCCAACGTTGTCTTTGTTTGATGGCAACGTTGTCTGTGTTAGATGCCAACGTTGTCTGTGTTAGATGCCAACGTTGTCTGTGTTAGATGCCAACGTTGTTTGTCTTAGATGCCAACGTTGTCTGTGTTAGATGCCAACGTTGTTTGTGTTAGATTCCAACGTTGTCTGTGTTAGATGCCAACGTTGTCTGTGTTAAATGCCAACGTTGTCTGTGTTAGATGCCAACGTTGTCTGTGTTAGATGCCAACGGTGTCTGTGTTAGATAGCAACGTTGTCTGTGTTAGATAGCAACGTTGTCTGTGTTAGATAGCAACATTGTCTGTGTTAGATGGCAACGTTGTCTATTTTAGATGGCAACGTTGTCTGTGTTAGATGGCAACGTTGTCTGTGTTAGATGGCAACGTTGTCTATGGTAGATGGCAACGTTGTCTATGGTAGATGGCAACGTTGTCTGTGTTAGATGGCTACGTTGTCTGTGTTAGATACCAACGTTGTCTGTGTTAGATGCCAACGTTGTTTGTGTTAGATGCCAACGTTGTTTATGTTAGATACCAACGTTGTCTTTGTTAGATGGCTACGTTGTCTGTGTTAGATGACAACGTTGTCTGTGTTAGATGCCAACGTTGTCTGTGTTAGATGCCAACGTTGTCTGTGTTAGATGACAACGTTGTCTGTGTTAGATGCCAACGTTGTCTGTGTTAGATGCCAACGTTGTCTGTGTTAGATGCCAACGTTGTCTGTGTTAGATGGCAACGTTGTCTGTGTTAGATGGCAACGTTGTCTGTGTTAGATGCCAACGTTGTCTGTGTTAGATGGCAACGTTGTCTGTGTTAGATGCCAACGTTGTCTGTGTTAGATAGCAACGTTGTCTGTGTTAGATGCCAACGTTGTCTGTGTCAGATGCCAACGTTGTCTGTGTTAGATGTCAACGTTGTCTGTGTTAGATGCCAACGTTGTCTGTGTTAGATGCCAACGTTGTCTGTGTTAGATGCCAACGTTTTCTGTGTTAGATGCCAACGTTGTCTGTGTTAGATGCCAACGTTGTCTGTGTTAGATGCCAACGTTGTCTGTGTTAGATGCCAACGTTGTCTGTGTTAGATGCCAACGTTGTCTGTGTTAGATGCCAACGTTGTCTGTGTTAGATGGCAACGTTGTCTGTGTTAGATGCCAACGTTGTCTGTGTTAGATGCCAACGTTGTCTGTGTTAGATGCCAACGTTGTCTCTGTTAGATGCCAACGTTGTCTGTGTTAGATGCCAGCGTTGTCTGTGTTAGATGGCAACGTTGTCTGTGTTAGATGTCAACGTTGTCTGTGTTAGATGCCAACGTTGTCTGTGTTAGATGCCAACGTTGTCTGTGTTAGATGCCAACGTTGTCTGTGTTAGATGCCAGCGTTGTCTGTGTTAGATGCCAACGTTGTCTGTGTTAGATGCCAACGTTGTCTGTGTTAGATGCCAACGTTGTCTGTGTTAGATGCCAACGTTGTCTGTGTTAGATGCCAACGTTGTCTGTGTTAGATGCCAACGTTGTCTGTGTTAGATGCCAACGTTGTCTGTGTTAGATGCCAACGTTGTCTGTGTTAGATGCCAACGTTGTCTGTGTCAGATGCCAACGTTTTCTGTGTTGGATGCCAACGTTGTCTGTGTCAGATGCCAACGTTGTCTGTGTCAGATGCCAACGTTGTCTGTGTTAGATGCCAACGTTGTCTGTGTTAGATGCCAACGTTGTCTGTGTTAGATGGCAACGTTGTCTGTGTTAGATGCCAACGTTGTCTGTGTTAGATGTCAACGTTGTCTGTGTCAGATGCCAACGTTTTCTGTGTTAGATGCCAACGTTGTCTGTGTCAGATGCCAACGTTGTCTGTGTTAGGTGCCAACGTTGTCTGTGTTAGATGGCAACGTTGTCTGTGTTAGATGCCAACGTTGTCTGTGTTAGATGGCAACGTTGTCTGTGTTAGATGCCAACGTTGTCTGTGTTAGATGTCAACATTGTCTGTGTCAGATGCCAACGTTTTCTGTGTTAGATGCCAACGTTGTCTGTGTCAGATGCCAACGTTGTCTGTGTTAGATGCCAACGTTGTCTGTGTTAGATGGCAACGTTGTCTGTGTTAGATGCCAACGTTGTCTGTGTTAGATGCCAACGTTGTCTGTGTTAGATGGCAACGTTGTCTGTGTTAGATGGCAACGTTGTCTGTGTTAGATGCCAACGTTGTCTGTGTTAGATGGCAACGTTGTCTGTGTTAGATGCCAACGTTGTCTGTGTTAGATAGCAACGTTGTCTGTGTTAGATGCCAACGTTGTCTGTGTCAGATGCCAACGTTGTCTGTGTTAGATGTCAACGTTGTCTGTGTTAGATGCCAACGTTGTCTGTGTTAGATGCCAACGTTGTCTGTGTTAGATGCCAACGTTTTCTGTGTTAGATGCCAACGTTGTCTGTGTTAGATGCCAACGTTGTCTGTGTTAGATGCCAACGTTGTCTGTGTTAGATGCCAACGTTGTCTGTGTCAGATGCCAACGTTGTCTGTGTTAGATGGCAACGTTGTCTGTGTTAGATGACAACGTTGTCTGTGTTAGATGCCAACGTTGTCTGTGTTAGATGCCAACGTTGGCTGTGTTAGATGCCAACGTTGTCTGTGTTAGATTCCAACGTTGTCTGTGTTAGATGGCAACGTTGTCTGTGTTAGATGGTAACGTTGTCTGTATTAGATGGTAACGTTGTCTGTGTTAGATGCCAACGTTGTCTGTGTTAGATGGCAACGTTGTCTGTGTTAGATGCCAACGTTGGCTGGGTTAGATGCCAACGTTGTCTGTGTTAGATGGCTACGTTGTCTGTGTTAGATGCCAACGTTGTCTGTGTTAGATGCCAACGTTGTCTGTATTAGATGGTAACGTTGTCTGTATTAGATGGCAACGTTGTTTGTGTTAGATGGCAACGTTGTCTGTGTTAGATGGTAACGTTGTCTGTGTTAGATGTCAACGTTGTCTATGTTAGATGCCAACGTTGTCTGTGTTAGATGCCAACGTTGTCTGTGTTAGATGGCAACGTTGTCTGTTTTAGATGGCAACGTTGTCTGTGTTAGATGGCAACGTTGTCTGTGTTAGATGGCAACGTTGTCTATGGTAGATGGCAACGTTTTCTATGTTAGATGACAACGTTGTCTATGTTAAATGACAACGTTGTCTGTGTTAGGTGGCAACGTTGTCTGTGTTAGATACCAACGTTGTCTGTGTTAGATGCCAACGTTGTTTGTGTTAGATGCCAACGTTGTTTATGTTAGACGCCAACGTTGTCTGTGTTAGATGCCAACGTTGTCTGTGTTAGATGCCAACGTTGTTTGTGTTAGATGACAATGTTGTCTGTGTTAGATGCCAACGTTGTCTGTGTTAGATGCCAACGTTGTCTTTGTTTGATGGCAACGTTGTCTGTGTTAGATGCCAACGTTGTCTGTGTTAGATGCCAACGTTGTCTGTGTTAGATGCCAACGTTGTTTGTCTTAGATGCCAACGTTGTCTGTGTTAGATGCCAACGTTGTTTGTGTTAGATTCCAACGTTGTCTGTGTTAGATGCCAACGTTGTCTGTGTTAAATGCCAACGTTGTCTGTGTTAGATGCCAACGTTGTCTGTGTTAGATGCCAACGGTGTCTGTGTTAGATAGCAACGTTGTCTGTGTTAGATAGCAACGTTGTCTGTGTTAGATAGCAACATTGTCTGTGTTAGATGGCAACGTTGTCTATTTTAGATGGCAACGTTGTCTGTGTTAGATGGCAACGTTGTCTGTGTTAGATGGCAACGTTGTCTATGGTAGATGGCAACGTTGTCTATGGTAGATGGCAACGTTGTCTGTGTTAGATGGCTACGTTGTCTGTGTTAGATACCAACGTTGTCTGTGTTAGATGCCAACGTTGTTTGTGTTAGATGCCAACGTTGTTTATGTTAGATACCAACGTTGTCTTTGTTAGATGGCTACGTTGTCTGTGTTAGATGACAACGTTGTCTGTGTTAGATGCCAACGTTGTCTGTGTTAGATGCCAACGTTGTCTGTGTTAGATGACAACGTTGTCTGTGTTAGATGCCAACGTTGTCTGTGTTAGATGCCAACGTTGTCTGTGTTAGATGCCAACGTTGTCTGTGTTAGATGGCAACGTTGTCTGTGTTAGATGGCAACGTTGTCTGTGTTAGATGCCAACGTTGTCTGTGTTAGATGGCAACGTTGTCTGTGTTAGATGCCAACGTTGTCTGTGTTAGATAGCAACGTTGTCTGTGTTAGATGCCAACGTTGTCTGTGTCAGATGCCAACGTTGTCTGTGTTAGATGTCAACGTTGTCTGTGTTAGATGCCAACGTTGTCTGTGTTAGATGCCAACGTTGTCTGTGTTAGATGCCAACGTTTTCTGTGTTAGATGCCAACGTTGTCTGTGTTAGATGCCAACGTTGTCTGTGTTAGATGCCAACGTTGTCTGTGTTAGATGCCAACGTTGTCTGTGTTAGATGCCAACGTTGTCTGTGTTAGATGCCAACGTTGTCTGTGTTAGATGGCAACGTTGTCTGTGTTAGATGCCAACGTTGTCTGTGTTAGATGCCAACGTTGTCTGTGTTAGATGCCAACGTTGTCTCTGTTAGATGCCAACGTTGTCTGTGTTAGATGCCAGCGTTGTCTGTGTTAGATGGCAACGTTGTCTGTGTTAGATGTCAACGTTGTCTGTGTTAGATGCCAACGTTGTCTGTGTTAGATGCCAACGTTGTCTGTGTTAGATGCCAACGTTGTCTGTGTTAGATGCCAGCGTTGTCTGTGTTAGATGCCAACGTTGTCTGTGTTAGATGCCAACGTTGTCTGTGTTAGATGCCAACGTTGTCTGTGTTAGATGCCAACGTTGTCTGTGTTAGATGCCAACGTTGTCTGTGTTAGATGCCAACGTTGTCTGTGTTAGATGCCAACGTTGTCTGTGTTAGATGCCAACGTTGTCTGTGTTAGATGCCAACGTTGTCTGTGTCAGATGCCAACGTTTTCTGTGTTGGATGCCAACGTTGTCTGTGTCAGATGCCAACGTTGTCTGTGTCAGATGCCAACGTTGTCTGTGTTAGATGCCAACGTTGTCTGTGTTAGATGCCAACGTTGTCTGTGTTAGATGGCAACGTTGTCTGTGTTAGATGCCAACGTTGTCTGTGTTAGATGTCAACGTTGTCTGTGTCAGATGCCAACGTTTTCTGTGTTAGATGCCAACGTTGTCTGTGTCAGATGCCAACGTTGTCTGTGTTAGGTGCCAACGTTGTCTGTGTTAGATGGCAACGTTGTCTGTGTTAGATGCCAACGTTGTCTGTGTTAGATGGCAACGTTGTCTGTGTTAGATGCCAACGTTGTCTGTGTTAGATGTCAACATTGTCTGTGTCAGATGCCAACGTTTTCTGTGTTAGATGCCAACGTTGTCTGTGTCAGATGCCAACGTTGTCTGTGTTAGATGCCAACGTTGTCTGTGTTAGATGGCAACGTTGTCTGTGTTAGATGCCAACGTTGTCTGTGTTAGATGCCAACGTTGTCTGTGTTAGATTGTGTAGTAACAGTCATGTCGATGGACGCCACTTAGGTAATGTTGCTAACACGTTCCCCCTATTCTTGTTCAGGAATGAGCTTTTCCTAGACGTTGAGACATTTAGACCTGTCTCAGTCACGTACAAGACTGCTCCTTTGAGGTCTTCACCGGTTCCCCTTGTCATGTAGGCTTGTTTCTGTGGGTTGTGTTGTTGGCAGTAAGCTGGTTTTTTTTTATTGAAACTGATAAGGGAGAGAGCGTCTCAAAGTTCTGTTCACTTTCATATTAGCCTTAAAGTTGTCCAAGTGTTCAATACCATGTTAGTCTGAAAGTTTCCAATATGGTATTTACTGCTTTGTTAATCTTCAAGTTTCCAATATGGTGTTTACTGCTATGTTTGTCTTCACGTTTCCAATATGGTGTTTACTGCTATGTTAATCTTCAAGTTTCCAATATGGTGTTTACTGCTATGTTAGTCTTCAAGTTTCCAATATGGTGTTTACTGCTATGTTAGTCTTCAAGTTTCCAATATGGTGTTTACTGCTATGTTAATCTTCAAGTTTCCAATATGGTGTTTACTGCTATGTTAGTCTTCAAGTTTCCAATATGGTATTTACTGCTATGTTAGTCTTCAAGTTTCCAATATGGTGTTTACTGCTATGTTAGTCTTCAAGTTTCCAATATGGTGTTTACTGCTATGTTAGTCTTCAAGTTTCCAATATGGTGTTTACTGCTATGTTAATCTTCAAGTTTCCAATATGGTGTTAGTAGTACAGGTGGCTGTGAATCCACCCCAAAAGTGAACGCACATGCACCGAAAGACAATAGATTTGGCACCGAAACCGCACAAAACATGCACCAAAACCCGTGCCAAAGTCCGATAATCGGCTTATTATCTCGGTGGTCGTGATCGGTAATCGGCTTATCTCGGTGGTGTGCGTTGGTGCGTGACGATCGGCGCGTCGTGGTGTGCGTTGGTGCGTGACGGCTTATCTCGTGGTGATCGGCGCGTCGCTAGCTCGCCGGTTATCGGACAGCGGTTCTAAAATCGGGCGACAGCGGTTCTAAAAGGGGGATGGCGGTATCTCGCGGGTCGGATGGCGGCTATCGTGGCGTGCGGGTGGGGAAAGGTGCCTTTATTGGTTATCATCATGTGTGGGTCAACAGGAGGCGACATGTAAAAAAAAATTCTGACAAGCAATTATTAGTATCGTTAGCGTCATGTACCAGATTATAGCGATTTTTTTTTTCTCTCTCTCTCTCTATTGCATATCCAATCTAACTCAAGTCAAATAAAAATCATCATCATGTGCCTCAACACTATCCCTTCATGGCCTATCATCATCATGTGCCTCAACATCACCCTTCATGGCCTATCATCAAGCCACACAAAGTATCAACTCTCTCTCTCTCTCTCTCTCTCTCTCACACATTCATGGTAAACCAAAACAAAATTCGTTCTATATTTCACAACTTTATTATTACAACAAGTATACAACACATATATATATATTACTGTCCGGTTGTTGATAATTTTAAGCGTCTGGACGGGCCCCTCGAAGCCAAAGTATTCACGGGGCGAGCAAACGATAAATGATACGGTCGTTTACGTGCTGTCTCGATGAAAAAGGCATGAGAATTCTGTTAAGTTTTGCGCCACGACACTTAAGAAGTATATAATAAACACAATATAGACCGCACGTGTTGCTAAACAAATCTTGCAACACCCGCGGATTGTAGACGAATGGAACGTGTGAGTTTTGCTCTATAAAGTTTAAAATATCCACGTGTCTGGGAGGCAAACCGTAGGAATCGAAATACTCACATTCGCCGAGTCCGTTGTAAAATAGGGCCACCCAATGCTCTCCGGGTTCGTGGGCAGGGTCGGTGTTTATGACAAAGGCCGCGGTCGCCGTTGGGTCGATGCTCGGCGGTAAGTGGTTTCGTGGAATGACACTAACAAGGGAACAACGTCGAACGAAAATATCCGACATCAAAAGGTTGTAAATCTCCCTCGTGTTCATATTCTTCTTCGTCTTTCTCTCTCAAACGGCGAAGTCTGTTAGAATCTGCCTTGTCTTGGACACCTCGAGCACCGAGTCCAACTCGGCGTAGACGATAACTTGTAGGGGAGTAGTGGTGGGAGCGGCAAACTTGAGTTCTATCGACAAGGGTCCGCTTGTGGCTAGCTCAAAATGGGAGCCGTCCAGTAGGCTGGACGAGAGGTCAAAACCAAATAGGCAGTATCCGTCCTTGAATTCTCTATAATCAACGTTATTCCCAGCGTCTTTACCAATCAGACCCATGGCCAGATTTGTGCCGAAGAAAGCTCTCGCGTATTGATTTCGTTCAAAGTCCATAGTTAGAGGCTTTCCCGAGATACATTTCCCGTCGACCGTCAGGTTCATATAAATCAGACCAAAGTGTTGAAAATTGAACGGGTTAGCTGTGTAAACACCATTAAAAGCACTGGCCGTAATCAGACCTATCACTATACGGGTCGGTGTTTGAGACAAAAATAAATTGTCTTGACTGTGGGAAAGCATCCCGCTAGCGATGGAAAATGTCTTGATGGTAACCCTCTTGATCGGGTACCGCGCATTCCCGCTTAAGAGAGCCTTTTCGTGGGCCAGAGAAATCGCGGGGTTTAGCTTAGCTTTCCTGACCACGAGCGCGGCGTAGGTGATAACACTCTTATAACCCACAGAGCTATCGTGAGCCGCGAGGCTGAACACATCCTTCGAGGGCGTGAGTTTTATCTTTACATCGACTCTGTTTAACATGTAACGATCCTGCACAAAGACATCAGAGTGCAAACGACCCATCATTTCAACCTCTTTACTACCCGAAGTCAAATCGCGCCGTGTTTTAAAACCCTCATTTTCTTTCAAATCGTCATGGTGGCCAGCTGTGTCTTTGTAGAACAGATCGGCCGTCAAGTATCCCGTTTTCGCATCCTCTCCGTAATTTAGCGTGGCCTCAAACACCGCTCTAAAAGGATAGGTATTCTCCTACGGTGTAACCAACGTGTCGTTTAGCGATACGTCGACTTGTGAAAATAGACTGTGAAGATAATTGTTGACCGGTCCTACCTCAGCATCGACTGGTACACTATCACCATTCGGGAGGGTGATCTTGACCCGCAGATGTAAAAACGTGTTGAAAAGATCTAGATACTCCTCGCTGTTTCCAGAAATGAAAAACTCTATCGGTGCGCTATGCGACAAAGCTGCGATCGGACGAATTTCAATAAACTGGCCAGAGTCTAGAGATGTCTGCGTGGGTGGAACGCTAAATAAATCCAAACCAGAGTGAAGACATTCGCACGATTTGGGGTGAATGAGGGACATTATTAGTCGAAAATATCCTTTGCCACTCTCGTCTTCGTCTTCTTCCCTCTGTTGTGCACCGAATGAAGGGGGAACCGTCCAGCTGTCGGTTTTATCCTCTTCGTAACGGGTTCTCCTGGTGGAGGTAGCTTCATAACTCGCTTTCTGCTTTGACGTAAACCACTTCCTGATTGGTTGTTATCACGCAGGTGGTCTACGGCCCCGTGTAGCAACCGCTGACCGGCCTCCTTAGCTCGTTCTTTGAAAGCATCACCGACATTTTTCCCGGCCAATGCGTCCTGTGCGACCTGCAGACCGGTCCCCAAGCCTTCTCTGAGCAAGGCCTTACCGCCGATTTTTAACCAGGGTAAAATAGCCCTCCCGATTCCACCAAAGAAACTACCGATTCCTCGACCGCTCTGACTTCGACCTCCTATAAACACGGGCATCCCATCGCCCGCCTGACAACAGTAAAAGTCTTCGTATAATTCAACATCTCTATGAAGGGGAGTGTGTTTCACCATTATACCAGCTCGAGATGCTTCTTGACTCGAAAGTGTACCGTTAGCACCGACGTCCCACTGGTGAATGGAATGGTTTTTCCGTGTTCGTTGGCTAAAAGGATCTCGACGGTATCGAAGGAAAATCGACTCAGGGGTAGGTAGTGAGGCTTATCGTAGATCTGAAACACCGAGGTGTGATTTCTATTGAGAACAGGCACGCTCCTGAGGAGAGGCACCATCACATCCCCGACCGGTCTGAGGGAAACGAGATCGCAGTAGACGTAGACATTCTTCGCAACACTTTCCAAGTCCATTACACCCACGCTGAAGATATCGGGAGCCGTGTCTGATATTGAGGTCGTGGGGAAGGCTAACATGTTTTTCAAAGTGTCGCTTATGGTAACACTGACTCCTTTCTCGTAAAGTTTCAAGATGGCTTTATTCACCTCTTTTGCGTAAATGAATCTCATTTTTTTTCCCTTTCACTCCCCTGTACGACTCATCCTCCGCTTTTACGATCGACGCGTTCAACGCGCCGATGAACGCATCGGGTTTCGTGTATAACCCAGGTTCCAATGTCACGTTGAAATAAAATCTGGCGTCGCAAATATCGTCGTTATCGAGAGATTCGTAGCGAATCCAGACATCACCCTCTATTATATTGAAATAATTTAGCGGAAACTGTATCTCCACCAGTGCGATCTCATACTGCGTCGAAATGTCAATGGTCTGAGGAAGTTTAACGAAAAAGTGACCTGGGTTATTATCCTTAAAAAGTTCCATAGATGCATTGCTGGGCAGGGTGACATAAAAACTCATTTTTTTTTTACTCGTTTCACCGTCGCCTCTCCAAGATTGGATTCGGTAGCATGTAACCCAAACAGCTGCTCAGTAGGGCTATCCACAGTTTTCCCTCCTTCGCGTCTGGCTTTTCGGTGGTCAGATTGAACAGCGAGACCGCTACAACTGTATATATAACTACCACTTGACAAATAAAGACAAGTTCTAAGTAGGGGGATAGTTTCCCAAACATCGACCCCAACCAGCGCGGTTCGCCGTCTCTCCCGACTCCCGAGTTTACGGCTCGCAAATCGGGCTCTCCACCAAAAGTTACCACTTGTTCTTCTTCTTCTTCTCGCATCTCTAGTTTTTGTATCTGACAATGTCCTTGGACGGTATCCAAGTGTTAAATGAGGAATCGTACCCAAACCATTTGACTAAACACTCCTTTCGCCCAAAGGATGTGCGACGCTCGGTTATGACACTCTCGATTCTGTACTCGTGTTTGTCTCCAACTTTGTGAATTTCCGGTGTGTAGAATGACCCCTCTATCTCATCGCCCTTATCGTCTTTCAACACATATGTAACGGGGTTTGTTTCACTTACTCGACTGATGGAAAACAGTTCCTCCGTCCAAGCCGGGGCATAACCCTTTTTAAAATTGGCTCTGCCCAGGACCAGTCTAACTCGATCACCGGGCTTGTACAGGGGTCTTTCAAATTTAAAGTTGCGTTTGCTATTATACAACGTGTTCCATACCTGTTCTTGATTGTCTGCGTTGACGTCGACCGGTGCCATTTTTATACTTCTGTGATACGAATGGTTATAACTTCGAAGTAGGGCGGGGAGGACTCGGACATAAGACAACTTATTGGATTTCGTGAAATATCGCCACATCCGTTGTTTCAGAGTCCTATTAAAGCGTTCCACCACGGCGGCCTTAATATCTTCGTTCTGCGTAGTGAAAAAGTGAACGTTGTTGTCAGCGAGGAATTTCTGAAATGTTCTGTTCAGAAACTCTGACCCCTTATCCGTTTGAAAACTCGCGGGTTTCCCATCGAAAAATATCTTACCGACGGCTTCCACTAAGGATTTCCCCGTTTTGGTTCGTATCGGTACAGACCACGCGAATTTACTGAAAACGTCCACGCAAGAAACCAAATAGGAATATCCATCGTTGTGTTTTTTCAAATGTCTCAAATCGATTAGGTCTGCCTGATATTGCTGTTGGGGGCCACTCGTTATAATGGGACGCCTTTCAAATCTGTGACGAATTGGTTTATGAAGGGTATAGGTATCCTGATGACTCAGCCATTGTTTGATCTTTGCGAGTCCGAGTTTGGTGTTACGTTGCAGGGCCGTTGCACCACTATACGCCCCTGGTCGACTAGGGTCAAAGTAACGACGTCTCAATATTTTCTCCACCGTTCCCATTTTGGTGTTGGGATTCCACTCTTTCTTTTTTTAGGTCTCAGTTTATACGTGGCTACGGGCGGAGTGGTTTCATTACCTACCTTTGGGGTTTCCGCTGGTGGTGGTGGTGGTGGTGGTGGTGTCTTGGTCTGCTCTGGTGATAGCTCGAATGATGGTGTTGGTGGGGAAGGTGTTTTTTCTGTTGCCGTGTTGTGTTGAATAAGATCGACCGAGCCCAATGAGCGTCGTTTATACTGCTCCAATCTAGTTAAATATTGATGCAGGGCACGTTGGTACACTCTGGCCTTATCGGCGGGTGCTAAATCATCGCGGAATAGGATACGTTGCATTTCATCATCTAAATCTCTCAAGTTGTCACCGATCGCCTCGGGTGGGCTATACGACGTGGTAGTAGTCTGTTTAAGACCCTCGAGGAATCGAGGATCCATCAAAATCATTTTTTTGGCCATTGTTACGCACCTAGTACTCCACCGAGAATACTTAATATAGGACGGAGCAAAGCACCTATAAACCCACCGGTTTGTAGAATCTCTTTCCGCCGCTTAAGACTCGGTTTCTTTTTAGTGAGAAGTCTCAACTTGTTCTTGTGTCGACGTAGCTCGCACTTCTGTCGCTGAGTGAGTCTAACATTACCTTTTAATATGTTATGACAACACTCGCACAAAAAGTTAATGAGTTTGGGAGAGGCTGTTTTTAATATGGCTCTTAAACCGCTCGGCGAGGCGGCGCGCATACATTTCAACATTTCACCGTGCCGTCTAAGTGCTTCATCACACAAGATTCTCTACTTTGGCACGTAGACGATTTGTCTCTCCCCCGGGAATATTTTTGTTCTCAACCTAAGATTATCAGGTGTGTTCTGACGAAGATCGACCAGCAAATAACCGTGAGGAGTCGCTGTCGCGTCCTTAAAACTATCTTGGAGGTACCCCACCTGACCCGGGTACATTTGTTTACCCAGATTCATAATTTGACTCCCGTTTCTCGGGTTCTTGAAAAGGACTAAATAGTGCGTATTGAGACTTATGGTTCGATGTTCTTTATTTTTTCTGAATAGATTTTGAACAATGTACATCACACTAATATCTCTGGGATGACTACCTTTGGTGAATAATTTTGTTACCCGCTCGTCCGTCTCAGACATCAAGTCATCGATGACGATCAGTCTTCTCTTCTTACCACCTTCCAATTTATCGACGTCTGGTAGACCCTCGATAAATCTCACTGACCCCATAGTCTCGATTATCGGCTGCCATTCCCCATAACACCATATAACTTCCTCCGGTACGGGGACAGCTAGCTCGTGAAGGTTCTGTATAAACTTTTGCACAAATACCGTTTTCCCACACCCGGTAGGACCGGCTATCAGAGCTGTGAAGGGATGATTCCATCGGGGATCCATCCTCACAAGTGCTACTAACTTTAGTGATTACGCCACCGACGAAAATAACAACGAGTGATTTTAGGTCAGCGCGCGAGGTTTCCCCTTCTTCAACTAACACCTATTTTTAAAATCCACAACCTATATAAACACGACAGGGGGGAGGAGGAGGAGTTTCCTAGTCTCAGGCCGCATTACCTGAGACCGAATTGTTACACGCATCATATTTCCCCACACATCACCCCCTATTGGGTCAGTTCCAGAGGTCACTGAACATGTCGCAACACGACTGATTACCACGCCTGATAACGTATTGCGTTAGCTGCTATAAATAGACGGTCCTCGATCCGATAAACGGGTATAAAAACCCCCCAGTCGAGCAGTGTACACGCACACACATAACCAACGTCTGTTGCCAGGTGGTTTGTTTTTCTTTGAATATGGAGTCGTGTAGCTTGAATACGCCAATTTCGTTTGATGTCAGTGATCAGCGCATATTTATGTCACGTGGAAATGAGACTGTAGTTCCATTGTCTAAAGATGGCGTTAAGGCAGTCTCGGTTTGTGTTTTTCGTAACAGACCATTGATAAATATAAGGACATATAGCGGTGATAGTTTTTTGAAGTTTCCTACCAGAACTGGGATAACACTATCGAGAAAGGAATTTATCACGTTAGTTGAGATGCGAGAGGAAATTTTAACCGCTTATGCTAACCTCAACTACACACCGCCTGTTGTTAACCAGATCAGCTACACGCCACCTCTCGTTAACCAGATCAACTACACGCCACCTCTCGTTAATCAGATCAACTACACGCCGCCTGTCGTTAACCACCAAAACTACATACCATCTCTTGTTAACACGAATCTCATCGACTACACGCCCCCCTTTGTTAATCAAGGGAACCTCGCTCTTGTTAATCAGACGACAGATCCGGCACCCAATATGAATGCCGCGGGTGTTTCAGCAGAGTCACCAATTACCTATTCCAGCTTTGGTCAAGGTTTTGTCAAAATGGAGGGCGGTTGTGTTTTGAAGGCTAATGAAACTTCCTATGTACCCGTGTTTGATAGACATTTAACAAACACTACCACCAAAACAGGAGGGAGGAAACCCAGACGCTTAAAATTATCAACAACCGGACAGTAATATATGTGTTGTATATTTGTTGTAATAATAAAGTTGTGAAATATAGAACGAATTTTGTTTTGGTTTACCATGAATGTGTGTGTGAGAGAGAGAGAGAGAGAGAGAGAGTTGATACTTTGTGTGGCTTGATGATAGGCCATGAAGGGTGATGTTGAGGCACATGATGATGATGATATGAAGGGTGATGATGAGGGTGGCACATGATGATAGTGTTGAGGCACATGCTGATAGTGTTGAGGGTGGCACATGATGATAGTGTTGAGGCACATGCTGATAGTGTTGAGGCACATGATGATAGTGTTGAGGCACATGCTGATAGTGTTGAGGCACATGCTGATAGTGTTGAGGCACATGATGATAGTGTTGAGGCACATGATGATGATTTTTATTTGACTTGAGTTAGCTTGGATATGCAATAGAGAGAGAGAGAGAGAAAAAAAATCGCTATAATCTGGTACATGACGCTAACGATACTAATAATTGCTTGTCAGAATTTTTTTTTACATGTCGCCTCCTGTTGACCCACACATGATGATAACCAATAAAGGCACCTTTCCCCACCCGCACGCCACGATAGCCGCCATCCGACCCGCGAGATACCGCCATCCCCCTTTTAGAACCGCTGTCGCCCGATTTTAGAACCGCTGTCCGATAACCGGCGAGCTAGCGACGCGCCGATCACGCACCACGAGATAAGCCGTCACGCACCAACGCACACCACGACGCGCCGATCGTCACGCACCAACGCACACCACCGAGATAAGCCGATTACCGATCACGACCACCGAGATAATAAGCCGATTATCGGACTTTGGCACGGGTTTTGGTGCATGTTTCGTGCGGTTTCGGTGCCAAATCTATTGTCTTTCGGTGCATGTGCGTGCACTTTTGGAAAGGGTTCACAGCCACCTATACTACTGGTGTTTACTGCTATGTTAGTCTTCAAGTTTCCAATATAGTGTTTACTGCTATGTTAGTCTTCAAGTTTCCAATATGGTGTTTACTGCTATGTTAGTCTGAAAGTTTCCAGATTGTATTCTCTGCGCGCGAGGTATTCTGTCAAGCCAAAAGTCTGCTATCAGGTCAAATATCTTTTCTTTCTGGTTGTGCAGCCTCACATGTAGAGGGAGAGTGCTGGGTCTCCAGGCACTGACAAGTGAAGAATGCCAAGTGTTAGCGGAAGTGGAAATAATGGCAATGACGAAGGGTTTTGATTGGCTGAAGACTCAAAAGTATACTCATATGTGTGTGTGCATGGTGTGTGTGTTCGTGTGTGGTGTATGTATGTGGTGTATATGTGCGTGGTGTGTGTGTGTGCTGTGTTTGTGTTGTGTAAGTATTTTATGTTGTGTGCATGTGGTGTGTGTGTGCTGAGTGACTCAATGAACATGATCCACAGAGTAGAGTCAGGCCTAATTCGTGGCTCAGCCAATGGCTGAGATCAGTGCAGAGACCCAAGGTTGTTAGTATCACCTTCATGTATGTCCTGGCCCAGGCTGGTGTTGGGGGCAACGGCAGAGCAGACTGGCCGCTTCGGCAACATTAGCTGCTGGACAGCCAATGGATCGGGCAGATATCAAGAACATTATACAAGAGATGGGTCAAACAAATGACTTTGACAGATTACAACTACACGGTTATCTAGACTGTATGAACTGGCAGGGACGACTGGTTGCCAGAACAGAGCGATATTCTGGACGATGAGAGGATTTGTCAATCAACATCGAACTGGCATAATTAGTCGATGTGTGATGGACAGACCAGCCTATGACAACCTGCACCATCAAAGCAAGAGACAGAGCAGAATGGCGTTCCATGGTAGTCAACTTTCGATGCGGAGACGGCACTCGATGATGATGTGATGAAGAACATTTGGATGAGAAGATCGGAGCACCTATGTGTGTGTGTGTGCATGGTGTGTGTGTGTGCATGGTGTGTGTGTGTGTGCATGGTGTGTATATGTGTGTGTGCCCAGAATGTTGTGAGGATCCTAACAGAACATTCAAAGTGGGTCGATGGTGTTATATGAGGATCCTAACAGAACATTCAAAGTGGGTCGATGGTGTTATATGAGGATCCTAACAGAACATTCAAAGTGGGTCGATGGTGTTATATGAGGATCCTAACAGAACATTCAAAGTGGGTCAATGGTGTTGTATGAGGATCTTAAAAGAACATTCAAAGTGGGTCGATGGTGTTATATGAGGATCCTAACAGAACATTCATAGTGGGTCGATGGTGTTATATGAGGATCCTAACAGAAGATTCCAAGTGGGTCGATGGTATTATATGAGGATCCTAACAGAACATTCCAAGTGGATCGATGGTGTTATATGAGGATCCTAACAGAACATTCCAAGTGGGTCGATGGTGCTATATGAGGATCCTAACAGAACATTCCAAGTGGATCGATGGTGTTATATGAGGATCCTAACAGAACATTCCAAGTGGGTCGATGGTATTATATGAGGATCCTAACAGGACATTCCAAGTGGATCGATGGTGTTATATGAGGATCCTAACAGGACATTCCAAGTGGGTCGATGGTGTTATATGAGGATCCTAACAGAACATTCCAAGTGGGTCGATGGTGTTATATGAGGATCCTAACAGGACATTCCAAGTGGGTCGATGGTGCTATATGCCAAGTGTGCACGCTATACATGAGCTTCTTCCTCTTCTACTACCATTATGACTCATTACCAAGGGAATTTCGAATTTTTTGTGAGAAGTTTGTTGTCTCTTTCATGGTTTCCACTGTACCATACAGTTTTTGTGAGAAGTTTGTTGTCTCTTTCATGGTTTCCACTGTACCATACAGTTTTCGCTGTGCCACACAGTTCCGGCTGTACTACACAGTTTCTGTTGTACCACACAGTTCAGGATTTACCACACAGTTTCGGCTGTACCAAACAGTTTCGGCTGTACCACACAGTTTCGCCTCCAAAGCAGTGGGGCACGTGTTCTCAAGTCTTGAGACTTTCTGGTAGGATGTGTGTGAAGTGTGAGAATCAGGCAGGATGTGTGTGAGTCAGGCAGGATGTGTGTGATGTGTGAGAACCAGGCAGGATGTGTGTGAGTCAGGCAGGATGTGTGTGATGTGTGAGAATCAGGCAGGATGTGTGTGAGTCAGGCAGGATGTGTGTGATGTGTGAGAACCAGGTAGGATGTGTGTGAATCAGGCAGGATGTGTGTGAAGTGTGAGAACCAGGCAGGATGTGTGTGAATCAGGCAGGATGTGTGTGAAGTGTGAGAACCAGGTAGGATGTGTGTGAATCAGGCAGGATGTGTGTGATGTGTGAGAATCAGGCAGGATGTGTGTGATGTGTGAGAATCAGGTAGGATGTGTGTGATGTGTGAGAATCAGGCAGGATGTGTGTGATGTGTGAGAATCAGGCAGGATGTGTGTGATGTGTGAGAATCAGGTAGGATGTGTGTGATGTGTGAGAATCAGGTAGGATGTGTGTGATGTGTGAGAATCAGGCAGGATGTGTGTGATGTGTGAGAATCAGGCAGGATGTGTGTGATGTGTGAGAATCAGGCAGGATGTGTGTGATGTGTGAGAATCAGGCAGGATGTGTGTGATGTGTGAGAATCAGGCAGGATGTGTGTGATGTGTGAGAATCAGGTAGGATGTGTGTGATGTGTGAGAATCAGGTAGGATGTGTGTGATGTGTGAGAATCAGGTAGGATGTGTGTGATGTGTGAGAATCAGGTAGGATGTGTGTGATGTGTCAGAATCAGGTAGGATGTGTGTGATGTGTGAGAATCAGGTCGAATGTGTGCGAATCAGGCAGGATGTGTGTGATGTGTGAGAATCAGGCAGGATGTGTGTGATGTGTGAGAATCAGGCAGGATGTGTGTGATGTGTGAGAATCAGGTAGGATGTGTGTGATGTGTGAGAATCAGGCAGGATGTGTGTGATGTGTGAGAATCAGGTAGGATGTGTGTGATGTGTGAGAATCAGGCAGGATGTGTGTGATGTGTGAGAATCAGGTAGGATGTGTGTGATGTGTCAGAATCAGGTAGGATGTGTGTGATGTGTGAGAATCAGGTAGGATGTGTGTGATGTGTGAAAATCAAGCAGGATGTGTGTGATGTGTGAGAATCAGGCAGGATGTGTGTGATGTGTGAGAATCAGGTAGGATGTGTGTGATGTGTGAGAATCAGGCAGGATGTGTGTGATGTGTCAGAATCAGGTAGGATGTGTGTGATGTGTCAGAATCAGGTAGGATGTGTGTGATGTGTCAGAATCAGGTAGGATGTGTGTGATGTGTCAGAATCAGGTAGGATGTGTGTGATGTTTCAGAATCAGGTAGAATGTGTGTGATGTGTGTGAACCAGGTAGGATGTGTGTGATGTGTGAGAACCAGACAGGATGTGTGTGAAGTGTGAGAACCAGACAGTATGTGTGTGAAGTGTGAGAACCAGACAGGATGTGTGTGAAGTGTGAGAACCAGGTAGGATGTGTGAGAAGTGTGAGAACCAGGTAGGATGTGTGAGAAGTGTGAAAACCAAGCAGGATGTGTGTGATGTGTGAGAACCAGACAGGATGTGTGTGAAGTGTGAGAACCAGGTAGGATGTGTGAGAAGTGTGAAAACCAAGCAGGATGTGTGTGATGTGTGAGAACCAGACAGGATGTGTGCGAAGTGTGAGAACCAGACAGGATGTGTGTGAAGTGTGAGAACCAGGTAGGATGTGTGAGAAGTGTGAGAACCAGACAGGATGTGTGTGATGTGTGAGAACCAGACAGGATGTGTGTGAAGTGTGTGAACCAGACAGGATGTGTGTGAAGTGTGAGAACCAGACAGGATGTGTGTGAAGTGTGTGAACCAGACAGGATGTGTGTGAAGTGTGAGAACCAGACAGGATGTGTGTGAAGTGTGAGAACCAGACAGGATGTGTGTGAAGTGTGAGAACCAGACAGGATGTGTGTGAAGTGTGAGAACCAGACAGGATGTGTGTGAAGTGTGAGAAGCAGGCACGATGTGTGTGAAGTGTGAGAACCAGACAGGATGTGTGTGAAGTGTGAGAACCAGACAGGATGTGTGTGAAGTGTGAGAACCAGACAGGATGTGTGTGAAGTGTGAGAAGCAGGCACGATGTGTGTGAAGTGTTAGAATCAGGCAGGATGTGTGTGAATTGTGAGAACCAGGCAGGATGTGTGGCACCAAAACCATGTATCTTGTGCGACAGAGCGACCAGTGATACCCCTATTCTATTGGAGATAGCTGCTAACTGTGGCACACCTCGGTCCGGCCGAGTAAGGAATTCAACTGTTAATGTCCCCCCGGACGCCCTTGTTTATGTTGACATTGTGAAGAAGAACCGTTTAACACTTTCCGTACGTTTCCACGCACCATGCGCCATCCCGATTACGGTCATGTACGTCTAGCCGCACAGTGCGTCACCCTCAACGTAATTACTGTAAACCGCCATCAAGCCCTCATGTGGGAAACAACAGGTAAGAGAAAAAGAGGAAGACCCAGGGAGACACTGAGAAGAACATTGATGAGAGAGGCAAGAGCAGCAGGATTCGGCTCCCTCAATGAGATACAGCTGCTTGCACTGAACAGAGACAGATGGCGAGTTTTGATAAAATATCTTTAAAATAAAACTGCTACAATAAAAATTCAGATAGAAGAAGGTGTATCTTGGTCTACGCCCTATGGGCCGGCTACGGCTCGAAAGATCAATAGATAGATAGAAACCGTCATCAAACCATATTCTTCTTACATGTCTTGTATCATCTTGGTATTGGTGAAGTCTAATTCCTTGTTTAATTATCTAAACATTCATATGTTATATGTTATATGTTATATGTTATAAATATAAACATGTAGATTAATTTTTAAAAACATGAACAAATTTGTCTCTGAAATCTCTACCGCTAAATTATAATAATCTTCCGTGCTGAAAGAGTTAAAGAAAGAATGTGTTCATTATTAAAACCACTTCTTATTTCAGAAAAAGATGGCGCTGTAGGGTTAATGTGATCTGGTAGTTATTGTTGTTTAGTGAACATGTGTTGGTGACGTCATTGTACTAGGCTTTATCAGTTGAGGTGGCCAGTTCTCTTCCTCGCTGACTTTCCCTCCCAAATAATATCTCTGGTAGCCATTTAAAGGGGCAGGGTGGACTCAGGGAGCCTTGTAGATTGACAAGAAAATGTTGGTCAACTGGGGTTTGAACCCAAACCTTGAGGTGGGCAGGCGAGTGCTCTAAACAGAACGCCACTACGATCTCAACTTTTGCTGTCAATTATAAATAAGATAATCGGCTCCCTCAATGAGATAGAGCTGCTTGCACAGAATAGATACACATGACGAGATTTGATCAAATATCTTTAGAATGATTCAAAGCTGCTAGAATAAAAATTTAGATAAGAGAAAGAGTATCCGGGTCTATGCCCTATGGGCCGGCTACGGTTCGAAAGGTCAATATATAGATAGACAGACAGACAGACAGACAGACAGTCAGACAGACAGATATATAGATAGAATCGAAAAAGTTGACAATTCATTTCTACTTTCTTCTTCTCTCCTTGCACATTTCATTTAACCGTCGAGTGGCAGTTATAATTTGCGGTCTTTTGCTCTTCTGTTGGCCTCTCCTGCTGTCATGCTTCCTAGTGTTTCTAGTATTTCATTTATCCATCTTTTTGGTGGTCGGGCCTTGGGTCTGGTGTTCTCGTAACGTTTATTGAATTATCATTGTGTTGTGTTTTGATCTTTCTGTCTTATCACGTGACCAAACCATTTTATCTGTTGTTTCTTTATGTGTTCTATGGCGGGGTTATTCCTAGCTTTTTTCTCAGTTCTTCATTTCTGATCTTATCTCTTATGCTGTTTCCTATCATTCGTTGCAGTTTGATAACACTATTTTTTTCCCCCCATTTTGGTATGATGATGGTTTGTTGCCAATCTTCTGGAGCGGTCTGTTCTTGCCATGCTGCATTGAATGTTCTGTGCAGCCATGCAACTCCTGTTTCTCCTGCTGCTACTATAATTTCTTTTGGTATGTGTCTATCCATGGTTATTTTTTATTTCTTGGTGCATATTTTTTATTACTTCTTTGATTTCTTCTTTTAAGATTTTGAGGTCAGTGTTTGTGTGATTGGTAGTTGGTGCCATGTTCAACATTTCTTTGAAATTGCCTTCCCATCTCTGTTCCATATGTTGGTTATTTGATCCTGGCCGCTCTTCTTTGTCAGTTTAAGAGTTCAGTTAGATCGTGGTTCTTTTTTCTCGCTGTTGTTTCTTTTACTGCCTTTGTAAAACTCTCTGGTGGATGTTTTGAAATCCCTGCTCATCTTTTATCCTAATTTTGTCCAGATGTTTTGCTTAGCTTCTTTGATCAAAATTTTAATTTTTCTTTCACAACGAAGTTATATTTCTCATATTCTTTCCCAACTAAGGTATATTTCTCATATTCTTTCCCAACTAAGGTATATTTCTCATATTCTTTCCCAACTAAGGTATATTTCTCATATTCTTTCCCAACTAAGGTATATTTCTCATATTCTTTCCCAACTAAGGTATATTTCTCATATTCTTTCCCAACTAAGGTATATTTCTCATATTCTTTCCCAACTAAGGTATATTTCTCATATTCTTTCCCAACTAAGGTATATTTCTCATATTCATTCCCAACTAAGGTATATTTCTCATATTCTTTCCCAACTAAGGTATATTTCTCATATTCTTTCCCAACTAAGGTATATTTCTCATATTCATTCCCAACTAAGGTATATTTCTCATATTCATTCCCAACGAAGGTATATTTCTCATATTCTTTCCCAACTAAGGTATATTTCTCATACTCTTTCACAACTAAGGTATATTTCTCATATTCTTTCCCAACTAAGGTATATTTCTCATATTCTTTCCCAACTAAGGTATATTTCTCATATTCTTTCCCAACTAAGGTATATTTCTCATATTCTTTCCCAACTAAGGTATATTTCTCATATTCTTTCCCAACTAAGGTATATTTCTCATATTCTTTCCCAACTAAGGTATATTTCTCATATTCTTTCCCAACTAAGGTATATTTCTCATATTCTTTCCCAACTAAGGTATATTTTTCATATTCTTTCCCAACTAAGGTATATTTCTCATATTCATTCCCAACTAAGGTATATTTCTCATATTATTTCCCAACTAAGGTATATTTCTCATATTCTTTCCCAACTAAGGTATATTTCTCATATTCATTCCCAACTAAGGTATATTTCTCATATTCATTCCCAACGAAGGTATATTTCTCATATTCTTTCCCAACTAAGGTATATTTCTCATACTCTTTCACAACTAAGGTATATTTCTCATATTCTTTCCCAACTAAGTTATATTTCTCATATTCTTTCCCAACTAAGGTATATTTCTCATATTCTTTCCCAACTAAGGTATATTTCTCATATTCTTCTTGGTTATTCTTCTACCTCCAATCTTTCAATAGTTTTTTTTTCTTTTACTGCTTCTGTGGTTCCATTGTTCCACCATGGGTTTTTTTTTTGCCTTAATTACGTTCTACATACTGTTTTTGAGATGTCGATTACAGTTTTCTTAAACTGTCTCCACTCTTCTTCTACTGTGCTTACTTCGTTGGGAGGGGTGGGGGGTGGGGGGGGTGGGGGGGGGGGGGGTTCTTGAATGAATCTTTTTGTTCTTCTTCGAGAGTTTTCCTTGATTTTTAATTATTTTATAGATTTTTAATGTCTCTTCTTTTTGCTTCTTATGTTTGCTTGTGTACCTACTTTTTGTTTCTGAATGCCTGAGTGTGGTTATCGCCCGTTAGTGAATATAATTAATCAACCTGTGCAACATTTGCATCAAAAGTACCACAGAGAAATATTTCTTGATGGTGCTCGCTGCCACACGTTCTCCTGATGGTGCTCGCTGCCACACGTTCTCCTGATGGTGCTCGCTGCCACACGTTCTCCTGATGGTGCTCGCTGCCACACGTTCTCCTGATGGTGCTCGCTGCCACACGTTCTCCTGATGGTGCTCGCTGCCACACGTTCTCCTGTCTATTTCATGTTGCTGTTTGACCACTATCGTTTATGAATAGTAAAGAACATTCGCGATTTAAAAAAAAATATTAACTAACATTAACAAATAACTGATATTATCATTCATTATCGACTATTAACGAAAGTAACGTATATTAAGAACATTAACTAATATTAACGAAAATTCATAAATATCAAATAGAATTAATTAATGTTAACTAACATTAACGAATATTTAATAATACTAGCTAACTTAATTAATATTAACGAACATAAATATTAAACACTTTCACAAATGTTAACGAAAATGAACTAATTTTAAATTATTTTATTATAATATGAACAAATATTAAGAACATTAACTAACAATAAGCAATATGAACAAATATTAAGAATAATAACGAATGTTAAGAAGAAGACGAAAGCATATAGAAAAAAAAAGAGGACAGGGAAAACAATGCGATGAAGAGAAAAGACGAAAAAGTGGAAGATGAATGAAAGGCTAGCTATTGTTATGCTCGTTTTCTTGCCAATTCCCCACATGAGTAGAGGCATTAGCAGCAGTCACAGGGGAAATGTCTTAAGCGAAAAGCGCATCCCAGGCTTCACAAACATTCTGGCGAGCTAATCTCCGCCTCGGCCGCTCTCATGACACGCCGTCGACAACTGACCACGAGGTTATCAACAAGCACTTGTCACTGATCTCTGCTCGAGGCTGGTTAAGTGGCCCTCTAATTAAAGTAGACATCCGAGGGCAAGCAGATGAAAGGTGCAGTTAGACAGACTGCTTCCGTCATCCTGGACTGGCTGAAGAGCTGATGGATGTGGTCCCAGTCTATCTGATTAGCGATGGTGATGATCGAAACTTGGATTGCCGGACAATCCGGGCCTTTTTCCCTCTGGAATCGTTATTCAAATTTGTTTACAAAAACAGACGAGTTTTTTTGGAGATTTGAAAGGGGCATCACTCTGATATATTCTGGAGGTTTCCGTAATATGGAAGTAGCAAATGCTGGACTGTAGCGTATTGGTGTACTTCGTGTACCTAAGTACGATGTTCACTTAGGGAAAAGTTTGTTACAAAAAATAATCTGACTGGGTAACCCAATACACATTTATTTGATAATTTTGAAATGTTCAAGAAATCATCTAAGTGGTAGTTATCGTCTTGGCAGACAGCAAGCAATCATGATACAGTCAGTAGTTTGGTAAAAATATTAGTGTTTTATGCTGTATGTTGTTTTACTGAACAGCTTCTCTCGTGACTGAATCTGCCAATAATGGACAGACCGATAGATCCGACCGCAGATAGAGCAAGATGTATTTGTGGAGCCTGTCCTCGTCTCCTTTCTCCTGGCGCCTTTTGTCTTCTGAATTTGATATCAGAGAATATCCTAGAACTGCCTGGAATATTGCTGTGCCGTTTTTTTTTTATTTTTGTTCTCCATGTGCTACGATCTGAGTACCAGACTTTCTCAGATTCTTTCGCTGATAGTGAACACTTTCAGAGGAAACACACATCAATGTATATCTCAGAACACAACTAGGGGAACACGGCGCTCATTTTTTGTTTAAGAATTGAAGTAATAGCGTAACTGTAAGTGAGATACATTTATTTATTGGAGGATTTGAGATGTGATACCACCGGAGACCGGAGACATTGATTTGTTGAAGGATTCAACCCAAGATATCAGTGCAAGATCTGACGTCATCATGTGACTGATGCTTCTGCAGCGTCTACACATTCTTGTTGACGCTAAGGCGGAAAAGATATGTGACGTCTTTGTGGCGTAACAGTGGGGGGGGGGGGAGAAGTTTAACAAGGTATTGTTGTTGCGTTCGCCAGCTTTCAACTCTGACGAAGTCCCTAGAGACTAGACCTGGATTTTGCGTGCCATTTTTCCCTGGCAGCCGTGTGCACAGAGGTCCCTCGCCGCACAGGCAGATAACTCTGACTTCGGAGGTACTCATGTTTTTTTTCCGTCGATGAGTAACTGACGTGTCAAGCCGGGCCTCGCTGCTGAGACCAGGGGTGGTTGTCGCAGAGAGAAGTCATAAATAAAAATCCCAACCTGAATAAAATGCTGGTTGAAATCGGATGCACCGGGTCACTGGCGCAGAACACAGTGCAACGTTTTAACAGGTGTTCAATCAGAGTGGATCTGGCAGACTCTAATTGTGATGTTCTATCTGTGGGGGCGATCAACACACTTAACCTGACAGCTGACTTCATGTGAGAGTCTGGAATCCTACTCTGACTGAGTCCCGATCGCAGAGAGAGAGAGAGAGAGAGAGAGAGAGAGAGAGAGAGAGAGAGAGAGAGATTATTGCCAGATCAAGTTGAACCTGTTGGTGTGTGAGTTGCCCCCCCCCCAACATCAAGTTGAACCTGTTGGTGTGTGAGTTGCCCCCCCCCCCCCAACATCAAGTTGAACCTGTTGGTGTGTGAGTTGCCCCCCCCCCAATATCAAGTTGAACCTGTTGGTGTGTGAGTTGCCCCCCCCCAACATCAAGTTGAACCTGTTGGTGTGTGAGTTGCCCCCCCCATCAACATCAAGTTGAACCTGTTGGTGTGTGAGTTGCCCCCCCCCCCCAACATCAAGTTGAACCTGTTGGTGTGTGAGTTGCCCCCCCCCCCCAACATCAAGTTGAACCTGTTGGTGTGTGAGTTGCCCCCCCCCCCCCACATCAAGTTGAACCTGTTGGTGTACAATTTTCCCGTTAAAAAAAACCACGTGGTCTCAACAGGAGGAGTTTTCTGGATTTTCCACCAGCGACGTCGTGTAGGCGTGACCAGTGACGTGTGACGTGCCTACAGATAATTCCTCTTTGTTGCCGACAATTTGTCCTGGGATATGATGGTCTACATTATAAACTGCGGCCCCCGTTTTGAGCTTCTACAACTTGGCAGGACATCAATGACAGATGAAAACTATCTTCTGACTGAGAAAAGTCAAGTGAGCACAGCTTCTATGACAAGAAGGAAAAGACACATGAGAGGAAGATTTCGTCTCACAGGATCTGTTGATGGTCCCGTCTAGTGCGAGAATGTGTTGTGTTGTGCAGGGGGCAAGGCGCGGCCAAGTGTTGCGGTGAGAAAACAGTTTGACTGCCACCGAGCTCATGATAAGGAAGACAGAAGTGGTGGAGAGAGTGTCATAGAAAGAGAGAGAAAGAGAGTGAGAAAGAAAGAAAAAACACTATCACGGCAGAGTATTAAGATAAAACAAATGGCGTATGTATCGCGTCCCAATTTCTTAGTTTGTCCAGAAATGTACAACTTGGGCCTAATTTTACTTCCGGTGTTTTATGTTGATTTGTTGGTTTAGGCTTTTGTCGGTCTTGTAGAAGATTTTATAGTTTGCTTACATCAATTACAGGTAGTTGTAGAAGATTTTATTGTTTTCTTACATCAACTACAGGTGGTTGTAGAACATTTTATAGTTTGCGTACATCAACTACAGATGGTTGTAGAACATTTTATAGTTTGCTTACATCAACTACAGGTAGTTGTAGAACATTTTATAGTTTACTTACATCAACTATAGGTAATTGTAGAACATTTTATAGTTTGCCTACATCAACTACAGGTGATTGTAGAACATTTTATAGTTTGCTTGCATCAACTACAGGTGATTGTAGAACATTTTATAGTTTGCTTACATCAACTACAGGTGGTTGTAGAACATGTTATAGTTTGCTTACATGAACTACAGGTGGTTGTAGAAGATTTTATAGTTTGCTTACATGAACTACAGATGGTTGTAGAAGATTTTATAGTTTGCTTACATGAACTACAGATGGTTGTAGAAGGTTTTATAGTTTGCTTACATCAACTACAGGTAGTTGTAGAACATTTTATTGTTTGCTTACATCAACTACAGGTGGTTGTAGAACATTTTATAGTTTGCTTACATGAACTACAGATGGTTGTAGAACATTTTATAGTTTGCTTCCATCAACTACAGGTGGTTGTAGAACATTTTATAGTTTGCTTACATCAACTACAGGTAGTTGTAGAATATTTTATAGTTTACTTACATCAACTACAGATGGTTGTAGAACATTTTATTGTTTACTTACATCAACTACAGATGGTTGTAGAACATTTTATTGTTTACTTACATCATCTACAGGTGATTGTAGAACATTCTACAACTTATTTACATCAACTATGGGTGTTGGAGAACATTCTACAGCTTACTTACATCAACTATAGGTGTTGGAGAACATTCTACAGCTTACTTAAATCAACTAAAGGTGTTGGAGAACATTCTACAGCTTACTTACATCAACTATAGGTGTTGGAGAACATTCTACATCTTACTTACACAACTATAGGTGTTGGAGAACATTCTACAGCTTACTTACATCAACTATAGGTGTTGGAGAACATTCTACAGCTTACTTACATCAACTATAGACGTTGTAGAGCAATCTATAGTTTCAAGTTTAGATCAATTGTGAATGTTGTGAATGTTGTGAATGTTGTGCATCTGCCTGTGATATTTTTCAGCGCCGCGCTGCAGTCTTCCTCTGTTGTTTCCATTCAGCTGCCAGTGTTGTTGTCTTTTCTCTGTACACTAAAGTTTTATGTCATTACCTCAACTGCCAGTGTTGTTATATTTTCTCTGTACACTAAAGTTTTATGTCATTACCTCAACTGCCAGTGTTGTTATCTTTTCTCTGTACACTAAAGTTTTATGTCACTACCTTAACTGCCAATGTTCTTGTCTTTTCTCTGTACAATAAAGTTTTATGTCATTACCTCAACTGTCAGTGTTGTCTTTTCTCTGTACAATAAAGTTTTATGTCATTGTCTCAACTGCCAGTGTTGTTATCTTTTCTCTGTACACTCAATTTTATTGTCATTATCTCAACTGCCAATGTTGTTGTCTTTTCTCTGTACAATAAAGTTGTATGTCATTGTCTCAACTGCCAGTGTTGTTATCTTTTCTCTCTACACTAAAGTTTTATGTCATTACCTCAACTGCCAGTGTTATCTTTTCTCTGTACACTAAAGTTTTATGTCATTGTCTCAACTGCCAGTGTTGTTATCTTTTCTCTCTACACTAAAGTTTTATGTCATTACCTCAACTGCCAATGTTGTTATCTTTTCTCTGTACACTAAAGTTTTATGTCATTACCTCAACTGTCAGTGTTGTTATCTTTTCTCTGTACACTAAAGTTTTATGTCATTACCTCAACTGCCAGTGTTGTTATCTTTTCTCTGTACACTAAAGTTTTATATCATTGTCTCAACTGCCAGTGTTGTTATCTTTTCTCTCTACACTAAAGTTTTATATCATTGTCTCAACTGCCAGTGTTGTTATCTTTTCTCTGTACACTAAAGTTTTATATCATTGTCTCAACTGCCAATGTTGTTATCTTTTTCTCTGTACACTTAAGTTTTATATCATTGTCTCAACTGCCAGTGTTGTTATCTTTTCTCTGTACACTAAAGTTTTATGTCATTGCCTCAACTGCCAATGTTGTTGTCCTTTCTCTGTACACTAAAGTTTTATGTCATTGCCTCAACTGCCAGTGTTGTTGTCTTTTCTCTGTACACTAATGTTTTATGTCATTACCTCAACTGCCAATATTGTTGTCTTTTCTCTGTACACTAAATTTTAATGTCATTGTCTCAACTGGGAGTGTTGTTATCTTTTCTCTGTACACTAAAGTTTTATGTCATGTTCGCAACTGCCAGTGTTGTTGTCTTTTCTCTGTACACTAATGTTTTATGTCATTACCTCAACTGCGTGTGTTCTTGTTTGTATTTATGTAGACCCAATTAGTGTCATTGATTTGATGGTACAAAACGATTTCAAGGCCATGAATGAACTTCGTCGTACTGACCAGGTCACCTGAGATAAGTTTCCAAGGACACAGGACAAGACTTTAGCACAATGATCGTCACTGTAACACCTGCTAAGGTCAATTATTTCATCTTTACGGGCATATTATACATTTCATCTATTTTAACAAAGGCTGGAAGTTTGAAGCATTATAGTCCTGGCAGAAAAACACAACTTATACTTTTGTTTACATTTTCAACAACCAAAGTTTTAACTTTTCATAAACATAAACACAGAAGCCAATGGTCTAAATTTCGCATCCAATAAAATAGAGTGTTCTATTTTATCTACCACTAGATGAAGGCATGTCTGGGGTGGAGTAACAAATTCACTTGCAAACAGAATATTCTTGATGACCTATCTTAGCGTTCAATGCTACAACCTTGTTTCTATCGTTGTGTTATACCACTTTATGGTAATACTTTGTTCTACCACTTTGTGGTAATACTTTGTTCTACCACTTTATGGTAATACTTTGTTCTACCACTTTATGGTAATACTTTGTTCTACCACTTTATGGTAATACTTTGTTCTACCACTTTGTGGTGATACTTTGTTCTACCACTTTATGGTAATACTTTGTTCTACCACTTTGTGGTGATACTTTGTTCTACCACTTTATGGTAATACTTTGTTCTACCACTTTATGGTAATACTTTGTTCTACCACTTTGTGGTAATATTTTGTTCTACCACTTTATGGTAATAATTTGTTCTACCACTTTGTGGTAATACTTTGTTCTACCGCTTTATGGTAATACTTTGGTCTACCATTTTGTGGTAATACTTTGTTCTACCACTTTATGGTAATACTTTGTTCTACCACTTTATGGTAATACTTTGTTCTACCACTTTGTGGTAATATTTTGTTCTACCACTTTATGGTAATAATTTGTTCTACCACTTTGTGGTAATACTTTGTTCTACCGCTTTATGGTAATACTTTGGTCTACCATTTTGTGGTAATACTTTGTTCTACCACTTTGTGGTAATACTTTGTTCTATCACTTTCTTGTAATACTTTGTTCTACAAATTTGTGGTAATACTTTGTTCTACCAATTTGTTCTACCACTTTGTGGTAATACTTTGTTCTACCGCTTTGTGGTAATAATTTGTTCTACCACTTTGTGGTAATACTTTATTCTACCACTTTGTGGGAATACTTTGTTCTATCACTTTCTTGTAATACTTTGTTCTACAAATTTGTGGTAATACTTTGTTCTACCAATTTGTTCTACCACTTTGTGGTAATACTTTGTTCTACCACTTTGTGGTAATACTTTGTTCTACCACTTTGTGGTAATACTTTGTTCTACCACTTTATGGTAATACTTTGTTCTACCAATTTGTGGTAATACTTTGTTCTACCACTTTATGGTAATACTTTGTTCTACCAATTTGTGGTAATACTTTGTTCTACCACTTTATGGTAATACTTTGTTCTACCACTTTATGGTAATACTTTGTTCTACCGCTTTGTGGTAATACTTTGTTCTACCACTTTGTGGTAATACTTTGTTCTACCACTTTGTGGTAATACTTTGTTCTACCGCTTTGTGGTAATACTTTGTTCTACCACTTTGTGGTAATACTTTGTTCGTTCTACCACTTTGTGGTAATACTTTGTTCTACCACTTTATGGTTATACTTTGGTCTACCAATTTGTGGTAATACTTCGTTCTACCACTTTGTGGTAATACTTTGTTCTACCGCTTTATGGTAATACTTTGGTCTACCAATTTGTGGTAATACTTTGTTCTACCAATTAGTTCTACCAATTTGTTCTACCACTTTGTGGTAATACTTTGTTCTACCACCTTCTTGTAATACTTTGTTCTACAAAGTTGTGGTATACTTTGTTCTACCAATTTGTTCTACCACTTTGTGGTAATACTTTGTTCTATCACTTTGTGGTAATACTTTGTTCTACCACTTTGTGGTAATACTTTGTTCTACCGCTTTGTTCTACCACTTTGTGGTAATACTTTGTTCTACCACTTTGTGGTAATACTTTATTCTACCACTTTGTGGTAATACTTTGTTCTACCACTTTGTGGTAATACTTTGTTCTACCAATTTGTTCTACCCCTTTGTGGTAATACTTTGTTCTACCACTTTGTGGTAATACTTTATTCTACCACTTTATGGTAATACTTTGGTCTACCAATTTGTGGTAATACTTTGTTCTACCGCTTTATGGTAATACTTTGTTCTACCACTTTGTGGTAATACTTTGTTCTATCACTTTGTGGTAATACTTTGTTCTACCACTTTGTGGTAATACTTTGTTCTACCACTTTATGGTAATACTTTGGTCTACCAATTTGTGGTAATACTTTGTTCTACCACTTTGTGGTAATACTTTGTTCTACCGCTTTATGGTAATACTTTGGTCTACCAATTTGTGGTAATACTTTGTTCTACCAATTAGTTCTACCAATTTGTTCTACCACTTAATGGTAATACTTTGTTCTACCACCTTCTTGTAATACTTTGTTCTACAAAGTTAAGGTAATACTTTGTTCTACCAATTTGTTCTACCACTTTGTGGTAATATTTTGTTGCTATCACTTTGTGGTAATACTTTGTTCTACCACTTTGTGGTAATACTTTGTTCTACCGCTTTGTTCTACCACTTTGTGGTAATACTTTGTTCTACCACTTTGTAGTAATACTTTGTTCTACCACTTTGTGGTAATACTTTGTTCTACCACTTTGTGGTAATACTTTGTTCTACCAATTTGTTCTACCCCTTTGTGGTAATGCTTTGTTCTACCACTTTGTGGTAATACTTTGTTCTACCGCTTTGTTCTACCGCTTTGTGGTAGTACTTTGTTCTAACACTTTGTTCTACCACTTTGTTCTACCACTTTGTTCTATCTCTTTGTGGTAATACTTTGTTCTACCACCTTGTTCTACCACTTTGTTCTAACACATTGTTCTACTACTTTGTTCTTAACTTTGTTCTAACACATTGTTCTACCACTTTGTTCTACCACTGTGTTCTACCACTGTGTTCTACCACTGAGTTCTACCACTGTGTTCTACTACTTTGTTCTACCATTTTGTTCTAACACTGTGTTCTACCATTTTTTTCTGCCACCTTGTTCTACCACTTTGTTCTACCACTTTGTTCTACCACTTTGTTCTACCACTTTGTTCTACCACTTTGTTCTACCACTTTGTTCTGCCACCTTGTTCTACCACTTTGTTCTACCACTTTGTTCTACCACCTTGTTCTACCACTTTGTTCTACCACTTTGTTCTACCACTTTGTTCTACCACCTTGTTCTACCACTTTGTTCTACCACTTTGTGGTAATACTTTGTTCTATCACTTTGTGGTAATACTTTGTTCTACCACTTTGTGGTAATACTTTGTTCTACCGCTTTGTTCTACCACTTTGTGGTAATACTTTGTTCTACCACTTTGTGGTAATACTTTATTCTACCACTTTGTGGTAATACTTTGTTCTACCACTTTGTGGTAATACTTTGTTCTACCAATTTGTTCTACCCCTTTGTGGTAATACTTTGTTCTACCACTTTGTGGTAATACTTTATTCTACCACTTTATGGTAATACTTTGGTCTACCAATTTGTGGTAATACTTTGTTCTACCGCTTTATGGTAATACTTTGTTCTACCACTTTGTGGTAATACTTTGTTCTATCACTTTGTGGTAATACTTTGTTCTACCACTTTGTGGTAATACTTTGTTCTACCACTTTATGGTAATACTTTGGTCTACCAATTTGTGGTAATACTTTGTTCTACCACTTTGTGGTAATACTTTGTTCTACCGCTTTATGGTAATACTTTGGTCTACCAATTTGTGGTAATACTTTGTTCTACCAATTAGTTCTACCAATTTGTTCTACCACTTAATGGTAATACTTTGTTCTACCGCCTTCTTGTAATACTTTGTTCTACAAAGTTAAGGTAATACTTTGTTCTACCAATTTGTTCTACCACTTTGTGGTAATATTTTGTTGCTATCACTTTGTGGTAATACTTTGTTCTACCACTTTGTGGTAATACTTTGTTCTACCGCTTTGTTCTACCACTTTGTGGTAATACTTTGTTCTACCACTTTGTAGTAATACTTTGTTCTACCACTTTGTGGTAATACTTTGTTCTACCACTTTGTGGTAATACTTTGTTCTACCAATTTGTTCTACCCCTTTGTGGTAATGCTTTGTTCTACCACTTTGTGGTAATACTTTGTTCTACCGCTTTGTTCTACCGCTTTGTGGTAGTACTTTGTTCTAACACTTTGTTCTACCACTTTGTTCTACCACTTTGTTCTATCTCTTTGTGGTAATACTTTGTTCTACCACCTTGTTCTACCACTTTGTTCTAACACATTGTTCTACTACTTTGTTCTTAACTTTGTTCTAACACATTGTTCTACCACTTTGTTCTACCACTGTGTTCTACCACTGTGTTCTACCACTGAGTTCTACCACTGTGTTCTACTACTTTGTTCTACCATTTTGTTCTAACACTGTGTTCTACCATTTTTTTCTGCCACCTTGTTCTACCACTTTGTTCTACCACTTTGTTCTACCACTTTGTTCTACCACTTTGTTCTACCACTTTGTTCTACCACTTTGTTCTGCCACCTTGTTCTACCACTTTGTTCTACCACTTTGTTCTACCACCTTGTTCTACCACTTTGTTCTACCACTTTGTTCTACCACTTTGTTCTACCACCTTGTTCTACCACTTTGTTCTACCACTTTGTTCTGCCACCTTGTTCTACCACTTTGTTCTACCACTTTGTTCTGACACTTTGTTCTACCACTTTGTTCTACCACTTTGTTCTACCACTTTGTTCTACCACTTTGTTCTGCCACCTTGTTCTACCACTTTGTTCTACCACTTTGTTCTTCCACTTTGTTCTAACGTCTTGTTCTACCACTTTGCTCTACCACTTTGTTCTACCACTTTGCTCTACCACTTTGTTCTACCACTTTGCTCTACCACTTTGTTCTACCACTTTGTTCTGCCACTTTGTTCTACCACTTTGTTCTACCACTTTGTTTTAACACATTGTTCTACAACTTTGTTCTATCACTTTGTTGTACCACTTTTGTTCTAACACATTGTTCTAACACATTGTTCTACAACTTTGTTCTGCAACTTTGTTATACCACTTTGTTCTGACACTTTGTTCTACCACTTTGTTCTAACACATTGTTCTAACACATTGTTCTACAACTTTGTTCTACAACTTTGTTCCATCACTTTTGTTCTAACACATTGTTCTACCACTTTGTTCTACAACTTTGTTATACCACTTTGTTCTGACACTTTGTTCTACCACTTTGTTCTGACACTTTGTTCTACCACATTGTTCTATAACTTTGTTCTACCACTTTGTTCTGACACTTTGTTCTACCACTTTGTTCTGACACTGTTCTACCACTTTTTTCTGACACTTTGTTCTACCACATTGTTCTATAACTTTATTCTACCATTTTGTTCTACCACATTGTTCTATAACTTTGTTCTACCACTTTGTTCTGACACTTTGTTCTACCACATTGTTCTATAACTTTGTTCTAACACATCGTTCTACCACTTTGTTCTACCACATTGTTCTACAACTTTGTTCTACCACTTTGTTCTACCACTTTGTTCTACTACTTTGTTCTGACACTTTGTTCTAACATATTGTTCTACCACTTTGTCCTACCACTTTGTTCTGACACATTGTTCTACAACTTTGTTCTACCACTTTGTTCTACCACTTTGTTCTTCTACATTTTTCTACCACATTGTTCTACCACATTGTTCTACCACTTTTTTCTACCACTTTGTTCTGACACTTTGTTCTGACACTTTGTTCTGACTCTTTGTTCTACCACTTTGTTCTGACACTTTGTTCTACCATATTGTTCTATAACTTTGTTCTACCACTTTGTTCTGACACTTTGTTCTACCACTTTGTTCTACTACTTTGTTCTACCACTTTGTTCTAACACATTGTTCTACCACTTTGTTCTACCACATTGTTCTACCACTTTGTTCTACCACTTTGTTCTACCACTTTGTTCTACCACTTTGTTCAACCACATTGTTCTACCACTTTTTTCTACCACATTGTTCTACATCTTTGTTCTACCACTTTGTTCTACCACTTTGTTCTACCACTTTGTTCTACAACTTTGTTCTAACACATCGTGCTACCACTTTGTTCTACCACATTGTTCTACAACTTTGTTCTACCACTTTGTTCTACCACTTTGTTCTACCACTTTGTTCTACCACTTTTTTCTAACACATTGTTCTACCACTTTGTTCTACCACATTGTTCTACAACTTTGTTCTACCACTTTGTTCTACCACTTTGTTCTACCACTTTGTTCTACCACTTTGTTCTACCACTTTGTTCTACCACTTTTTTCTAACACATTGTTTTACCACTTTGTTCTACCACTTTTTTCTAACACATTGTTCTACAACTTTGTTCTGACACTTTGTTCTACCACTTTGCTAACACAATCTCTATAAACAACCAATTATTGAACACAAATGACTTGACATTCCCAGTTCTACCACTTTGCTAACACAATCTCTATAAACAACCAATTATTGAACACAAATGACTTGACATTCTCAATGGAAGAATTCAGTGGGGAAGCACAGTTGAGATTAGATGATGGAAGAAAAGGATTGAGTTTCCGGGACGAAAAAACATGTCAAACATAATGACATAAAGTCCACTGTTTTGTCTGTTATAATATATCTTTCCTCTTTTCTTTCATTTATCCTGTTGTACTTTTAGCCGGTAGGTGCAGCAGGATTAAGTCAATGATGTGTTTTCTATCAAGGGCACTTTCTGTGGCTTGGCACATAATGATTGTATTGTTGTATTATGTCGTAGATTCCCTCAATCCATCTTCTTCTTGGTCTGCCTCTATATTCTTGGTTGAAATTGTAATATCTAAGCGTGGGTAATTATTGCCAGTGATAATGCTGAGCGATGAAGTTAACGAGCTCGGCTAAAGAGAAAATCAGAAATGGAAAGCTCCAATTATACAAAGTCTGAGAAACTGATTGGGACCGAGCATCGCTGGAGAGTCCTGCCAATGAGGAGACAAGCGAATCATGAACGTTTAATTTGAAGTAAAAATCGAAAGATAAGTGACACTTGAGCTGCAACGTCGGGGTTAGTAGATGATGAGTGCAAGAGGAAGTAGCGCAACTTGCACGTACACAAACACATACTCGTGTTATTGTTAATGACCACACCCGCTGTGGCAGCTTGACTTCTTTCGGTGTCTGTTATCAGAGATCACAAGAGGGCATCGAGGGTTTTTAAGAAAATTGCTCGAAAATAGGATAGTACTTGTAAATGTAAGGAGCAGACAAAATCAATGTCTGTGAGATGATAGTTGGCAAGAAGATAGTAAGGTTGATATGATGATGAACTCAGGTAGAATCAATGTCTGTGAGATGATAGTTGGCAAGAAGATAGTAAGGTTGATATGATGATGAACTCAGGTAGAATCAATGTCTGTGGGATGATAATTGGCAAGAAGATATGAAAAAACAAATATACACCAAACAGCAAAAACATAAACTGAGAGAGACAAGATAACTATGAGGTTTCAAGGAAGTCATCCTACATGGATAGATCGAAGATACAAATAATCTCAGTGATAGCATGCCGGTGTTTGCTGGTGGATACTATAGGTCTTAGAGAGGTAAACACAATGTTTGGAGTGAGGTAGAGAGCCATAAACACAATGCTATGAGTGAGGTAGACAGTCATAAAGACAGTGCTATGAGTGAGGTAGAGAGTCATAAACACAATGCTATGAATGAGGTAGAGAGCCATAAAGACAATGCTATGAGTGAGGTAGGGAGCCATAAAGACAATGCTATGAATGATGTAGAGAGCCATAAACACAATGCTATGAGTGAGGTAGAGAGCCATAAAGACAATGCTATGAGTGAGGTAGAGAGTCATAAACACAATGGTATGAGTGAGGTAGAGAGCCATAAAGACAATGCTATGAGTGAAGTAGAGAGTCATAAACACAATGTTATGAGTGAGGTAGAGAGCCATAAAGACAATGCTATGAGTGAGGTAGAGGGCCGTGGACACAATGCTATGAGTGAGGTAGAGAGTCATAAACACAATGCTATGAATGAGGTAGAGAGCCATAAAGACAATGCCATGAGTGAGGTAGAGAGCCATAAACACAATGCTATGAGTGAGGTAGAGAGTCATAAACACAATGCTATGAGTGAGGTAGAGAATCAAAAACACAATTATATAAGTGAGGTAGAGAGCATGAACACAATGCTATGAGTGAGGTAGAGAGCCATAAACACAATGCTATGAGTGAGGTAGAGAATCAAAAACACAATTATATAAGTGAGGTAGAGAGCATGAACACAATGCTATGAGTGAGGTAGAGAGCCATAAACACAATGCTATGAGTGAGGTAGAGAATCAAAAACACAATTATATAAGTGAGGTAGAGAGCATGAACACAATGCTATGAGTGAAGTAGAGAGCCAAAAACACAATGCTATGAGTGAGTTAGGGAGCCGTGAATACAATGCTATGAGTGAGGCAGAGAGCCATAAACACAATGCTATGATTATGCTATAACGATCATGGAACAACAGCTGGATGGGAGGGGAAAGACTATGACTTTTGCTGATGATATTCTGGTATATCGACAGGGAAGAGACAGACGGGGAATCGCTTCCACAATGCAAGACGAACTCGTTCGCATTTCTTCCTGGTGTGGGGTATCAGGTGCCGTGGTTAATCCTAATGAAGAATCAGTTTCATGGTTCTCCCTTAACAATCATATCGTTAATACGACCACACCGGTAGTACGAATGGGAGCTGATGAGGTGACCAGGGACAAGTTGATGACATGCCTCGGAGTTAAGTTTGATCGCAGTCTGTGCTTTCGGGACCATGTCGACCATGTGATAACAAAATCCCGCAAAGGATTAGCCGCCTTGAAGGTCATTGCAGCTGCCAACATCGAGCAGAGGCTACTTACTTTTCTGTTCCAGGGATTAGTCCTCGCACCAATCGAGTATGCCCTGGCAATTGTTACTGTCAGTACGACTCAAATTGATAGACTGGAGAAAATACAAAATGAAGCTATGCGCATTATCCTGGGATGTACGAGGGACACTCCCTGTGTAGCAATGAGGTATCTTCTTGACTTTCCAACCATGGATGACAGAATCAAGATCTGGAGAGCACGAGCATACCTGAAGATTAGTACAGATACAGAGCATCCATTGCACCACGTGCTCAACACAGTGAAAGGGGCCAGACTTAAAAGAGGCAAATCATGGGTGGGCCGAGCAGAAGATGTCATCAAACAGGTCTGTGGGCTTACCAATATCAGCGTTGGTGAGGAGTGGATATAGGTGCCTACGTCATTCAAGGGGACTTTCTCGTGTATTGTCACACTCGACAGGAAAAGTAGGGAACAGAACCCGGTCGTGGTTAATGCCGAGGTCAACGGTCTCATCTGCGATAACACCGATGAGAAAGATGCAGTCATCTATACAGACGGATCTGTAAGACGACACCAAAGAAGTGCGTGGGCATTTACAGCACGCTCGGCAGGCAGAATAGTCAAGGAAGACAGTGGTGCATACGTCGTGACCACGAGTAGCATGACGATGGAGGCGGTGGCAGTGACCAAGGCATTCAAATGGTTAGAGTCACAAGACTACACCCACACATGTATACTGAGTGATTCGATGAGCATGATAAAAAAAGTGGAGGCGGGCTATGTACGCATGCAATGGGTAGAGTCGTTGCAGAAATGCAAAATACGTAAGGTCACCTTTGTCTATGTCCCTGGGCATGTGGGAGTACGGGGAAATGAAAGAGCGGACAGGTTGGCTAGCTGCGCTGTCATTGAGGACGGGCAACCAATGGATCGGGCGGACATCATCAATGCCCTCCGAGATGTGGGAAGAGCACAGAACTTCGACAAACACAGATCCACGTCACTTCTTCGGATGATGGAAATGGGGAGTTAAGATGGGCACAGCCAGAAATGAGAAACTTGGTGGCCGTGTGAGAAGACTTATCAACCAACATAGAACTGGAGTCGTCAGTCGCTGGACACTGTGGGAATTGCTGAGGAGGGGATCTGAGCACCTATGGAGTGCAATGATGATGACCCACAAATAACTCAATAACTCAAAAAACACAATGCTATGAGTGAAGTAGAGAGCCATAAACACAATGCTATGATTGTGGTAGAGAGCCATAAACAAAATGCTATGATTGTGGTAGAGAGCCATAAACACAATGGTATGAGTGAGGTAGAGAGCTATAAACACAATGCTAAGTGTGAGGTAGAGAGCTATAAACACAATGCTATGAGTGAGGTAGAGAGCTATAAACACAATGCTAAGTGTGAGGTAGAGAGCTATAAACACAATGTTAAGTGCGAGGTAGAGCGCTTTAAACACAATGCTATGAGTGAAGTAGAGAGCAGTGAACACAATGTTATGATTGTGGTAGAGAGCTATAAACACAATGCTATGAAGGAGGTAGAGAGCTATAAACACAATGCTAAGTGCGAGGTAGAGAGCTATAAACACAATGCTAAGTGTGAGGTAGAGAGCTATAAACACAATGCTAAGTGCGAGGTAGAGAGCTATAAACACAATGCTAAGTGTGAGGTAGAGAGCTATAAACACAATGCTAAGTGTGAGGTAGAGAGCTATAAACACAATGCTAAGTGTGAGGTAGAGAGCTATAAACACAATGCTAAGTGTGAGGTAGAGAGCTATAAACACAATGCTAAGTGTGAGGTAGAGAGCTATAAACACAATGCTAAGTGTGAGGTAGAGAGCTATAAACACAATGCTAAGTGTGAGGTAGAGAGCTATAAACACAATGCTAAGTGTGAGGTAGAGAGCCATGAACACAATGTAATGAATAAGGCCATTCAAAAGGAAGTGTTTCGAGGACCAAGGTTCCAAATGGTCATATCATCGATGGTACAGGTAGAACATCTCAGTCTGAGGATATAGGGTAGTCACGTGGTCTGGGGGGGGATAGAGTTTGTGAGCAATAAGAAAAGAGGAGGGAGCAGAAGAGACATGGGCGTATTGAACATGGCCTTGAAGGTCCTTAGAGGGGACATGACCCTGAAAGTCCTTAGAGCAGGTTGTGGATGGTGTTGTGGGAGTAGCCGACAAGTAGTGCCGGTTATGGTCCCCATTCCGCGGTGACAGGCAGAGAATCTCATGTACAGAGACAATGGATGTGATCTTCGACTAGTATAGTCACTGCCAGGAAGGAAAGGAATAGTAGAAAACTACCTTCTTAAATTGCCTGGAATAATCATGATAAACCGACAGTAGACAAACAAATGAAAAGACAGTTAGAGGCCACAGAGATGCGATTTCTCAGAAGAATGTTGAAAGTTCCCTGGACAGCTAAAAAGACCAATGAGGACATTCTCAAAGAGGCCAACACAAAAAGGGAGCTCATAAAAAGCATCAGAAAGAAACAATCAATATTTTTCGGGCAAAACATGAGAAGAGGAAAGGTGGAATACTTGGTTACAACTGGCAAAATAAAACGAAAGAGAGATCGCGAGCGACAGAGAGAGAGAGAATTAACTAGATAACTTGGTGCCATGGCATGGAAAACAGTCAACAACAGAACTGATACGATGCATTGTAGATAGAAGATTGTGGAAGGACATGATCGCCTACGCCAACGGGTATGGCACATGATGATGATACAACGTTAATCAATAGTTGAGAGATAATGACGAGATGGCGTCTGAGCTTGACGATATGAGAAATTAATCTACTTAAATGGGTTTCCATACAAGTTGAGATTGTTGACATGAGCCATTAGTCTACTTAAATGGGTTTCCATACAAGTTGAGATTGTTGACATGAGCAATTGGTCTACTTAAATGGGTTTCCATACAAGTTGAGATTGTTGACATGAGCCATTAGTCTACTTAAATGGGTTTCCATACAAGTTGAGATTGTTGACATGAGCAATTGGTCTACTTAAATGGGTTTCCATACAAGTTGAGATTGTTGACATGAGCAATTGGTCTACTTAAATGGGTTTCCATACAAGTTGAGATTGTTGACATGAGCCATTGGTCTACTTAAATGGGTTTCCATACAAGTTGAGATTTTTGACATGAGCCATTAGTCTACTTAAATGGGTTTCCATACAAGTTGAGATTATTGACATGCGCCATTAGTCTACTTAAATGGGTTTCCATACAAGTTGAGATTGTTGACATCAGCCATTAGTCTACTTAAATGGGTTTCCATACAAGTTGAGATCGTTGACATGAGCCATTAGTCTACTTAAATGGGTTTCCATACAAGTTGAGATTGTTGACATGAGCCATTAGTCTACTTAAATGGGTTTCCATACAAGTTGAGATTGTTGACATGAGCAATTGGTCTACTTAAATGGGTTTCCATACAAGTTGAGATTGTTGACATGAGCCATTAGTCTACTTAAATGGGTTTCCATACAAGTTGAGATTGTTGACATGAGCAATTGGTCTACTTAAATGGGTTTCCATACAAGTTGAGATTGTTGACATGAGCCATTAGTCTACTTAAATGGGTTTCCATACAAGTTGAGATTGTTGACATGAGAAATTTATCTACTTAAATGGGTTTCCATACAATTTGAGATTGTTGACATGAGCCATTAGTCTACTTAAATGGGTTTCCATACAAGTTGAGATTGTTGACATGAGCCATTAGTCTACTTAAATGGGTTTCCATACAAGTTGAGATTGTTGACATGAGAAATTAATCTACTTAAATGGGTTTCCATACAAGTTGAGATTGTTGACATGAGCAATTAGTCTACTTAAATGGGTTTCCATACAAGTTGAGATTGTTGACATGAGCAATTGGTCTACTTAAATGGGTTTCCATACAAGTTGAGATTGTTGACATGAGCCATTAGTCTACTTAAATGGGTTTCCATACAAGTTGAGATTGTTGACATGAGCCATTAGTCTACTTAAATGGGTTTCCATACAAGTTGAGATTGTTGACATGAGCAAGTAGTCTACTTAAATGGATTTCCATACAAGTTGAGATTGTTGACATGAGCCATTAGTCTACTTAAATGGGTTTCCATACAAGTTGAGATTGTTGACAAGAAATAACTCTCGATCGTTGAAAGCAGAAGAAAGTCCGCGGTTAGTCACCTCATTCGTTAGATGTGATTAATAACACGTACTGATAACACACAGTTGATAACGCAGTGTTGATAACACGCAGGTAATAACATATAGTTGATAACACGCAGCTGATAACACGCAGCTGATAACACGCAGCTGATAACACGCAGCTGATAACACGTAGCTGATAACACAGTTGATAGCGCACAGTTGATAACACATAGCTAATAACGCATTGCTGATAACAAACAGCTGATAACACACAACTGATAACAGGCAGCCGTTATCACGTAGCTGATAACACGCAGCTGACAATGTACAATTAATAACACACAGCTGATAAAACAGCTGATAACTCCCAGTCGATAACTCACAGCTGATAACTCCCAGTTGATAACTCCCAGCTGATAACTCCCAGTTGATAACTCACAGCTGACTGAATTGATTTTGCTGACACATTGCCACTGTTTCACCCAAGATGAAATTACAGAACTTTTATCACCCTCTCAGATAGGAACAAAAGGTGACATATGCACAGTTTAGCTGCTGTTTAAATGGTGAAAGATATGTTTGAGTGGTGAAAGATATGTTTGAGTGGTGAAAGATATGTTTGAGTGGTGAAAGATATGTTTGAGTGGTGAAAGATATGTTTGAGTGGTGAAAGATATGTTTGAGTGGTGAAAGATATGTTTGAGTGGTGAAAGATATGTTTGAGTGGTGAAAGATATGTTTGAGTGGTGAAAGATATGTTTAAATGGTGAAAGATATGTTTGAGTGGTGAAAGATATGTTTGAGTGGTGAAAGATATGTTTGAGTGGTGAAAGATATGTTTGAGTGGTGAAAGATATGTTTGAGTGGTGAAAGATATGTTTGAGTGGTGAAAGATATGTTTGAGTGGTGAAAGGAACATGTTTGAGTGGTGAAAGGAACATGTTTGAGTGGTGAAAGGAACATGTTTGAGTGGTGAAAGGAACATGTTTGAGTGGTGAAAGGAATATGTTTGAGTGGTGAAAGGAACATGTTTGAGTGGTGAAAGGAACATGTTTGAGTGGTGAAAAGAACATGTTTGAGTGGTGAACGGAACATGTTTGAGTGGTGAACGGAACATGTTTGAGTGGTGAAAGGAACATGTTTGAGTGGTGAAAGGAACATGTTTGAGTGGTGAAAGGAACATGTTTGAGTGGTGAAAGGAACATGTTTGAGTGCTGAAAGGAACATGTTTGAGTGGTGAAAGGAACATGTTTGAGTGGTGAAAGATCATGTTTGAGTGGTGAAAGATCATGGTTGAGTGATGAAAGATCATGTTTGAGTGATGAAAGATCATGGTTGAGTGATGAAAGATCATGTTTAAGCGTTTAAAGATCATGGTTGAGTGATGAAAGATCATGTTTGAGTGATGAAAGATCATGGTTGAGTGATGAAAGATCATGGTTGAGTGATGAAAGATCATGTTTGAGTGATGAAAGATCATGGTTGAGTGATGAAAGATCATGGTTGAGTGATAAAAGATCATGTTTAAACGGTGAAGAATAATGCTTGAGTGATGAAAGATCATGTTTGAATGGTAAAAGATCATGTTTAGGTGATGAAATATCAAGTTTGAGTAAAGAAACATCATATTTAAATGGTAAAAGATCATGTTTGAGTGATGAAAGATCAAGTTTGAGTAAAGAAACATCATATTTAAATGGTAAAAGATCATGTTTGAGTGATGAAAGATCGAGTTTGAGTAAAGAAACATCATATTTAAATGGTAAAAGTTCATGTTTGAGTGATGAAAGATCATGGTTGAGTGATGAAAGATCATGTTTAAGCGTTTAAAGATCATGGTTGAGTGATGAAAGATCATGTTTGAGTGATGAAAGATCATGGTTGAGTGATGAAAGATCATGGTTGAGTGATGAAAGATCATGTTTGAGTGATGAAAGATCATGGTTGAGTGATGAAAGATCATGGTTGAGTGATAAAAGATCATGTTTAAACGGTGAAGAATAATGCTTGAGTGATGAAAGATCATGTTTGAATGGTAAAAGATCATGTTTAGGTGATGAAAGATCAAGTTTGAGTAAAGAAACATCATATTTAAATGGTAAAAGATCATGTTTGAGTGATGAAAGATCAAGTTTGAGTAAAGAAACATCATATTTAAATGGTAAAAGATCATGTTTGAGTGATGAAAGATCAAGTTTGAGTAAAGAAACATCATATTTAAATGGTAAAAGTTCATGTTTGAGTGACGAAAGATCATGTTAAATGATGAAAGGACATCTTTGATTGGTGAAATCATGTTTGAATGGTGAAAGATCATGTTTGAGTGGTGAAAGATAATGTTTAAGTGATGAAAGATCATGTTTGATTGATGAATGATCATGTTTGATTGATGAATGATCATGTTTGATTGATGAATGATCATGTTTGATTGATGAATGATCATGTTTGATTGATGAATGATCATGTTTGATTGATGAATGATCATGTTTGATTGATGAATGATCATGTTTGAGTGGTGAAAGATCATGTTTGATTGATGAATGATCATGTTTGATTGATGAATGATCATGTTTCATTGATGAATGATCATGTTTGATTGATGAATGATTATGTTTGAGTGATGAAAGATAATGTTTGAGTGGTGAAAGATCATGTTTGAGTGATGAAAGATCATGTTTGAGTGATGAAAGATCCTGTTTGAGTGATGAAAGATCATGATTGAGTGATTGAAGATCCTGTTTGAGTGATGAAAGATCATGTTTGAGTGATGAAAGATCCTGTTTGAGTGATGAAAGATCATGTTTGAGTGATGAAAGGTCCTGTTTGAGTGATGAAATATCCTGTTTGAGTGATGAAAGATCATGATTGAGTGATGAAAGATTATGTTTGAGTGGTGAAAACTAATTTTTGAGCTATAAAAAGATCATGTTTGAGTGATGAAAGATCCTGTTTGAGTGATGAAAGATCCTGTTTGAGTGATGAAAGATCATGATTGAGTGATGAAAGATCATGTTTGAGTGGTGAAAAATCATGTCTAAGTGATGAAATATCATGTTTAAATGGTGAAAGATCATGTTTGAGTGATGAAACTCGTTTTTTCTGGAAGCTGTTTTAATGTTAATAGTGCGTCGGTACATCCTCTGTTTTTTTCGGAATCCCATTTGAGAATCGCTTAACTGTAGTTCTATTATTGGTCTCAGCCTTTTTTCCAAGATTTTTTGGCGTATAGCTTTCCTACATGGCTGAGAAGAGATATACCTCTATATTGATTGCAGTCTCTTTTGCTACCTTTCTTTTTCCATATTGATATAATGATTGCCTGTTGCCAGTCTTCAGGGGCTTGTTGTTGGTGCCATGCTGCATTAAATATTCTGTGCAGCCATTGCACTCCTGTTCCTCCTGCTGCTGCTATTATCTCTATTGGTATGTTATCTATCCCTGTGCTTTATTTCTTGGTGCATATTTGATTACTTCTTCGATTTCCTCTTTCATGATGTTGGGTTCAGTATTTGTGAGTTCTAGATTTTGTTGTCTTATTAGTAGTTGGTATGTTTAACAGGTCTTCAAAATATTCTTTCTATCTCTGTTGTATACGTTGGTTATTTCATATTGACTGTCAGTCTTTGTCATTTATCAGCTCTGTAGGATCATGGTTTTCTTTTCTCGCTCTTGTGGCTTTTACTGCTTTGTAGAAATCTCTTGTGGCTGTCTTGAAGTCCCTGCTCATGTTTTGTCCAAATTCTGTCCAATTCTTTTGCTTAGCTTCTTTGATCAGCATTTTAACTCTTTTTCGAACTAAGGCATATTTTTCATATTTTTCTTTGGTTCTTGTTCTCCCTCCAATTTTTAAACAGTTTCTTCTTTTCTTTCATTGCTTCTCTGATTGTTTCGTTCCACCACGGGGTGCTCTTTTTCCCTTCTCTTGTTCTTAGCTTCGTTCCACAAACTGTTTTAGAGATGTTGGTTACTGTTTCTTTAAATTGTTTCCACTCTTCTTCTACTGTGCATACTTCGTTAGGGAGTTTCTTCAATTCCTCTGTTAGTTTTTCTTCTAGGGTTTTCCTTGTCTTTTTATCTTTTAATTGTTTTATTTTTATTGTCTTTTCTTTTCCCTTCTTTTGTTTGTTTTTGTATATTCTCTTTATTGTTGGCTGTCTTAGTGTGATCATAACCATCTTGTGATTCGTGTCATCTGTAATATTTGGGATTGCTCTACTGTCGGTTACTCTTTTCTTGTTAGTATAAAATCTATCTGGCTTCTGCATGTTGTGTCATTCCATTTGTACCAGGTGTATACTTGCGACTCTCTGTGTTTGAAGAATGTGTTGGTGATAAATAAATCATTTTGATTGCATAGTTCCAGCAGTCTGCTTCCATTTCGTTTATTTCAGCTGTTTTATCGTCAAAGGGTCCTAAGATATCACCGTTCTCACTGTTGCGTTTCCCAAGCCTTCCATTAAAATCTCCCATCACCAACATGTCGTCGCTTTCGTCAATCTTGTTAATGATTTCATTCATTGTGTCATATAATTCTTGGCTGTCTCTTTCATTGTTGTTGCATGGTTCATCGATTTGAATATAATTTGTTTTTTGATCATCTTCCAGTGGTTTAATTGTGATAATTCTTTCTGAATGGTATTTTATTTTAGTTTGAGAAATGTTATCTAATGTCCAATATTTGTCGGTTTGAGAAGTGTTATCTAATGTCCAATATTTGTCGGTTTAAGAAGTGTCCTCTAATGTCCAATATTTGATGGTTTGAGAAGTGTCCTCTAATGTCCAATATTTGATGGTTTGAGAAGTGTCCTCTAATGTCCAATATTTGATGGTTTGAGAAGTGTCCTCTAATGTCCAATATTTGATGGTTTGAGAAGTGTCCTCTAATGTCCAATATTTGTCGGTTTAAGAAATGTCCTCTAATGTCCAATATTTGTCGATTTAAGAAGTGTCCTCTAATGTCCAATATTTGTCGGTTTGAGAAGTGTCCTCTAATGTCCAATATTTGATGGTTTGAGAAGTGTCCGCTAATGTCCAATATTTGATGGTTTGAGAAGTGTCCTCTAATGTCCAATATTTTATGGTTTGAGAAGTGTCCTCTAATGTCCAATATTTGTCAGTTTGAGAAGTGTTCTCTAATGTCCAATATGTGTCGGTTTGAGAAGTGTTATCTAATGTTCAATATTTGTCGGTTTGAGAAGTGTTATCTAATGTCCAATATGTGTCGGTTTGAGAAGTGTCCTCTAATGTTCAATATTTGTCGGTTTGAGAAGTGTCCTCTAATGTCCAATATGTGTCGGTTTGAGAAGTGTCCTCTAATGTCCAATATTTGTCGGTTGGAAAAGTGTCCTCTAATGTACAGTATTTGTCGGTTTGAGAAATGTTATCTAATGTCCAATATATGTCGGTTGGAAAAGTGTCCTCTAATGTCCAATATTTGTCGGTTTGAGAAGTGTCCTCTAATGTACAATATTTGTCGGTTGGAAAAGTGTCCTTTAATGTCCAATATTTGTCGGTTGGAAAAGTGTCCGCTAATGTCCAATATTTGTCTGTTGGAAAAGTGTCCTCTAATGTCCAATATTTGTCAGTTTGAGAAGTGTCCTCTAATGTTCAATATTTGTCGGTTGGAAAAGTGTCCTCTAATGTCCAATATTTGTCAGTTTGAGAAGTGTCCTCTAATGTCCAATATATGTCGGTTTGAGAAGTGTCCTCTAATGTCCAATATTTGTCTGTTGGAAAAGTGTCCTCTAATGTCCAATATTTGTCAGTTTGAGAAGTGTTCTCTAATGTCCAATATGTGTCGGTTTGAGAAGTGTTATCTAATGTTCAATATTTGTCGGTTTGAGAAGTGTTATCTAATGTCCAATATGTGTCGGTTTGAGAAGTGTCCTCTAATGTTCAATATTTGTCGGTTTGAGAAGTGTCCTCTAATGTCCAATATGTGTCGGTTTGAGAAGTGTCCTCTAATGTCCAATATTTGTCGGTTGGAAAAGTGTCCTCTAATGTACAGTATTTGTCGGTTTGAGAAATGTTATCTAATGTCCAATATATGTCGGTTGGAAAAGTGTCCTCTAATGTCCAATATTTGTCGGTTTGAGAAGTGTCCTCTAATGTACAATATTTGTCGGTTGGAAAAGTGTCCTTTAATGTCCAATATTTGTCGGTTGGAAAAGTGTCCGCTAATGTCCAATATTTGTCTGTTGGAAAAGTGTCCTCTAATGTCCAATATTTGTCAGTTTGAGAAGTGTCCTCTAATGTTCAATATTTGTCGGTTGGAAAAGTGTCCTCTAATGTCCAATATTTGTCAGTTTGAGAAGTGTCCTCTAATGTCCAATATATGTCGGTTTGAGAAGTGTCCTCTAATGTCCAATATTTGTCTGTTGGAAAAGTGTCCTCTAATGTCCAATATTTGTCAGTTTGAGAAGTGTCCTCTAATGTCCAATATATGTCGGTTTGAGAAGTGTCCTATAATGTCCTATATTTGTCTGTTGGAAAAGTGTCCTCTAATGTCCAATATTTGTGTGTTGGAAAAGTGTCCTCTAATGTCCAATATTTGTCAGTTTGAGAAGTGTTATCTAATGTCCAATATTTGTCAGTTTGAGAAGTGTCCTCTAATGTCCAATATTTATCGGTTGGAAAAGTTTCCTCTAATGTCCTTTATTTGTCAGTTTGAGAAGTGTTATCTAATGTCCAATATTTGTCAGTTTGAGAAGTGTCCTCTAATGTCCTATATTTGTCGGTTGGAAAAGTGTCCTCTAATGTCCTTTATTTGTCAGTTTGAGAAGTGTTATCTAATGTCCAATATTTGTCGGTTTGAGAAGTGTCCTCTAATGTCCAATATTTGTCGGTTGGAAAAGTTTCCTCTAATGTCCTTTATTTGTCAGTTTGAGAAGTGTTATCTAATGTCCAATATTTGTCGGTTGGAAAAGTGTCCTCTAATGTCCAATATTTGTCTGTTGGAAAAGTGTCCTCTAATGTCCAATATTTGTCGATTTGAAATGTGTCCTCTAATGTCCAATATTTGTCGGTTGGAAAAGTGTCCTCTAATGTCCAATATTTGTCTGTTGGAAAAGTGTCCTCTAATGTCCTTTATTTGTCGGTTTGAGAAGTGTCCTATAATGTCCTATATTTGTCGGTTGGAAAAGTGTCCTCTAATGTCCAATATTTGTCTGTTGGAAAAGTTTCCTCTAATGTCCTTTATTTGTCGTTTTGAGAAGTGTCCTCTAATGTCCAATATTTGTCGGTTGGAAAAGTGTCCTCTAATGTCCTATATTTGTCGGTTTGAGAAGTGCCCTATAATGTCCAATATTTGTCGGTTGGAAAAGTGTCCTCTAATGTCCTCTATTTGTCGTTTTGAGAAGTGTCCTATAATGTCCTATATTTGTCGGTTGGAAAAGTGTCCTCTAATGTCCTATATTTGTCGGTTTGAGAAGTGTCCTCTAATGTCCTATATTTGTCGTTTTGAGAAGTGTCCTCTAATGTCCTATATTTGTCGTTTTGAGAAGTGTCCTCTAATGTCCAATATTTGTCTGTTGGAAAAGTGTCCTCTAATATCCAATATTTGTCGGTGGAAAAGTGTCCTCTAATGTCCTATATTTGTCGGTTTGAGAAGTGTCCTATAATGTCCTATATTTGTCGGTTGGAAAAGTGTCCTCTAATGTCCTATATTTGTCGGTTTGAGAAGTGTCCCATAATGTCCTATAATTGGCCGTTGGAAAAGTGTCCTCTAATGTCCTATATTTGTCGGTTTGAGAAGTGTCCTATAATGTCCTATATTTGTCGGTTTGAGAAGTGTCCTATAATGTCCAATATTTGTCGGTTTGAGAAGTGTCCTCTAATGTCCTATATTTGTCGGTTTGAGAAGTGTCCTCTAATGTCCAATATTTGTCGGTTTGAGAAGTGTCCTCTAATGTCCTATATTTGTCGGTTTGAGAAGTGTTATCTAATGTCCAATATTTGTCGGTTTGAGAAGTGTTCTCTAATGTCCAATATTTGTCGGTTTGAGAAGTGTTATCTAATGTACAATATTTGTCGGTTTGAGAAGTGTTATCTAATGTACAATATTTGTCGGTTTGAGAAGTGTTATCGAATGTACAATATTTGTCGGTTTGAGAAGTGTCCTCTAATGTTCAATATTTGTCGGTTTGAAAAGTGTCCTCTAATGTCCTATATTTGTCGGTTTGAGAAGTGTCCTCTAATGTCCAATATATGTCGGTTTGAGAAGTGTCCTCTAATGTCCAATATTTGTCAGTTTGAGAAGTGTCCTCTAATGTCCAATATATGTCGGTTTGAGAAGTGTCCTCTAATGTCCAATATTTGTCTGTTGGAAAAGTGTCCTCTAATGTCCAATATTTGTCAGTTTGAGAAGTGTTCTCTAATGTCCAATATGTGTCGGTTTGAGAAGTGTTATCTAATGTTCAATATTTGTCGGTTTGAGAAGTGTTATCTAATGTCCAATATGTGTCGGTTTGAGAAGTGTCCTCTAATGTTCAATATTTGTCGGTTTGAGAAGTGTCCTCTAATGTCCAATATGTGTCGGTTTGAGAAGTGTCCTCTAATGTCCAATATTTGTCGGTTGGAAAAGTGTCCTCTAATGTACAGTATTTGTCGGTTTGAGAAATGTTATCTAATGTCCAATATATGTCGGTTGGAAAAGTGTCCTCTAATGTCCAATATTTGTCGGTTTGAGAAGTGTCCTCTAATGTACAATATTTGTCGGTTGGAAAAGTGTCCTTTAATGTCCAATATTTGTCGGTTGGAAAAGTGTCCGCTAATGTCCAATATTTGTCTGTTGGAAAAGTGTCCTCTAATGTCCAATATTTGTCAGTTTGAGAAGTGTCCTCTAATGTTCAATATTTGTCGGTTGGAAAAGTGTCCTCTAATGTCCAATATTTGTCAGTTTGAGAAGTGTCCTCTAATGTCCAATATATGTCGGTTTGAGAAGTGTCCTCTAATGTCCAATATTTGTCTGTTGGAAAAGTGTCCTCTAATGTCCAATATTTGTCAGTTTGAGAAGTGTCCTCTAATGTCCAATATATGTCGGTTTGAGAAGTGTTATCTAATGTCCTATATTTGTCTGTTGGAAAAGTGTCCTCTAATGTCCAATATTTGTGTGTTGGAAAAGTGTCCTCTAATGTCCAATATTTGTCAGTTTGAGAAGTGTTATCTAATGTCCAATATTTGTCAGTTTGAGAAGTGTCCTCTAATGTCCAATATCTATCGGTTGGAAAAGTTTCCTCTAATGTCCTTTATTTGTCAGTTTGAGAAGTGTTATCTAATGTCCAATATTTGTCAGTTTGAGAAGTGTCCTCTAATGTCCTATATTTGTCGGTTGGAAAAGTGTCCTCTAATGTCCTTTATTTGTCAGTTTGAGAAGTGTTATCTAATGTCCAATATTTGTCGGTTGGAAAAGTGTCCTCTAATGTCCAATATTTGTCTGTTGGAAAAGTGTCCTCTAATGTCCAATATTTGTCGATTTGAAAGGTGTCCTCTAATGTCCAATATTTGTCGGTTGGAAAAGTGTCCTCTAATGTCCAATATTTGTCTGTTGGAAAAGTGTCCTCTAATGTCCTTTATTTGTCGGTTTGAGAAGTGTCCTATAATGTCCTATATTTGTCGGTTGGAAAAGTGTCCTCTAATGTCCAATATTTGTCTGTTGGAAAAGTTTCCTCTAATGTCCTTTATTTGTCGTTTTGAGAAGTGTCCTCTAATGTCCAATATTTGTCGGTTGGAAAAGTGTCCTCTAATGTCCTATATTTGTCGGTTTGAGAAGTGCCCTATAATGTCCAATATTTGTCGGTTGAAAAGTGTCCTCTAATGTCCTCTATTTGTCGTTTTGAGAAGTGTCCTATAATGTCCTATATTTGTCGGTTGGAAAAGTGTCCTCTAATGTCCTATATTTGTCGGTTTGAGAAGTGTCCTCTAATGTCCTATATTTGTCGTTTTGAGAAGTGTCCTCTAATGTCCTATATTTGTCGTTTTGAGAAGTGTCCTCTAATGTCCAATATTTGTCTGTTGGAAAAGTGTCCTCTAATATCCAATATTTGTCGGTTGGAAAAGTGTCCTCTAATGTCCTATATTTGTCGGTTTGAGAAGTGTCCTATAATGTCCTATATTTGTCGGTTGGAAAAGTGTCCTCTAATGTCCTATATTTGTCGGTTTGAGAAGTGTCCCATAATGTCCTATAATTGGCCGTTGGAAAAGTGTCCTCTAATGTCCTATATTTGTCGGTTTGAGAAGTGTCCTATAATGTCCTATATTTGTCGGTTTGAGAAGTGTCCTATAATGTCCAATATTTGTCGGTTTGAGAAGTGTCCTCTAATGTCCTATATTTGTCGGTTTGAGAAGTGTCCTCTAATGTCCAATATTTGTCGGTTTGAGAAGTGTCCTCTAATGTCCTATATTTGTCGGTTTGAGAAGTGTTATCTAATGTCCAATATTTGTCGGTTTGAGAAGTGTTCTCTTATGTCCAATATTTGTCGGTTTGAGAAGTGTTATCTAATGTACAATATTTGTCGGTTTGAGAAGTGTTATCTAATGTACAATATTTGTCGGTTTGAGAAGTGTTATCGAATGTACAATATTTGTCGGTTTGAGAAGTGTCCTCTAATGTCCTATATTTGTCGGTTTGAGAAGTGTCCTCTAATGTCCAATATATGTCGGTTTGAGAAGTGTCCTCTAATGTCCAATATTTGTCGGTTTGAGAAGTGTCCTATAATGTCCAATATTTGTCGGTTTGAGAAGTGTTATCTAATGTCCAATATTTGTCGGTTTGAGAAGTGTTATCTAATGTCCAATATATGTCGGTTTGAGAAGTGTTCTCTAATGTTCAATATTTGTCGGTTTGAGAAGTGTTATCTAATGTACAATATTTGTATGTAAAATATTCGGAAAAGAAAGAATCATTCCCGTTAAACGAGAATGGAAAGAAGGAGAAAGAAAAATTAAAAGAAATGATGAACGAAACCGGCACTAAAAGTAAGGAGAAGATAATAATGACGATGAATTTCAAATAAAAAAGAAAGAGAATGAATGGTACCAAAGTAAGGGAGAACTAATCAGATATTTAAAAAAATGGAACATTTAAAAGAAAAGTTTGACATTTGAGGTCAATTTTGGAAAATCATCTTGCTTGTGTCAGTCATCACAAGTTCTCTTGTCCATCTATCGATGTTGTCTTGGTTGTGTAAGTCATCACAATTTCTCTTGTCCATCTCCCGATGTTGTCTTGGTGGTGTAAGCCATCACAAGTTCTCTTGTCCATCTCCCGATGTTGTCTTGGTGGTGTAAGTCATCACAAGTTCTCTGGTCCATCTCCCGATGTTGTCTTGGTGGTGTAAGTCATCACAAGTTCTCTGGTCCATCTCCCGATGTTGTCTTGGTGGTGTAAGTCATCACAAGTTCTCTGGTCCATCTCCCGATGTTGTCTTGGTTGTGTAAGTCATCACAAGTTCTCTGGTCCATCTCCCGATGTTGTCTTGGTTGTGTAAGTCATCACAAGTTCTCTTGTCCATCTCTAGAAGTTGTCTTGGTTGTGTAAGTCATCACAAGTTCTCTTGTCCATCTCCTGATGTTGTCTTGGTTGTGTAAGTCATCACAAGATCTCTGGTCCATCTCCTGATGTTGTCTTGGTTGTGTAAGTCATCACAAGATCTCTGGTCCATCTCCTGATGTTGTCTTGGTTGTGTAAGTCATCACAAGTTCTCTTGTCCATCTCCTGATGTTGTCTTGGTGGTGTAAGTCATCACAAGTTCTCTTGTCCATCTCCTGATGTTGTCTTGGTTGTGTAAGTCATCACAAGATCTCTGGTCCATCTCCTGATGTTGTCTTGGTTGTGTAAGTCATCACAAGATCTCTGGTCCATCTCCTGATGTTGTCTTGGTTGTGTAAGTCATCACAAGTTCTCTTGTCCATCTCCTGATGTTGTCTTGGTTGTGTAAGTCATCACAAGATCTCTGGTCCATCTCCCAATGTTGTCTTGGTTGTGTAAGTCATCACAAGTTCTCTTGTCCATCTCCTGATGTTGTCTTGGTTGTGTAAGTCATCACAAGTTCTCTTGTCCATCTCTAGATGTTGTCTTGGTTGTGTAAGCCATCACAAGTTCTCTTGTCCATCTCTAGATGTTGTCTTGGTTGTGTGAGCCATCACAAGTTCTCTTGTCCATCTCTAGATGTTGACTTGGTTGTGTAAGCCATCACAAGTTCTCTGGTCCATCTCCCTATGTTGTCTTCGTTGTGTGAGCCATCACAATTTCTTAGGTCCATCTCCCGATGTTGTCTTGGTTGTGTGAGCCATCACAAGTTCTCTTGTCCATCTCCCGATGTTGTCTTGGTTGTGTGAGTCATCACAAGGTCTCTTGTCCATCTCCCGATGTTGTCTTGGTTGTGTAAGTCATCACAAGGTCTCTTGTCCATCTCTAGCTGGTGTCTTGGTTGTGTGAGTCATCACAAGTTCTCTTGTCCATCTCCGGATGTTGTCTTGGTTGTGTGAGCCATCACAAGTTCTCTTGTCCATCTCCCGATGTTGTCTTGGTTGTGTAAGTCATCACAAGTTCTCTTGTCCATCTCCCGATGTTGTCTTGGTTGTGTGAGCCATCACAATTTCTGAGTTCCATCTACCGATGTTGTCTTGGTTGTGTGAGCCATCACAAGTTCTTAGGTCAATCTCTCGATGTTGTTTTGGTTGCCTCGTGTACCTTCTATATTCTCTTAAAGACAGCGTTTCAGTAATTTATTGTAGTTCATGATGTTTTAGTAAGCTATTGTAGTTCATGATGTTTTAGTCAGTTATTGTAGTTCATGATGTTTTAGTAAGTCATTTTAGTTCATGATGTTTTAGTAGGTTATTGTAGTTCATGATGTTTTAGTAAGTTATTGTAGTTCATGATGTTTTAGTAAGTCATTGTAGTTCATGATGTTTCAGTAAGTTATTGTAGTTCATGATGTTTTAGTAAGTTATTGTAGTTCATGATGTTTTAGTAGTTTATTGTAGTTCATGATGTTTTAGTAAGTTATTGTAGTTCATGATGTTTTAGTAAGTCATTGTAGTTCATGATGTTTTAGTAAGTTATTGTAGTTCATGATGTTTTAATAGGTTATTGTAGTTCATGATGTTTTAGTAAGTTATTGTAGTTCATGATGTTTAGTAGTTTATTGTATTTCATGATGTTTTAGTAGGTTATTGTAGTTCATGATGTTTTAGTAAGTTATTGTAGTTCATGATGTTTTAGTAAGTTATTGTAGTTCATGATGTTTTAGTAAGTTATTGTAGTTCATGATGTTTTAGTAAGTTATTGTAGTTCATGATGTTTTAGTAAGTTATTGTAGTTCATGATGTTTTAGTAAGTTATTGTAGTTCATGTTGTTTTAGTAGGTTATTGTAGTTCATGATGTTTTAGTAAGTTATTGTAGTTCATGATGTTTTAGTAAGTTATTGTAGTTCATGATGTTTTAGTAGTTTATTGTATTTCATGATGTTTTAGTAAGTCATTGTAGTTCATGATTTTTTAGTAGGTTATTGTAGTTCATGATGTTTTAGTAAGTCATTGTAGTTCATGATGTTTTAGTAAGTTATTGTAGTTCATGATGTTTTAGTAGCTTATTGTAGTTCATGATGTTTTAGTAAGTTATTGTAGTTCATGATGTTCTAGTAGTTTATTGTAGTTCATGATGTTTTAGTAAGTTATTGTATTTCATGATGTTTTAGTAAGTCATTGTAGTTCATGATGTTTTAGTAAATCATTATAGTTCATGATGTTTTAGTAGGTCATTGTAGTTTATGATGTTTTAGTAAGTCATTATAGTTCATGATGTTTTAGTAGGTTATTGTAGTTCATGATGTTTTAGTATGGTATTGTAGTTCATGATGTTTTAGTAAGTCATTGTAGTTCATGATGTTTTAGTAGGGTATTGTAGTTCATGATGCTTTAGTAGGGTATTGTAGTTCATGATGTTTTAGTAAGTCATTGTAGTTCATGACGTTTTAGTAAGTCATTGTAGTTCATGATGTTTTATAAAGTAAGTGATTGTAGTTTATGATGTTTTAGTAAGTTATTGTAGTTCATGATGTTTTAGTAAGTTATTGTAGTTCATGATGTTTTAGTAAGTTATTGTAGTTTATGATGTTTTAGTAAGTTATTGTAGTTCATGATGTTTTAGTCAGTTATTGTAGTTCATGTTGTTTTAGTAAGTTATTGTAGTTCATGATGTTTTAGTAAGTCATTGTAGTTCATGATGTTTTATAAAGTAAGTGATTGTAGTTTATGATGTTTTAGTAAGTTATTGTAGTTCATGATGTTTTAGTAAATTATTGTAGTTCATGATGTTTTAGTAAGTTATTGTAGTTCATGATGTTTTAGTAAGTCATTGTAGTTCATGATATTTTAGTAAGTCATTGTAGTTCATGATGTTTTAGTAAGTTATTGTAGTTCATGATGTTTTAGTAGGTTATTGTAGTTCATGATGTTTTAGTAAGTCATTGTAGTTCATGATATTTTAGTAAGTTATTGTAGTTCATGATGTTTTAGTAAGTCATTGTAGTTCATGATGTTTTAGTAAGTTATTGTAGTTCATGATGTTTTAGTAGGTTATTGTAGTTCATGATGTTTTAGTAAGTCATTGTAGTTCATGATGTTTTAGTAAGTCATTGTAGTTCATGATGTTTTAGTAAGTTATTGTAGTTCATGATGTTTTAGTAAGTCATTGTAGTTCATGATGTTTTAGTAAGTTATTGTAGTTCATGATGTTTTAGTAGGGTATTGTAGTTCATGATGTTTTAGTAAGTCATTGTAGTTCATGATATTTTAGTAAGTTATTGTAGTTCATGATGTTTTAGTAGGTTATTGTAGTTCATGATGTTTTAGTAGGTTATTGTAGTTCATGATGTTTTAGTAAGTCATTGTAGTTCATGATGCTTTAGTAAGTTATTGTAGTTCATGATGTTTTAGTAGGTTATTGTAGTTCATGATGTTTTAGTAGGTTATTGTAGTTCATGATGTTTTAGTAAGTGATTGTAGTTCATGATGTTTTAGTAAGTCATTGTAGTTCATGATGTTTTAGTAAGTTATTGTAGTTCATGATGTTTTAGTAGGTTATTGTAGTTCATGATGTTTTAGTAAGTCATTGTAGTTCATGATGTTTTAGTGAGTTATTGTAGTTCATGATGCTTCAGTTAGTCACTGTAGTTCTACCTTTTCTACAAATGTCGTTTTTTTTTATATTTTATTGAACAGTTGTCACTATTTTTTCCTTTCATATTCATTTGTTCGAGAACTTCATTATTTGTTTTCTTCACTCATTTCTACTAGTTCTTCTATACATCACAATTCAAAATACTTCCATTTTCTTACCTATTTTCTTATTTATTGTCCATGTTTCTGCACCATAAAAGCATATTGAATAGACATAATATTTTATTATTCTCAAATTTTAATCCTCATGTTATTTGCTTTGATATGTGTATATCTTCCAATTTGTTAAAAGTGCTTGTTTCCATTCCCATTCATTTATTAGTTTCTGTTTTGCACTTTCCATCCCTGGTGATAACATGTCAAAGATTGATGTATTACTGAACTCCTACATTCTTCCCATCTACCTTGAGTTAGCTTGTAGCTTTCCTGTCTTGTCTCTATTTGTTATCGTGAAAGCAGAAGAAGAAGGACAATTATAACATTGAAATAAATGAAGAATCACAAGGTAAAGAAGACGGAAAGACGTTTCATTGAAGACTTGTAACAGCTGGTCACGCGCCTGGACAGAGGCATCCATGGAAACATAAAGGGCACATGTCACCATTAGCGCACTCGGCAACGCCCGCGTGATTGTCAATGCCAAGATGGCAGCCACATAAATAAGCCAATGTCAGCAGGAGAACACAAGTTCTATTGGACGGTTGCGATGTTCTGTGTCAACGTCTGCAGCAGGGGCACTATGTGGGCACGTAGTCACGGCGTCTACAAGCATTGTCGGCTAACAGCTCCGTCAGTGCTTCCAACTGTGACTTTGAAAAGATTGAGAGAAGCAGCCAGCATTCCCACCGCTTCCTCTGTGAACGTCTTCACGTTGTTCGACCCTCTTCATCCACTGTTTCCGTCAGTGGCAACTGGCACACCGCAATTTTATATTTATCACACGTCACTATAAATTTGCGTTGAAATAGTTGTGAAAACGTTGACCGCGGCTTGACACGACTCCAAACACAACTTTAATTACAGTCCTCACTTCGTACTTCAGACAACAGGTAAGTCGGAAAGTGAACGTGGAAGTAGCCCTGAATGGCGAGCTGACAAGCCCACCACTTTCCAACCTTCTTGCCTACGTGTCATACGTTCTGGTCTCCAGGCTCCACGGACGACAATGTCCACTCGTAGTTGATCTGTTGAGAGGTTGATATAATTGCTTCCCACAAAAAGGTCACAAATTGACACAAAAAATGAGATCTCTTGTTTGTGAATGCTGGGAAGCCGCTGGCGCCACAGACAACACTTGACTCTCAATCTGTGAATGATTCTGTGTTTGCTTAAAAGAACTTGTGTGAAATAGAAAAGTTACTTTGGAAGCACGGAATGTTTGAAACATGTAAACAGGTTGAAAGTGAGAGTTGATGGTTGTTTTATGTGCTGATTCGGTGCAACATGATGATGATATATGGACAGTAAACACATTTTGGAATAATTTATTTGGTGAAATGTGACTTTTTTTTTTTTTTTTTGCAGGTGGAGTGACGCAATGCGACGAAAGTTGATGAGAAATCTAACGATGAAAGTTGATACTAAATCTAACGATGAAAGTTGATACTAAATCTAACGATGAAAGTTGATACTAAATCTAACGATGAAAGTTGATACTAAATCTAACGATGAAAGTGGATACTAAATCTAACGATGAAAGTTACAGCAAATTTCACTTCTGCGATGATGACGTCATTCACCATAGCACTCCAGACTCTCTTATGAAGACAACTGTCTGTTTCAATGATTCGGTTCCCCCGTATAGTTTCTCTTCCAGGGAGGTGGGCGTGGACCACATTGCTCTTCTCAGGTCTGTGTACTGGGTGGCAATCCTGTAGAACATGTTTTGTAGTCATATTGTCCAGTGTACAGTGGCATAGGCTGGTTGTACCTATTTTGAATTTGGTGAACATGTGATTCCCCATTCTATTGTGGCAAATGCGTAGGCGAAGTATGATGACTTGATCCCTCCTAGATAGTTGGATGTATCCGTCCCTCTCGTTATGCTTTAGGTGTTCTCGTTTGCTTTTTTCATGGTACTGACCTTTAATGATGGATTTGGCTTCATCGTAGCTGACCAGTTGGTTCTCTTGTGGTAATCTCCCTCCCTCCTTAGCTAATTTGTCTACACGTTCGTTTCCGTGTATATTACAATGTGATGGTATCCACTGGATGACCACTCTCTGGAAGTTATTGCACAGTTGGTGCAGGGTTGCTCTCATGTCATCTAGCTCACTGTTCCTGGGGGTTTTAGAGCTGTTAGGACTGACAGTGCATCATTCAGTACCACCAATTTCTTGTGCATGTTATTTTTGTGTTGGATAGCCAGTTTTGCTGCGTCTTTGAGGGCTTCAGTTTCTGCTTTATAGTTGTTTGAGAATTTTCCAGTAGCTATTGACTTGGTGATCTCTTCCTGGTTAATCAGCCTCAAGAACACACCTCCTCCTCCATTTCTAATGGCGTTTGTAGCAGAGCCATCTGTGTATATGTGAGACCAAAAGTCCTGTGGGTAGTTGTCGTTTGTGTGTTTCTGTTATGTGCTTTCTCTCTGTGTCTGTTTGGGTGCCTTTTTTTCATGATTCCTGCTCTGTTTTTCTAAGTTATGGTATGGGTGAGGGGGGGGGGGGGGGGAAGGGGGGGGGGAACTGGTTGGTCTCGAGGCAAGACGTCGGCCTCGAGACAGAGAGGTTGTGGGTTCAAATCCCGGCTGCACCAGCTGTTATTTTTATTTATGATTTCTCTCTGCGGCAACCACCCCTAGTCTCAGCTGCGAGGCGCGGCTTGAAACGTCAATTACTCATCGACGGCAAAAAAATTAGTACCTCCGAAGTCGGAGTTATCTGCCTGTGCGGCGAGGGACCCCTGTGCACACGGCTGCCTGGAAAAAAACTGATTAACACGCAAAATTCAGTTCCTAATCTCTAGATACTTCGACAGAGGTCAAAGGTGGCGAACGAAGACAAAAAAAAGTTCTGGTATTTTATATTTGCCGTGGGGAATCATACAGGATGGGCACATGGGTTTTGGCAGTGTTGGGGACAGTAGTGGATCACTAGTTGTCGGTTCTTTGGAGATTGCCGTAAAGTTGCTCCTCTTTAGTCTTCTTTTTCCAAAAAACGGTTATTCTTGTAGGGGTTGTTAGGGAGCCTCTTGTATTTCTCTGCTTTTGCTTTATTTTATTTTTCCGTCTTTCTTCCACAGGTTGTTGGCATGTTACTGTTTCTAGAGTAGTTGTTAGAGTTTCTAGTTTGTAGATTTCATAGCACCAGTGATGATATGGGCAGCCTGGTTTTGTGTTCTGTTAATTTTGCTAAGCTGTGATTTGGAAGCTGTAGCCCAGGCTGTGACCCCATACTCTAGGACTGGTCTTACTCTTCCTACGTATAGTCGTTTCAAGATATTGCTGTCTGCTCCCCAGTCCGTTCCTGCCAATTTCTTCATAATATCTGTTCGTTTTCTGGCTCTTTTGTTTGCTTTGTCAATCTGATTTATCCATGCCATTCTGTGGTCCTTGGTGACTCCAAAAAATGTTGGGTTTTGGTCAATAGGAAGTGTGAGGTCTTTTATCTTTAAATTAGCAGAGAGCGTGTTTCTTGATCAGCTGAATATTGTGTATGTAGTTTTTTTTTTTTTTTTTAATTTTATCTTTTAATTAAAGGGTAGTAGAGTATACGAGCACCACCTGCCCAAGCTTTGTGTAGAGTTGTCTCTCTCATAGGTGCTCTGGTCTTCTGAGCTCTGGAGCACCACCTGCCTGCTTGATAGAGGACAGAAAGAGAAGAAAAGATAGAGAAGCATTTAACCCACGAAGTGGGGATGGATTAGTCCAGACCAGAGTGTGTACCACTCGTCGGTGGGTTCTGTGTCTTCACTTAAAGGGTTTCATCTACTCCTTTGTCTGGCCCCTCACTAAGGACCTGCCCATCTACTCCTGGCTCCTTTGTCTGGCCCCTCACTAAGGACCTGCCCATCTACTCCTGGCTCCTTTGTCTGGACCCTCACCAAGGACCTGCCCATCTACTCCTGGCTCCTTTGTCTGGCCCCTCACTAAGGACCTGCCCATCTACTCCTGGCTCCTTTGTCTGGACCCTCACCAAGGACCTGCCCATCTACTCCTGGCTCCTTTGTCTGGACCCTCACCAAGGACCTGCCCATCTACTCCTGGCTCCTTTGTCTGGCCCCTCACCAAGGACCTGCCCATCTACTCCTGGCTCCTTTGTCTGGACCCTCACCAAGGACCTGCCCATCTACTCCTGGCTCCTTTGTCTGGACCCTCACCAAGGACCTGCCCATCTACTCCTGGCTCCTTTGTCTAGACCCTCACCAAGGACCTGTCCAGCTCGGGTGACCCTGCCAGGAGCTAAGCTCCCGCTGACCTAGCTCCTTGGATCCCGGAGAGCACAAGCCCTCCACCCACAACAAGGTGAGCCTAGTGGTGAGCGACAGAAAAATTCAAAGTACTAACGCAATGGAAAAAAGAGTACTTTATATCAAGAAATCACAATGGAAACATGATATAAAACAAAGAATTATGTGCAGGTCAGTGACACTAGAACAACACACAACCTGAAAAAAACATAGCATAATGTTGATAAAAATATTTAAAACAAAACGTAAGACAAAACAAGAGTCCATCCACTTTTAATTATTTAGAAATGTTTCAGAGACATGAACACCTGTAGCTAAAGTAGCTGCCCAGACATGAACACCTGTAGCTAAAGTAGCTGCCCAGACATGAACACCTGTAGATAAAGTAGCTGCCCAGACATGAACACCTGTAGCTAAAGTAGCTGCCCAGACATGAACACCTGTAGCTAAAGTAGCTGCCCAGACATGAACACCTGTAGCTAAAGTAGCTGCCCAGACATGAACACCTGTAGCTAAAGTAGCTGCCCAGACATTGTCAACAAATGAAACTGTAGCTGCCCAGACATTATCAACAAATGAAACTGTAGCTGCCCAGACATTGTCAACAAATGAAACTGCAGCTGCCCAGACATTGTCAACAAATGAAACTGTAGCTGCCCAGACATTATCAACAAATGAAACTGTAGCTGCCCAGACATTGTCAACAAATGAAACTGTAGCTGCCCAGACATTGTCAACAAATGAAACTGTAGCTGCCCAGACATTGTCAACAAATGAAACTGTAGCTGCCCAGACATTGTCAACAAATGAAACTGTAGCTGCCCAGACATTGTCAACAAATGAAACTGTAGCTGTCCAGACATTATCAACAAATGAAACTGTAGCTGCCCAGACATTATCAACAAATGAAACTGTAGCTGCCCAGACATTGTCAACAAATGAAACTGTAGCTGCCCAGACATTGTCAACAAATGAAACTGTAGCTGCCCAGACATTATCAACAAATGAAACTGTAGCTGCCCAGACATTGTCAACAAATGAAACTGTAGCTGCCCAGACATTATCAACAAATGAAACTGTAGCTGCCCAGACATTGTCAACAAATGAAACTGTAGCTGCCCAGACATACTCAACAAATGAAACTGTAGCTGCCCAGACATTGTCAACAAATGAAACTGTAGCTGCCCAGACATTGTCAACAAATGAAACTGTAGCTGCCCAGACATTATCAACAAATGAAACTGTAGCTGCCCAGACATTGTCAACAAATGAAACTGTAGCTGCCCAGACATTATCAACAAATGAAACTGTAGCTGCCCAGACATTGTCAACAAATGAAACTGTAGCTGCCCAGACATTGTCAACAAATGAAACTAGCTGCCCAGACATTATCAACAAATGAAACTGTAGCTGCCCAGACATTGTCAACAAATGAAACTGTAGCTGCCCAGACATTGTCAACAAATGAAACTGTAGCTGCCCAGACATTGTCAACAAATGAAACTGTAGCTGCCCAGACATTGTCAACAAATGAAACTGTAGCAAGCACATTTGTCAAACAAAAAAGTTGTGAAAAAATAAATCATATCAATACAGTTTGTACATGTGTAACATTCCAACAGGGACACGTGGAACATTCCAACAGGGACACGTGGAACATTCCATCAGGGACACGTGGAACATTCCAACAGGGACACGTGGAACATTCCATCAGGGACACGTAGAACATTCCAACAGGGACACGTGTAACATTCGATCAGGGACACGTAGAACATTTCAACAGGGACACGTGGAACATTTCAACAGGGACACGTGCAACATTCCATCAGGGAAATGTAGAACATTTCAACAGGGACACGTGGAACATTCCAACAGGGACACGTGGAACATTCCGTCAGGGACACGTAGAACATTCCAAAAGGGACACGTGGAACATTACAACAGGGACACGTGGAACATTCCATCAGGGACACGTGAAACATTACAACAGGGACACGTGGAACATTCCATCAGCGACACGTGGAACATTCCAACAGAGACACGTGGAACATTCCACCAGCGACACGTACAACATTCCATCAGCGACACGTGGAACATTCCAACAGGGACACGTAGAACATTCCACCAGGACACGAGGAACATTCCATCAGGGACACGTGGAACATTCCATCAGCGACACGTGGAACATTCCATCAGGGGCACGTGCAACATTCCATCAGGGACACGTGGGACATTCCAACAGGTGTTCAAGATTGGTACTTAACGAAGAGTTGATATTGATCACATCGACCACATCGATCAAGTCGATCACATTGATCACATCGATCACGTCGATCACATTGATCACATCAATCACATTCATCACATCGATTACATTGATACCATCGATCAAGTCGATCACATCGATCAAGTCGATCACATTGATCACATCGATCACATCGATCAAGTCTATCACATTGATCACATCGATCAAGTCTATCACATTGATCACATCGATCACATTGATCACATTGATCACATCGATCACATTGATCACATCGATCACATCGATCACATCGATCACATTGATCACATCGATCACATCGATCACATCGATCACATTGATCACATCGATCACATCGATCACATTGATCACATCGATCACATTGATCACATTGATCACATCGATCACATTGATCACATCGATCACATCGATCACATTGATCACATCGATCACATCGATCACATTGATCACATTGATCACATTGATCACATCGATCACATTGATCACATCGACACATTGATCACATCGACACATTGATCACATCGATCACATTGATCACATCGATCACATTGATCACATTGATCACATCGACACATTGATCACATTGATCACATCGACACATTGATCACATCGATCACATTGATCACATTGATCACATTGATCACATCGATCACATTGATCACATCGATCACATCGATCACATCGATCACATTGATCACATCGATCACATTGATCACATTGATCACATCGACACTTTTTGATGAAGAAGCCTCGAATTGTATTCACACAAACACACACACACACATACGCACATACAAACACACACAGACAGGAAAACAAATGCAGAATTAAAGCTCAAAGAGAGACGAGATGGTTTCATGAGTGTCTAGCCGTCACATAGGGAGACGAGATGGTTTCATGAGTGTCTAGCCGTCACATAGGGAGACGAGATGGTTTCATGAGTGTCTAGCCTTCACATAGGGAGACGAGATGGTTTCATGATTGTCTAGCCTTCACATAGGGAGACGAGATGGTTTCATGAGTGTCTAGCCGTCACATAGGGAGACGAGATGGTTTCATGATTGTCTAGCCTCCACATAGGGAGACGGGATGGTTTCATGAGTGTCTAGCCGTCACATAGGGAGACGAGATGGTTTCATGAGTGTCTAGCCTTCACATAGGGAGACGAGATGGTTTCATGATTGTCTAGCCTCCACATAGGGAGACGGGATGGTTTCATGAGTGTCTAGCCGTCACATAGGGAGACGAGATGGTTTCATGAGTGTCTAGCCGTCACATAGGGAGACGAGATGGTTTCATGAGTGTCTAGCCTTCACATAGGGAGACGAGATGGTTTCATGATTGTCTAGCCTTCACATAGGGAGACGAGATGGTTTCATGAGTGTCTAGCCGTCACATAGGGAGACAAGATTGTTACATGAGTGTCTAGCCTTCACATAGGGAGACAAGATTGTTACATGAGTGTCTAGCCGTCACATAGGGAGACAAGATTGTTACATGAGTGTCTAGCCTTCACATAGGGAGACAAGATTGTTACATGAGTGTCTAGCCTTCACATATGGAGACAAGATTGTTACATGAGTGTCTAGCCTTCACATAGGGAGACAAGATTGTTACATGAGTGTCTAGCCTTCACATAGGGAGACGAGATAGTTTCATGAGTGTCTAGCAAGGAGATAAGATAGTTCCTTGAATGTTTAGCCGTCAGACAGGAAGATAATATGGTTAGAGGAATGGGAATTCAAACATCGTAGATTTGTGGACTCAAGAAATGAAATCCTGCGGATTTCGAAGGCTTGCTGACACACGGACTTAAACATCACAGACCTGCTGACTCAAACAACGTTGTCTATTTTTAAAAAAAATATATTTACAAACACCCCCCCCCCGCCCCCGCCCAGACGGTCGGAACTGATAAGTTGTCTGCGGCTGTCTGTCACGTTCGTCTGTTGCTGCTGTCGAGTAAAATATCTGACACAGGATCAGAGCTTATAGATGTGGCCGTCATTTCGTCATCTTGTTGGCATGGTTTATGTAAGCAATGTAATGTGAGTGACGTAACGGTGGCAACCTGTAGTCCTGTCAGAAACTTGCTATGGCTACCTGTAGTCCTCTCAGACACAATCTTTGGCTACATGTAGTCCTGTCAGACTCAATCTTTGGCTACGTATAGTCCTGTCAGAAACAGTCTTTGGCTACATGTAGTCCTGTCAGACTCAATCTTTGGTTACCTGTAGTCCTGTCAGAAACAGTCTTTGGCTACCTGTGGTCCTGTAAGACAGTCTTTGGCTACCTGTAGTCCTGTCAGACACAATCTTTAGTTACCTGTAGTCCTGTCAGACTCAATTCTTAGCTACCTGTAGTCCTGTCAGACACAATCTTTGGCTACCTGTAGTCCTCTCAGACTCAATCTTTGGCTACCTGTAGTCCTGTCAGACTCAATTCTTAGCTACCTGTAGTCCTGTCAGACACAATCTTTGGCTGCCTGTAGTCCTGTCAGACTCAATTCTTAGCTACCTGAAGTCCTGTCAGACACAATCTTTGGCTACATGTAGTCCTGTCAGACTCAATCTTTGGCTACCTGTCAGGCACGAAGTACCTGGTCACCAAGTCGGTTCTGTATTCTAACTAGCCTGATGAGTGTGTTGAATGGTGGAGGTAAATTGAGGCTTAGACGAGGGCAAGCTTGGTGGAAGAACAGATGAGTTGTTGACGTGCATGCTGGCACGAAAATGGTCAGCAGTGTGTGGAAATTGTGACAATCTTTCTAATCTGATTGCTGCCACTTCTGATATTGCTGCTGGGAGGTCACCTGCTGCTGCTTCCTCTGTCGGGGCTGTAGCGGAGTCTAGTGGGCGAGTGTTCAATAACATCGACGAGTATCGAAAACATCTGGATTTTGCTGCATCGAATTGTCCCCTAAGTCCTTCAGGACGAGGCGTCAATGAGACCAACGAGGGCGAGTTGTGGCAGTCCGTGAGAAACGATGGAAGTTGACGACATGAATAATGGAAAGGAAATTTTCGTCTGATATACTCCATCTCGAGAAATCTCGAGTCTTGGCCAGTCAGTGACGAGAATGAAAGCGGAAGTGTAGGTCCACGTGGCGGTGGTAAAAATGGCGAAGTTGCTGATGAAATGAAGGTTGATGGGAACACTCTGTGGAGATTATCAAGAGTTGAGTAAGGAAGGATGTGATGATAGCTGCTTGGGAGGTAAGATGGAAGTGGGACATCTGTTGTGACAGCACTACTTTTAAGGGCAGTTGAGCCGCTCCGTCTGTTGGTGGAGGCTACACTAAACGCACTTTTTCCTTTCATGTCTGCGCTTTCTTCAAGGTGAGATTCAACGCTTCTGTCAGAAACGTCTTCTTGATTCCCTGACTTCGGGTTATCCCCGAGAACTTGCTTGTAGAGTGGGTCTGTCAAACGAGCCTCATGGAGGTCAAAAAAGTCTGCGTTCCCGGGGTGCGACCTCAGTGTCGGGCTAAGACACTCGTAGGGAACAGAATCAAAGTAGCCATCGCTCATTTTGTTGTCAAACTGATTACTATCTATGTCGTTGGTGTCTCGTTTACACAGAGTTTTGTGTTTTTGCTCATCTCTCTTCTGCAACAGCGCCTTGTGTGTTGATTCTGTCTTTTCTCCACGAGTGCATGCACTCGCCACAGTCTCGCTAAAAGTTGTCCTTGGAACAGAGCTAGCCTCTGCCGCCGCACAGTGTTCAGTAATATCCAGGTGTGTGTCACGGTCTCTTTGATCAGCTGGTTTGGCTTGACTGTCGTTCTTGGGGCTGGGGACTAAACAAATATTTCACTCAATTTGTGACTCAGACTTAACTAGAGAGTTTAGGTGGAGTCAGTGTAGATGATTAACTAGAGAGTTTAGCTGGAGTCAGTGTAGAGGATTAACTAGACAGTATAGCTGGAGTCAGTGTAGAGGATTAACTAGACAGTTTAGCTGGGGTCAGTGTAGAGGATTAACTAGACAGTTTAGCTGAAGTCAATGTAGAGGATTAACTAGACAGTATAGCTGGAGTCAGTGTAGAGGATTAACTAGACAGTTTAGCTGAAGTCAATGTAGAGGATTAACTAGACAGTATAGCTGGAGTCAGTGTAGAGGATTAACTAGACAGTTTAGCTGAAGTCAATGTAGAGGATTAACTAGACAGTTTAGCTGGGGTCAGTGTAGAAGATTAACTAGATAGTTTAGCTGAAGTCAGTGTAGAGGAATAACTAGACAGTTTAGCTGGAGTCAGTGTAGAGAATTAACTAGACAGTTTAGCAGAAGTCAGTGTAGAGGATTAACTAGACAGTTTAGCAGAAGTCAGTGTAGGAAATTAACTAGATAGTTTAGCGGAAGTCAGTGTAGAGGATTAACTAGACAGTTTAGCAGAAGTCAGTGTAGAGGATTAACTAGACAGTTTAGCAGAAGTCAGTGTAGAGGATTTACTAGACTGTTTTAGTTGGTGTCAGTGTTGGACATTAATTTAGACAGATAAATAGCTGGAGTCAGTATTGGGAATTAACTAGACTGTTTAGCTGGAGTCAGAATAGGGAATCAACTAGACTGCTTAGCTGGAGTCAGTATAGGGAATTAACTAGACTGTTTAGCTGGAGTTATTATAGGGAATTAACTAGACTGTTTATCTGGAGTCATTGTAGGGAATTAACTAGACTGTTTAGCTGGAGTCATTATAGTGAATTAACTAGACTGTTTAGCTGGAGTCATTATAGGGAATTAACTAGACTGCTTAGCTGGAGTCAGCTTGTGGCACATCTGTTTGTTTTTATCTAAAAGTGACATTTCATTTATAATCTTGTTTAGGTTATATTTATAATATTGCAAATTGAAATATAATATAGAATAATATAATATAGAATAATATAATAATATAATATAGAATAATATACTATAAAATAAAATTTTATAGAATAATATACTATAATATAATATAGAATAATAGAATAATATAAAAAAATATAATATAATATAATATAATATAATATAATATAATATAATATAATATAATATAATATAATATAATATAATATAATATAATATAATATAATATAATATAATATAATATAATGTAATGTAATGTAATGTAATGTAACGTAACGTAACGTAACGTAACGTAACGTAACGTAACATAACATAACATAACATAACATAACATAACATAATATAATATAATATAAAAAATATAATATAATATAATATGATATGATATGATATGATATGATATGATATGATATGATATGATATAATATAATATAATATAATATAATATAATATAATATAATATAATATAATATAATATAATATAATATAATATAATATAATATAATATAATTAATATAATATAATATAATATAATATAATGTAATGTAATGTAATGTAATGTAATGTAATGTAATGTAATGTAATATAATATAATATAATATAATATAATATAATATAATATAATATAATATAATATAATATAATATAATATAATATAATATAATATAATATAATATAATATAATATTGTTATAGAGTTGCACACGAAGTCTCTCTTGTTACACAATTATATTCAGTTTATTGATCATCAAACATTATTCATCAACATTATTCATCAACTTACGAACTTGTAAGTCTACTTACACTTGTGAGAATTTATGAACACACACAACTTGAATTAATCTTTCACTGTCTTCCAAAGCTACTTCACACCTATAATTATAACTTGTTGATTCTTAACTGACTTGGCTAACTCAAGACTTCTACTCTTAACTTTCTCACTGTTCTGACTCTAACTGTTTCTACACTGCTTAACTGCTTCTTGTCTAGATGTTTCTACTCTGTCCTAACTTAACTGACTTAGTCTACATTCTACTTTCTCTTCTGAAATCTCTGGCTAAACTTCTCTGACTCTGTCCTAACTCCTTGTTCTTCTAAAAATCTCTGGCTTAACTTACTTTCTTCTTGTGCCGGACTTTAAATACTCCTCAACTCTCTCTTCCACCTGAGGCTCAGCAGCCAATCAGCTGCTGCCGAGCACCCCTGCGACCCTATGATCCAAGTATTTGTCACTCAACGTTTACGTGTCCAGTGTCCACCATCTGTGACTCACCTGAACTTTCCCAAATTTGGACAAAGCATCCTGTTTCCCCGAAATCTCTACGCCCTATTTGGTGACATAATGTTACCTCATGACAATGACCTCTCCTGGAAGTTGGATGACTACTTATTTATCAGCCGGGCCAAAGTCATGGGGTCAACGCATGCTCATCACAATAACTAACAACTACTAGTTGTTGTGAACATGGACACTCGTGGAGCTTTGACAATAACACCACGAGGTCGTTGCATGTAACTAAACTTTTCCATGTAGTGAGACATTGTGTCGTTCCACTATTCTGGACCTCTCCTTCGGTGCGTCACTACCCACCCTCTACAACTGGTGAGTGGGGATCATGTAACCTCCCATCGCTTTGTCCAATACTCTGAACCTCACTCCTTCCTCCTGGTTACTACCCTTCTCCTATAACCTCTACTGTAACTAAACTTCTGACTCACTAGTTATACTGAAATACCATCATTATAGTTAAATCTGCTGGTCGCCACTATATGATACTGCTATCGTCTATTTGAGAAGCGGTAGCTTCCACCAGCTTCACTGTTACAATATAATATAATATAATATAATATAATATAATATAATATAATATAATATAATATAATATAATATAATATAATATAATATAATATAATATAATATAATATAATATAATATAATATAATATAATATAATATAATATAATATAATATAATATAATATAATATAATATAATATAATATAATATAATATAATATAATATAATATAATATAATATAATATAGAAGAAGATGACGTAACCCTAGCATACACCAATCAATTCTTAACATGGATATGGCACAGCTGTAATCTGTTAGACATCACGCAAGAGATGACATTCTTCTGCCCGTCTGTTTCTTTCAATGATAATACTCTAGTAGAACAATACTCGTAAGTAAACATCAAAGATTGGTAAAATTGAGAGTTCCCAGGACACAGGATTCGATGCTACACTACAACACGTCTTTGATATTGAAGTACAGCTTCTGTTATCATGTTCAACGATTCTTGTAATAAGCATGTGTGTTTTCGTTTCTTGGAATAGAACACATGAGCAAACTCAACTAAAGTATCGGTAACAAACGGCAGTGGGGGTAGCAATCAAGAAAATATTTATCTGGCTCTATGTGTGTGTGTGTGTGTGTGTGTGTGTGTGTGTGTGTGTGTGTGTGTGTGTGTGTGTGTGTGTGTGTGTGTGTGTGTGTGTGTGTGTGTGTGTGTGCCTCTCCAGTCTCCAATGAAATACGTACGTAGAATCTGTCTGTAAGTTAAACACAGACGTAGAATCTGTCTGTAAGTTAAACACAGACGTAGAAGCTGCCTGTAAGTTAAACACAGACGTAGAATCTGTCTGTAAGTTAAACACAAATGTAGAAGCTGCCTGTAAGTTAAACACAGACGTAGAATCTGTCTGTAAGTTAAAAACAGACGTAGAATCTGTCTGTAAGTTAAACATAGACGTAGAAGCTGTCTGTAAGTTAAACACAAATGTAGAAGCTGCCTGTAAGTTAAACACAGACGTAGAAGCTGCCTGTAAGTTAAACACAGACGTAGAATCTGTCTGTAAGTTAAAAACAGACGTAGAATCTGTCTGTAAGTTAAACACAGACGTAGAAGCTGTCTGTAAGTTAAACACAAATGTAGAAGCTGCCTGTAAGTTAAACACAGACGTAGAATCTGTCTGTAAGTTAAACACAGACGTAAATCTGTCTGTAAGTTAAACACAGACGTAGAATCTGTCTGTAAGTTAAACACAGACGTAGAATCTGTCTGTAAGTTATACACAAATGTAGAAGCTGCCTGCAAGCTAAACACAGATGTAAAAGCTATCTGTAAGTTAAATACAGACGTAGAAACTGTATGTAATTTAAACACAAATGTATAAACTGTCTGTAAGATAAACACAAATGTATAAACTGTCTGTAAGATAAACACAAATGTATAAACTGTCTGTAAGATAAACACACATGTATAAACTGTATGTAAGATAAACACAAATGTATAAACTGTCTGTAAGATAAACACAAATGTATAAACTGTCTGTAAGATAAACACAAATGTATAAACTGTCTGTAAGATAAACACAAATGTATAAACTGTCTGTAAGATAAACACAAATGTATAAACTGTCTGTAAGATAAACACAAATGTATAAACTGTCTGTAAGATAAACACAAATGTATAAACTGTCTGTAAGATAAACACAAATGTATAAACTGTCTGTAAGTTGTTGTTGTTGTTGTTGTTGTTGTTGTTGTTTTTGTTGTTGTTATGGATCCAGCGACCTTTGAGCTGATGCCCTTCGGCCCAATGCCATGTAGTAGTGTCTACAAGTATTTATAAGTTCTGCTGTGGTTCCGTACAGAGTGTTCCATTTGAAGAAGTAGTGTTGTCTGATGTCGGTGGTGGTTTGGTCTCTTCTTGTTAGCTTGTAGATGTTGTCTTGTGGATATCTATCTATTGACCTTTCGAGCCGTAGCCGGCCTGTAGGGCGTAGACCAAGATACTCTTTCTCTTATTAAATTTTTTATTCTAGCAGTTTTCAATTATTTTAAAGATATTTTATCAAATCTCGCCATTTGTCTCTATTCTGTGCAAGCAGCTCTATCTCAGTGAGGGAGCCAATTTTTGCTGCTCTCGTCTCCGTGTGGATTTGGTCTTGCCATATATTTAAAAAGCTCTCTCCCTGTTTTCCATAAGGCCCATCCATTCAACCACTCCTCTCTACTGTTGGAGTTTATGACTTGTTTGGCTGTGTCTAGTGTGATGGGTGTATGTATCTGGCGTTTGTCTGGATCCTACCTTAGCTAATGTATCTGCCTTATCATTTCCTGGTATATTTCAGTGTCCCGGGATTCATTGCATTACCAATCTTATGTTATGTGTTTCAATGAATTTGTCTGTACCGATGATAAGCTGTGTGAGTTCTGGTTGGACATAGAAGCTGTCCGTAAGTTAAATATGGACGTAGAAGCTGTTTGTAAGTTAAACATGCACATAGAAGCTGTCCGTAAGTTAAATATGGACGTAGAAGCTGTTTGTAAGTTAAACATGCACATAGAAGCTGTCCGTAATTAAACATTGACGTGGAAGCTGTCCGTAAGTTAAACATGCACATAGAAGCTGTCCGTAATTAAACATTGACGTAGAAGCTGTCCGTAAGTTAGACATTGACGTAGAAGCTGTCCGTAAGTTAAACATTGACATAGAAGCTGTCCGTAAGTTAAATATGGACGTAGAAGCTGTTTGTAAGTTAAACATGCACATAGAAGCTGTCCGTAAGTTAAATATGGACGTAGAAGCTGTTTGTAAGTTAAACATGCACATAGAAGCTGTCCGTAATTAAACATTGACGTGGAAGCTGTCCGTAAGTTAAACATGCACATAGAAGCTGTCCGTAATTAAACATTGACGTAGAAGCTGTCCGTAAGTTAGACATTGACGTAGAAGCTGTCCGTAAGTTAAACATTGACATAGAAGCTGTCCGTAAGTTAAACATGCACATAGAAGCTGTCCGTAAGTTAAACATTGACGTGGAAGCTGTCCGTAAGTTAAACATGCACATAGAAGCTGTCCGTAAGTTAAACATGCACATAGAAGCTGTCCGTAAGTTAAACATTGACGTGGAAGCTGTCCGTAAGTTAAACATGCACATAGAAGCTGTCCGTAATTAAACATTGACGTAGAAGCTGTTTGTAAGTTAAACATTGACGTAGAAGCTGTCCATAAGTTAAACATGGACGTAGAAGCTGTCCATAAGTTAAACATGGACGTAGAAGCTGTCCATAAGTTAAACATGGACGTAGAAGCTGTCCATAAGTTAAACATGGACGTAGAAGCTGTCCATAAGTTAAACATGGACGTAGAAGCTGTCCATAAGTTAAACATGGACGTAGAAGCTGTCCATAAGTTAAACATGGACGTAGAAGCTGTCCATAAGTTAAACATGGACGTAGCAGGTCTCCACGAGGAATCGTTGTTAAAGTTGTTAATGTTCTTTGTTTATTTATAGATAAATGGATGTGGACATTGTCAGTTGTTGTGTTTTAGTGGGTCAGGCAGGTAGGCAGGCAGGTAGGTAGGCAGGTAGGTAGGCAGGTAGGTAAGCAGGCAGACAGGCATGTAGGTATAGGCAGGCAGGTACGTAGGTACATAGGTAGGCAAGCAGGTAGGCAGGTAGGTGGGCGGGCAGGTAGGTAGGTAGGCAGGTAGGTAGGCAGGTAGGTAAGCAGGCAGACAGGCATGTAGGTATAGGCAGGCAGGTACGTAGGTACATAGGTAGGCAAGCAGGTAGGCAGGTAGGTGGGCAGGCAGGTAGGTAGGCAGGCAGGCAGGTAGGCAAGCAGGTAGGCAGGTAGGTAGGCAGGCAGGTAGGCAGGTAGGTAAGCAGGCAGACAGGCATGTAGGTAGGTAGGCAGGCAGGTAGGCAGGTACGTAGGTACATAGGTAGGCAAGCAGGTAGGCAGGTAGGTAGGCAGGCAGGTAGGCATGTAGGTAGGCAGGCAGGTAGGTTGAAAGGCAAGTAGGCAGGCAGGTCGGTAGGCGGGCAGGCAGGTTGGTAGGCAGACAGGCAGGTTGACAGGTAGGTAGGCAGGCAGGTAAGTAGGTAGGTAGACAGGCAGGTAAGCAGGTAGGTAAGCAGTCGGACAGGTAGGCAGGCAGGTAGGCAGGCAGGTAGGCAGACAGGTAGGCAGACAGGCTAGTAAGCAGGCATGTAGGCAGACAGACAGACAGACAGAGTTAGTCAGACAATCAGATAGGCAGGAAGACAGAGAGACTCGCTTGGGAGCTCTCTACAGCAAAGAAACCATCTAATTATATAATCTAGCATGTGTTGTAGATATTCTGATTATGAAAGCACGTAAAATAGATGTATGTGAACAAACTAGACTACAACATACAGTTATATGTCATGATGGACATATACCATTGGTGATATCATAGGTGACCACGACTCACTGAAACAAGGATGCCAATGTGCAATGAAACAAGGATGCAAGTGTGCACTGAAACAAGGATGCCAGTGTGCAATGAAACAAGGATGCCAGTGTGCAATGAAACAAGGATGCAAGTGTGCACTGAAACAAGGATGCCAGTGTGCAATGAAACAAGGATGCCAGTGTGCACTGAAACAAGGATGCCAGTGTGCAATGAAACAAAGATGCCAGTGTGCACTGAAACAAGGATGCCAGTGTGCAATGAAACAAGGATGCCAGTGTGCAATGAAACAAGGATGCAAGTGTGCACTGAAACTAGTATATCAGTGCGCATTGAAACGACGATACCAGTGTGCACTGGAACAAGAATATCAGTGTGCACTGAAACGAGGATACCAGTGTGCACTGACACAAGGATACCAGTATGCACTGAAACAAGGATACCAGTGTGCATTGACACGAGGATGCCAGTGTGCACTGAAACAAAGGATACCAGTGTGCACTGAAACAAGGATACCAGTGTGCATTGACACGAGGATGCCAGTGTGCACTGAAACAAGGATACCAGTGTGCACTGAAATAAGGATGCCAATGTGCACTGAAACAAGGATACCAGTGTGCATTGACACGAGGATGTCAGTGTGCACTGAAACAAGGATGCCAGTGTGCACTGAAACAAGGATGCCAGTGTGCACTGAAACAAGGATACAAGTGTGCACTGAAACAAAGCAGTTGTTCACACAAAATCGACTCCTTGAAACAGCCCACGGGAACCGCCAGAATTAAAAATTGCTGAACACAAACGTCTGACGTCACGTTAACATGGCTGTCATGTTTGTTGACATGGCCATGCACTCACAGACTCTCCCATGATCCATCAGCTCTAACATAATCTCCAATGATCCATCAGTTCTGACACACTCTCCCATGATCCATCAGCTCTCACAGACTGCTCCATGATCCATTAGCTCTCACAGACTGCTACATGATCCATCAGCCCTCACAGACTGCTACATGATCCATCAGCCCTCACAGACTGCTCCATGATCCATTAGCTCTCACAGACTGCTACATGATCCATCAGCTCTCACAGACTGCTACATGATTCATCAGCTCTCACAGACTGCTACATGATCCATCAGCTCTCACAGACTGCTCCATGATCCATTAGCTCTCACAGACTGCTACATGATCCATCAGCTCTCACAGATTCTTCCATCATCCATCAGCCCTCACAGACTGCTACATGATCCATCAGCCCTCACAGACTGCTACATGATCCATCAGCTCTCACAGACTCTTCCATGATCCATCAGCTCTCACAGACTGCTACATGATTCATCAGCTCTCACAGACTGCTACTTGATCCATCAGCTCTCACAGACTGCTCCATGATCCATTAGCTCTCACAGACTGCTACATGATCCATCAGCTCTCACAGACTGCTCCATGATCCATTAGCTCTCACAGACTGCTACATGATCCATCAGCCCTCACAGACTGCTACATGATCCATCAGCTCTCACAGACTGCTACATGATCCATCAGCCCTCACAGACTGCTACATGATCCATCAGCCCTCACAGACTGCTCCATGATCCATTAGCTCTCACAGACTGCTACATGATCCATCAGCTCTCACAGATTCTTCCATGATGCATCAGCCCTCACAGACTGCTACATGATCCATCAGCCCTCACAGACTGCTACATGATCCATCAGCTCTCACAGACTCTTCCATGATCCATCAGCTCTCACAGACTGCTACATGATTCATCAGCTCTCACAGACTGCTACATGATCCATCAGCTCTCACAGACTGCTACATGATCCATCAGCTTTCACAGACTGCTACATGATCCATCAGCTCTCACACTCTTCCATGATCCATTAGCTCTGACATATTCTCTCCAATGATCCATCAGTTCTGACGCACTCTCCCATGATCCATCAGCTCTCACAGACTGCTACATGATCCATCAGCTCTCACAGACTCTTCCATGATCCATTAGCTCTGACATATTCTCTCCAATGATCCATCAGTTCTGACGCACTCTCCCATGATCCATCAGCTCTCACAGACTCTTCCATGATCCATTAGCTCTGACGCACTCTCCCATGATCCATCAGCTCTCACAGACTCTTCCATGATCCATTAGCTCTGACATATTCTCTCCAATGATCCATCAGTTCTGACGCACTCTCCCATGATCCATCAGCTCTCACAGACTCTTCCATGATCCATCAGTTCTGACGCACTCTCCCATGATCCATCAGCTCTCACAAACTGCTACATGATCCATCAGCTCTCACAGACTGCTACATGATCCATCAGCTCTCACAGACTCTTCCATGATCCATTAGCTCTGACGCACTCTCCCATGATCCATCAGCTCTCAAAGACTCTTCCATGATTCTTCAGCCCTCACAGACTCTTCCATGATCCATCAGTTCTGACGCACTCTCCCATGATCCATCAGCTCTCACAGACTCTTCCATGATCCATCAGCTCTCACAGACTCTTCCATGATCCATCAGTTCTGACGCACTCTCCCATGATCCATCAGCTCTCACAGACTCTTCCATGATCCATTAGCTCTGACATATTCTCTCCAATGATCCATCAGTTCTGAAGCACTCTCCCATGATCTATCAGCTCTCACAGACTCTTCCATGATCCATCAGTTCTGAGACACTCTCCCATGATCCATCAGCTCTCACAGACTCCCCAATGATCCATCAGTTCTGACACCAAGCAACATCATAACCCAGTAAATGTTTCGCCAGAAAATCAAACTTTATACCACAAAGTCCCACCGTTAGATCGATAGATGTGCTTTCCTCTGTAGTGTTTCCATTATGTGGTGGTAGAAGAGTCCGTATGACACACAACCATTTAGAGCTTCCTCTCTAGGTAATCGGATGCACTGGGCCTAAGTAACAGTGCAACGTAACTGACTATGGAGACGTCACAACCAACCTAGAATGTCCGTAATAAAGGATCGACAGGGAAAGCAAGCATTTCCGGTATACAAATAAATTCTGAAGTCGAATTAGTTGGGCCGAAAGCGAGACAGTATTGCACCATCTACGCCCAATTAACGTCCTTCTAACGCCCATCTAACGCCCTTCTAACGTCCTTCTAACGTCCTTCTAACGCCCTTCTAACGTCCTTCTAACGCCCTTCTAACGCCCTTCTAACGCCCTTCTAACGTCCTTCTAACGCCCTTATAACGCCCTTCTAACGCCCTTCTAACGCCCTTCTAACGTCCTTCTAACGTCCTTCTAACGCCCTTCGAACGTCCTTCTAACGCCCTTCTAACGCCCTTCTAACGTCCTTCCAACGCCCTTCTAACGTCCTTCTAACGCCCTACTAACGTCCTTCGAACGTCCTTCTAACGCCCTTCTAACGTCCTTCTAACGCCCTTCTAACGCCCTTCTAACGTCCTTCTAACGCCCTTCTAACGTCCTTCTAACGCCCTTCTAACGTCCTTCTAACGCCCTTATAACGCCCTTCTAACGTCCTTCTAACGCCCTAATAAAGCCCTTCTAACGCCCTTCTAACGTCCTTCTAACGCCCTTCTAACGTCCTTCTAACGCCCTTCTAACGCCCTTCTAACGTCCTTCTAACGCCCTTCAAACGTCCTTCTAACGCCCTTCTAACGTCCTTCTAACGCCCTTCCAACGCCCTTTTAACATCCTTCTAACGCCCTTATAACGCCCTTCTAACGTCCTTCTAACGTCCTTCTAACGTCCTTCTAACGCCCTTCTAACGCCCTTCTAACGTCCTTCTAACGCCCTTCTAACGTCCTTCTAACGTCCTTATAACGCCCTTCTAACGTCCTTCTAACACCCTTCTAACGTCCTTCCAACGCCCTTCTAACGTCCTTCGAACGCCGTTCTAACGTCCTTCTAACGCCCTTCTAACGTCCTTTTAACGCCCTTCTAACGTCCTTCTAACGCCCTTCTAACGTCCTTCTAACGCCCTTATAACGCCCTTCTAACGTCCTAATAAAGCCCTTCTAACGTCCTTCTAACGTCCTTCTAACGCTCTTCTAACGTCCTCCTAACGTCCTTCTAACGTCCTTCTAACGCCCTTCTAACGTCCTAACGCCCTTCTAACGTCCTTCTAACGTCCTTCTAACGCCCTTCTAACGTCCTTTTAACGCCCTTCTAACGTCCTTTTAACGCCCTTCTAAGGCCCTTCTAACGTCCTTCTAACGTCCTTCTAACGCCCTTCTAACGTCCTTCTAACGCCCTTCTAACGTCCGCCTAACGTCCTTATAACGTCCTTCTAACGCCCTTCTAACGTCCTTCTAACGTCCTTCTAACGTCCTTCTAACGTCCTTCTAACGCCCTTCTAACGTCCTTCTAACGCCCTTCTAACGTCCTTTTAACGCCCTTCTAAGGCCCTTCTAACGTCCTTCTAATGTCCTTCTAACGCCAGTCTAACGTCCTTCTAACGCCCTTATAACGTCCTTCTAACGCCCTTCTAACGCCCTTCTAACGTCCTTCTAACACCCTTCTAACGTCCTTCTAACGCCCTTCTAACGTCCTTCTAACGCCCTTCTAACGCTCTTCTAACGTCCTTCTAACGCCCTTCTAACGTCCTTCTAACGTCCTAACGCCCTTTTAACGCCCTTCTAACGTCCTTCTAACGCCCTTCTAACGTCCTTCTAACGCCCTTCTAACGTCCTTCTAACGTCCTTCTAACGCCCTTCTAACGCTCTTCTAACGCCCTTCTAACGTCCTTTTAACGCCCTTCTAAGGCCCTTCTAACGTACTTCTAACGCCCTTCTAACGTCCTTCTAACGCCCTTCTAACGTCCGTCTAACGCCCTTATAACGTCATTCTAACGCCCTTCTAACGTCCTTTTAACGTCCTTCTTACGCCCTTCTAACGCCCTTTTAACGTCCTTCTAACGCCCTTCTAACGTCCTTCTAACGTCCTTTTAACGCCCTTCTAAGGCCCTTCTAACGCCCTTCTAACGTCCTTCTAACGCCCTTCTAAGGCCCTTCTAACGCCCTTCTAACGTCCTTCTAACGCCCTTCTAACGTCCTTCTAACGCCCTTATAACGCCCTTCTAACGTCCTTCTAACGCCCTTCTAACGTCCTTCTAACGCCCTTCTAACGTCCTTCTGACGCCCTTCTAACGTCCTTCTAACGCCCTTCTAACGTCCTTCTAACGCTCTTCTAACGCCCTTCTAACGTCCTTCTAACGACCTTCTAACGTCCTTCTAACGCCCTTATAACGCCCTTCTAACGTCCTTCTAACGCCCTTCTAACGCCATTCTAACGCACTTCTAACGCCCTTCTAACGCCCTTCTAACGTCCTTCTATCGCCTTTTCTCGGCGGCGCAGAGAAGTAATCGCCGGAAAAAGACACCAGCAGAATTTTGCAGAAATTGTTCATTGACCTGTTGTCTCATTGACCTGTTGTCTCATTGACCTGTTGTCTCATTGGCCCGTTGTCTCATTGACCCGTTGTCTCATTGACCTGTTGTCTCATTGACCCGTTGTCTCATTGACCTGTTGTCTCATTGACCTGTTGTCTCAATGACCCGTTGTCTCATTGACCTGTTGTCTCATTGACCCGTTGTCTCATTGACCCGTTGTCTCATTGACCTGTCTCATTGACCTATTGTCTCATTGACCCGTTGTCTCATTGACCTGTTGTCTCATTGACCTATTGTCTCATTGACCCGTTGTCTCATTGACCCGTTGTCTCATTGACCTGTTGTCTCATTGCCCTGTTGTCTCATTGACCCGTTGTCTCATTGACCCGTTGTCTCATTGACCCGTTGTCTCATTGACCTGTTGTCTCATTGACCTGTTGTCTCATTGGCCCGTTGTCTCATTGACCCGTTGTCTCATTGACCTGTTGTCTCATTGACCCGTTGTCTCATTGACCTGTTGTCTCATTGACCTGTTGTCTCATTGACCCGTTGTCTCATTGACCTGTTGTCTCATTGACCCGTTGTCTCATTGACCTGTTGTCTCATTGACGTATTGTCTCATTGACCCGTTGTCTCATTGACCTGTTGTCTCATTGACCTATTGTCTCATTGACCCGTTGTCTCATTGACCTGTTGTCTCATTGACCTATTGTCTCATTGACCCGTTGTCTCATTGACCTGTTGTCTCATTGACCTGTTGTCTCATTGACCTGTTGTCTCATTGACCCGTTGTCTCATTGACCTGTTGTCTCATTGACCTGTTGTCTCATTGACCTGTTGTCTCATTGACCTATTGTCTCATTGACCCGTTGTCTCATTGACCCGTTGTCTCATTGACCTGTTGTCTCATTGACCCGTTGTCTCATTGACCTGTTGTCTCATTGACCCGTTGTCTCATTGACCTGTTGTCTCATTGACCCGTTGTCTCATTGACCTGTTGTCTCATTGACCCGTTGTCTCATTGACCTGTTTGCCCCAAATTCTCCCACAACATCAATCTCAGCTTTTGTTATTTTATCCGGTCCTTAAGACTTTCTTATGGAAGCCATGATTTATCTTATATGTACAAGCACAACATCAGAGCAAGTCGTATGTACCTTATGATACACAATGACAAAGTTGATTTGTTTAATTTTAGAATCATCATCACTGCATTCCGGACGTACCCATAGGTGCTCCGATATCACCCTCGAGAATCCTGGCCAATGTGCACGAACTCCGTAACGCCGTCCGGCTAGGTTTTTGTTGATAATTGTGTCCTAGCAACGGCACTATTTTTGATCTACTCTTTTCGATTTTAACGTGCGCGATTGTACACTGGCGCCCTGTTTCTTGTCGTTAACCGAGAGGGGTAGACATCAGATCTCCATAAACAATAGATCAGGGGAGGTAACATCATAAATAAACAACGAATGAGTTTGTTTCTATTTTTGACCAAAAATCACCAGCGCTCCTTTAAAGGGGTTTGAACCCGGCTTCTTGCTGCCCTGATGCCGACGTGGTACGTCTAGACCACCCAATCCCACATATAAAGTGACATACGCTAGCAACATTTGCAAAGTTAGATGTGCACGAAACATAATAAACATAGTCGTGTGTGCCCATCACGACGCGAACATAACGTTGTATGAACACAAGACTAACTAACTCACATTTATATGTGGACATTCACAGTTTCTTGAAAACTTACCATATATGTCAACAATACCAGGATCACAGTCAGAAGCAGGGCCGTGTTCGCACAGTCTGTCCACTACTAGAGGATCACAGGCATCACACAGATCCACCTCGACGTCCGTCTCGTCTTCTCCATCCTTCTCACGATCTTTGATATCAACACCCTCTCCTTCATCATCTTCATCATCGTCGTCAACGATAACACGATTTGAATGAGGAAACGGATCGTCTAGTCCAGGCAGACTGACGGCCCTGACCTCATTCTGACGTGGATATTTTGGTGTTGGACATTCTGTTGACGTCACAAGGCTGTGCCGCCTGAGACAGTCGAAAGAAACAAAACAATGAACGGTTTGATACATGAAGTAAAAGTTGAATCTATCGCATCACATTATGTAAGACCCACTCTAGGACAGACTTGAATCAAACCTACACCACTGACATCTTCAGCTCTACTTAGACCTGCGGGCTGAGAGGGGAATCCCTGAATCACCCAGTTTGTGCCGTATTAATGATTGTTGAGATCGAAAGTTGTGGAGAGACATGATCACCTACTCCGGCAGGCATGGTACTTGATGATGATGACGTCATTTTAATCATAATTGGCCGTGCTGGCAAAGTTAAAAACGTCACAAACCTTGGGTGATCACTTTCAGCCTGTGGGCTTTATTAATACTATAGTTGGCTGTGTCTACAGCAAGGGAAATAACACCACTCAGTGGGCGTGGCTTCTTTATGAAAACTGTCCGATCAAGTTGAGCTTGTGGCCCGTAATGGCGGTCATGGTTTATCCTAAAGGTGATTACTGTTAGGGGGAAAAATCGCTGACGCAGGGACTAGAGCCCTGGGTTGACAACGTCGTGGGTGTTATCTCCTTCCAGCAGACACGTGGTTTGCTAAGGTGGGGTAGATAACAACAAGGAAGAGCGCTGGCAGTCCACCTCGAAAACTCGTGGCTCTTGTTCGGTGCTGTTCGAAACTCGTGTGCTCATCAAATCTTTTCGCTCTAATCTCTTCACGCTCTAATCTATTGTTATAATCTCAAATTGTCCCTCCCTTTTGCCGTTCTTTTTATTCGCCTTCCTCTAATCTACATACATTGTTATCACAAAATTTCTAATAGCTCTAATCTCTTTTTCGTCTAATCTTTAATCACTTGAACCATTATTGACACTAATCTCTTACCGCTTTAGTCTCTTGTTGCTCTAGGATACAACAATAAGTAAAAAGTCATCTCACGCCACGTGACCTACAGGGAATCAAAGTTTAGTGACCATCGTTTGTATAGACTTTGTGCACATTATTCTCATTTCGCGGACCACAACCGAAAGATCGGCCTCACATATGAAGGTACTAAGAGACCGAAACATCGGCCTCACTTATGAAGGTACTATGAGATCGAAACATCGGCCTCACTTATGAAGGTACTTTGAGACCGAAACATCGGCCTCACTTATGAAGGTACTAAGAGACCGAAACATCGGCCTCACTTATGAAGGTACTATGAGACCGAAACATCGGCCTCACTTATGAAGGTACTAAGAGACCGAAACATCGGCCTCACTTATGAAGGTACTATGAGATCGAAACATCGGCCTCACTTATGAAGGTACTATGAGACCGAAACATCGGCCTCACTTATGAAGGTACTAAGAGACCGAAACATCGGCCTCACTTATGAAGGTACTATGAGATCGAAACATCGGCCTCACTTATGAAGGTACTATGAGATCGAAACATCGGCCTCACTTATGAAGGTACTATGAGACCGAAACATCGGCCTCACTTATGAAGGTACTATGAGACCGAAACATCGGCCTCACTTATGAAGGTACTATGAGACCGAAACATCGGCCTCACTTATGAAGGTACTATGAGACCGAAACATCGGCCTCACTTATGAAGGTACTATGAGACCGAAACATCGGATCAGACCGAGTACGATTAGAAAATATAATGTTTTAAAGTCAAGTAACAATTCTGTATAAATCTTCACCAATACTTGTATTCGATATCTATAAGAAGCTTGATCACTTTCATTAGTTAAACAGATCAATATCGAACTCGATACCTTGGCCATATTATCCAAGAACGTGTCCAATTATTTGTTTGCGTGTCATGTTTAGGATGTTGAGCCAAGGTCAGTCCAGATTCGCTGTGGTTGTGTGCTTGGTGTTAATTGTGGTCATTCTTGTGGTTAATCTGAGGTACATTTCTGTTACGTCGATTATAAATGCCTCGGCCTGGACTTCCAAGAAAGTAATCACGCCTCAGATAATGTCTGTGGACGATGAAGTTGTTGATAATGAAGCGGCTTGTCTGTGGACGATGAAGTTGTTGATAATGAAGCGGCTTACAACAAAAATCTTTCAGTTCTTCGTCGGAAAGGGACAGTTGCAAAACCTGGAAAACTCTGATTTGTCCAAACTCAGCGTGGATGATCTTCGGTTAATTATCCACTCGTACACATACAACATAGACGTTGTCTGCCGCAGGAAGTTACGTATGGGAGCGATTGGAGATGGCGGCTGGAAGATATGTGATGATCGTGACGAGCGCCGAAAACAACCATGTATCATTTATTCTTTCGGTATCAGCTCGACTTCTCGTTCGACGATGATGCTGCACATGTGTATGGCTGTCACGTGTACACCTTTGACCCCAGCATGAGCAAGTTCGCGGACAAAGTTGAAAGGTCAAAGCTGGTTCACTTCTACAAAATTGGACTTTCAGATACAGCAGGAAGTAAACACGGTTGGAAGCTAAACACTCTGGGTGGTATACGAGCAACGTTGGGACACCAGAACAAGACAATCGACGGTTGGAAGCTAAACACTCTGGGTGGTATACGAGCAATGTTGGGACACCAGAACAAGACAATCAACGGTTGGAAGCTAAACACTCTGAGTGGTATACGAGCAATGTTGGGACACCAGAACAAGTCAATCAACGGTTGGAAGCTAAACACTCTGGGTGGTATACGAGCAATGTTGGGACACCAGAACAAGACAATCGACGTACTTAAAATGGATATTGAAAGCGCAGAATAGTCGTCAATCTTAGAGATGTGCAAATCTGGCCAACTGAATTGAATTAAGCAGCTGATGGTTGAGTATCACGTGACTGATGTGTCGCTACAGTATCTGGTACAAAAAGTTCAAGTATAGCAATCCATTGGGAAAGCTGGATTTAAACGATATTACGTACATAAAAATCCCGAGTGTGGTAACAGGATCAAAGGGTTTCCGATAATAAGAAGTAGATGTTACGAAGTCCATTATATACTCAGAAAACAACTTCGTTAACTATTATGTTTATTTGCTTGTGTTAACATGGCTCATCGTACATCCCTAGACCGGTCGTACACTAATCTTACGGTCTGTTGTTTAATGTGCGACGGGGATAATCTGACGACTAACTGTGTCTATAAGTTCGGAATTGGAGCCAACAACAATGGCCTAACATCATCATTCGCTATACATTTTTTTTAAAATACGACGATCATCACTTTTAATAGGACGTGAACTCCCGGTTTATGGTGGATAGGCGGCGGGAACCATTGCAGGCTATGCATGAAAAGTGTTCCTTGTTGCAGTTTCCTCATATTCCAAGTCCGGCTTGTTGCGGGAGTTACTGAGTTAAGTGCTCTGTGCACACCGTGAGCTGTGTGTTTCTTCCGTTTTGATCATGTTTCGATATTTCAATTGTTTACGATGAACGATGATATCGTATGACAGGGAACAGTTGGCTGTGTTCACTTTCTGTGCGGTTTCGCCTTATGTCTTTTGGCGTGTACTGAGACTGCTATGATTGAGACTACAGTTACCTTTCTTTGTTTGGGAGATGAGATTTGAATGATTACGCTGGCACGGGTGGTTGAGCAATTATGGATTTTAATTCTTTTGTAGTGATACCGGGGCCTTCCATAAACAAAAAACAAACAAGAAGCTTGATATAATGACTTCCTTCGATTACCACATGCTATTTCTTTGTTATGTAGATCAACTGGTTGAGTTTTCGTTCTCAATGTGTGTTTATTTCTGACAAATATTGGCCACTCCCACTACTACTTAGTAATCTACTATTTCTTGTGCCTGGTTTTATTATTTGTGGACATAAATGCATCAAGTGTAGTAATCTACTATTTGTTGTGCCTAGTTTTATTATTTGTGGACATAAATGCATCAAGTGTATTTTGATGAACTTTGGATTAGTTTGTGTAACATTTAGAGAAGAATGGATAGCAACAGACTTCTAGTCAGGGAAAAATAGAATTAATATTTGGATAGCAACAGACTTCTAGTCAGGGAAAATAGAATTAATATTTAAAAATATATAAAAATATAATATTTTATTTAAAAATATATTAAAAAAAGGAAATTATAATAGAGAATTGTTTGCAACCATTATTCTGTCCGGTGACGTGTAACATCTACCCCATTTAATTATTGTGTGAAATTGTCACATGAAAAATACGTGATGGAACTGTAAATTGAACAATAATCTCATCCAAACTTAAAGTCCAGCCAGTCCGGAAAGAGTTATTAAAGTATTGTGGTCAGCAATACGCCCGTGCCGCTGTACTCCTCCAAGATCAAAAATCCCGTACGTTAAGGCTGGGTGAACCTGGAAGTCTTGGATCAATATTGAACTGGATATCTTGCCCTTAGTAAGTCCAGTTCACTACCCAGCGAGATACCCCAGCTCCCACTAGGATACTATCCTCCACAGTTATCTCATGCCTTTTGATATTAAACTTCAGTCTCCTGCACTGTCGCCAACTTCTCTACGTGCTTCTGTCAATGACGATTTGTTTACACAAGTCAAGAACAGCAGTACAACTCTTTATATTTATGTATGTGTGTGTTTCTATGCCACATTTATATTTTCTCATTGTTGTCTCAAACAGAACCCACGAATCTATACAGAAATTATGTCTACAACAGACATCGACGAGGATCTGTCTCATGTGTCACCCGTTGAACAAGATTTCTTATCCAGCATTTTTGGTCAAAACATTCACTGATCCACCCTTCCTCCCCCCTTTCCCGAGCAAACCACGTATGCTGTATTCTTCATACAGTTGCATGGATCCCTCATCTTCATACAGTCACGTGGATCCCTCATCTTCATATAGTCACGTGGATCCATCATCTTCACTCACATCCCAACAGACCCCTCATCTTCACTCACATCCAAACATACCCCTCATCTTCACTCACATCCCAATGGGGACCCCTCATCTTCACTCACATCCCAACAGACACCTCCTCTTCAGTCACATCCCAATGGGGACCTCTCATCTTCACTCAAATCTCAATGGGGACCCCTCATCTTCAGTCACATCACAACATACGCCTCATCTCCAGTCAGTCACATCCCAATGGGGACCCGTCATCTTCACTCACATCCAAATGGGGATCCCTCATCTTCAGTCACGTCCTAACAGACCCCTCATCTTCACTCACATCCCAATGGGGACCCCTCATCTTCAGTCACATCCCAATTGCGACCCCTCATCTTCAGTCACATTCCAATGGGGACCCTTCATCTTCATTCACATCCAAGTGGGGACCCCTCATCTTCAGTCACATCCTAACAGACCCCTCATTTTCACTCACATCCCAATGGGAACCCCTCATCTTCAGTCACATCCCAATGGGTACCCCTCATCTTCAGTGACATCCAAATGGGGACCCCTCATCTTCAGTCACATCCCAATGGGGACCCCTCATCTTCATTCACATCCTAATTGTGACCCCTCATCTTCACTCACATCCCAATGGGGACCCCTCATCTTCACTCACATCCCAATGGGGACCCCTCATCTTCAGTCACATCCCAAAAGATCCCTCATCTTCATTCACATCCCAATGGGGACCCTTCATTTTCATCTATAACCCAATGGGGACCCTTCATCTTCAGTTACATCCCAACAGACCCCTCATCTTCACTCACATCCCAATGGGGACCCCTCATCTTCACTCACATCCCAATGGGAACCCCTCATCTTCACTCACATCCCAATGGGGACCCCTTATCTTCACTCACATCCCAATGGGGACCCCTCATCTCTTGTCCAGGATATTCCTGATAACTTCACCAGCCCCTCTTTGTAGCTGTGGCCGCGCAACGTGTTTCACGAGCGGAAGAACAAGTTCATTACTTCAGCATTACTTCCCTTTGTACGGGACAGCGCTGCCGCTATTTGAACGTCTCCACCGCCAACTGATCAGATTTGAGGGCTGACGAGCGCCGACCACAAAGCCCTCTGACGAGCTATAGTCTCACCATTGATGACTACCACACTGTGAGACTGGAGCGTCCATCGAGGGCTAAATCATCCCGCGAGCACTGACTTCCTTTCTCACTTACAAGTAGCAGACTTTCATCTTGTTTCCAAGGTCATCATTTTCAAGCCCTATTTTTTCTTAAAATTTCGACCTCAGACCTGGAATTCAGGAAACGAAAAGCTAAACAGGTTTATGGGACCTGGGATGTTGACTGTGTGACCGGAAGATGCTCATTTGCCTGTTTTGTTCCGAGTGGAAGAGGCAAAGAGCTAAACTGTATTATTACAGCATCGAGAGTTCTGTACTTTCAGTGCCGGACGCAGCACGCGACAAAGGTCAATGGGAGAAGACTGTTCCCGGCGCACGAGAGTGGAGATCGCTTTCCGCTTCGGAACAAAGGTCAATTAGTGGGAATTCATGGAGACGCGAGGAGCAGAAGAGGGCTCCTTGATGAGATGTATGGACGCTAGAGGTCGCAACTGAGGCTTTATTTCCAAGTATTTGGGGAAGACATTATGTCCTGGCACGCCATGTTTGACTTGTGTTGGATTTCTGCAAACGACTTCTCTCTCAGCGTTTATTGAGTCACCATCGATCTGCATTAGTAACAGAAATAAAGTACCAAGCTGTTCCCTTTAATAAAGTACCAAGCTGTTCCCTTTGATAAAGTACCAAGCTGTTCCCTTTAATAAAGTACCAAGCTGTTCCCTTTGATAAAGTACCAAGCTGTTCCCTTTAATAAAGTACCAAGATGTTCCCTCTAATAAAGTACCAAGATGTTCCCTCTAATAAAGTACCAAGATGTTCCCTTTAATAAAGTACCAAGATGTTCCCTCTAAAAAAGTACCAAGCTGTTCCCTTTAATAAAGTACCAAGATGTTCCCTCTAATAAAGTACCAAGATGTTCCTTCTAATAAAGTACCAAGATGTTCCCTTTAATAAAGTACCAAGCAATTCCCTCTAATAAAGTACCAAGATGTTCCCTTTAATAAAGTACTAAGCAGTTCCCTCTAATAAAGGACCAAGATGTTCCCTTTAATAAAGTACCAAGAAGTTCCCTCTAATAAAGTAGCAAAATGTTCCATTTGATAAAGTACCAAGCTGTTACCTTTATAGAAGTACCAAGATGTTCCCTCTAATAAAGTACCAAGATATTCCCTTTAAAAAAGTACCAATATGTTCCTGATAATAAAGTACCAAGCTGTTCTCTTTAATAAAGTACCAAGCAGCTCCTTTTAATAAAGTACCAAGATGTTACCTTTAATAAAGTACCAAGATGTTCCCTTTGATAAAGTACCAAGATGTTCCCTCTAATAAAGTACCAAGATGTTCCCTTTAATAAAGTACCAAGATGTTCCCTTTGATAAAGTACCAAGATGTTCCCTTTGATAAAGTACCAAGATGTTCCCTCTAATAAAGTACCAAGATGTTCCTTTTAATAAAGTACCAAGCAGCTCCTTTTAATAAAGTACCAAGATGTTACCTTTAATAAAGTACCAAGATGTTCCCTTTGATAAAATACCAAGATGTTCCCTCTAATAAAGTACCAAGATGTTCCCTTTAATAAAGTACCAAGATGTTCCCTTTGATAAAGTACCAAGATGTTCCCTTTGATAAAGTACCAAGATGTTCCCTTTGATAAAGTACCAAGATGTTCCCTTTGATAAAGTACCAAGATGTTACATTTAATAAAGTACCAAGATGTTCCATTTGATAAAGTACCAAGACGTTACCTTTAATAAAGCACCAAGATGTTCCCTTTGATAAAGTACCAAGATGTTCCCTTTGATAAAGTACCAAGATGTTCCCTTTGATAAAGCACCAAGATGTTCCCTTTGATAAAGTACCAAGATGTTCCCTTTGATAAAGTACCAAGATGTTCCTTTTAAAAAAGTACCAAGATGTTCCTTATAATAAAGTACCAAGCTGTTCCCTTTAATAAAGTACCAAGATGTTACCTTTAATAAAGTACTAAGATGTTACCTCTAATAAAGTACCACGATGTTCCCTTTGATAAAGTACCAAGATGTTACCTTTAAAAAAGTACCAAGATGTTACCTCTAATAAAGTACCAAGATGTTACCTCTAATAAAGTACCAAGATGTTCCCTTTGATAAAGTACCAAGATGTTCCCTTTAATAAAGTACCAAGATGTTACCTTTAATAAAGTACCAAGATGTTCCCTTTAATGAAGAGCCAAAATGTTCCCTTTGATAAAGTAGCAAGCTGTTCCCTTTGATAAAGTACCAACATGTTCCCTTTGATAAAGTACCAAGCTGTTCCCTTTAATGAAGTGCCAAGATGTTCCCTTTGATAAAGTACCAAGATGTTCCCTTTGATAAAGTACCAATATGTTCCCTTTGATAAAATACCAAGCTGTTCCCTTTAATGAAGTGCCAAGATGTTCCCTTTGATAAAGTACAGAATCAAGATCTGGAGAGCACGAGCATACCTGAAGATTATTACAGATACAGAGCATCCATTGCACCACGTGCTCAACACAGAGAAAGGTACCAGGCTAAAAAGAGGCAAATCATGGGTGGGCCGAGCAGAAGATGTCATCAAACAGGTCTGTGGGCTTACCAATATCAGCGTTGGTGAGGAGTGGATACCTGTGCCTACATTATTCAAGGGGACTTTCTTGTGTATTGTCACATTCGACAGGAAAAGTAGGGAACAGAACCCGGTCGTGGTTAATGCCGAGGTCAACGGTCTCATCTGCGATAACACCGATGAGAAAGATGCAGTCATCTATACAGACGGATCTGTAAGACGACACCAAAGAAGTGCATGGGCATTTACAGCATGCTCGGCAGGCAGAATAGTCAAGGAAGACAGTGGTTCATACGTCATGACCACGAGTAGCATGACAATGGAGGTGATGGCAATGACCAAGGCATTCAAATGGTTAGAGTCACAAGACTACACCCACGCATGTATACTGAGTGATTCGATGAGCATGATAAAAAAAGTGGAGGCGGGCTCTGTACGCATGCAATGGGTAGAGTCGTTGCAGAAATCCAAAATACGTAAGGTCACCTTTGTATATGTCCCTGGACATGCGGGAGTACGGGGAAATGAAAGGGCGGACAGGTTGGCTAGCTGCGCTGTCGTTGAGGACGGGCAACCAATGGATCGGGCGGACATCATCAATGCCCTCCGAGATGTGGGAAGAGCACAGGACTTCGACAAACACAGATCCACGTCACTTCTTCGGATGATCGAAATGGGAGTTAAGATGGGCACAGCCAGAAATGAGAAACTTGGTGGCCGTGTAAGAAGACTTATCAACCAACATAGAACTGGAGTCGTCAGTCGCTGGACACTGTGGGAATTGCTGAGGAGGGGATCTGAGCACCTATGGACATGTTCGGAGTGCAATGATGATGACCCGCAAATAACTTCAATAACTCAATAACTCAAAAGTACCAAGATGTTCCCTTTGATAAAGTATCAAGATGTTCCCTTTGATATAGTACCAAGATGTTCCCTTTGATAAAGCACCAAGATGTTCCCTTTGATATAGTACCAAGATGTTCCCTTTGATATAGTACCAAGATGTTCCCTTTGATAAAGCACCAAGATGTTCCCTTTGATAAAGTACCAAGATGTTCCCTTTGATATAGTACCAAGATGTTCCCTTTGATAAAGTACCAAGATGTTCCCTTTGATATAGTACCAAGATGTTCCCTTTGATATAGTACCAAGATGTTCCCTTTGATAAAGTACCAAGATGTTCCCTTTGATAAAGCGCCAAGATGTTCCCTTTGATAAAGTACCAAGATGTTCCCTTTGATATAGTACCAAGATGTTCCCTTTGATAAAGTACCAAGCTGTTCCCTTTAATGAAGTGCCAAGATGTTCGCTTTGATAAAGTACCAAGATGTTCCCTTTGATAAAGTACCAAGCATTCAAACACTTCTTCTTTTATTCTCAAGTAATATGTTTCTTTGTGTGTACATCATCTGATTATCCTCATATTTGTTTTCTGCATCTTTCCTTCATTATCTTTCCGTAGTCTCTTGGCTATTTCTTTCTATTTGATCATTTCTTTTTCTTTCCTGCAAACATAAGCTATTCGTTCGACATTTGATCTGGTAGCCTCAAAGACCCAAAGCTGCTAAAGATCACGCTGTATCCCTTTCGTGGCAGCTCCTTGGAAAAGTCTGCTACAAGCAGAGACTGCCACTCACAAGAACAACGTAGAAGTAGTTCTCGTAGTGATGCTATCTGTAGATATAGAAGACCTAGCATAGCACTCGTCGCCAGAAGAGAGTTACAATTCTTTAGCAGAAATTGTGAGAAGAGAATTACAATTCTTTAGCAGAAATTGTGAGAAGAGAGTTACAATTCTTTAGCAGAAATTGTGAGAAGAGAGTTACAATTCTTCCAGTGGAAGAAATATTCTCACGTGCAAGAGTCACGTGACATTAAGATCAACCTCGAAAATGAGACTCGTCGTAACCAGTCTTCTCATCATTAATGTTCATGTATTTTAGCGCTCACTATTGATGTTCATGTATTTTAGCGCTCACTAGCACTGCTACGGTATTTCGGCATTCACTAGCGCTGTTCAGTTATTTTGGCGTGGATTTTATGAAGCAGAATAACCCAAAGTGGAACAAACGAAACTGCGTAGACGTTACCTGCACTAGATGATGACTGCAACTAAACAGAAAGAAATGAGTCCACGTCAAGCGCGGCCACAAAGTCGGCTTTGTTTATGTCCCTACTTTTTTTGTCATTTCCTACAGCAGCAGCAACACGACACGTGACCTTGATTTTCATGAAGTTCGTTAGAACAACAATTATGTCACGAATGTTACAACATTGAAGTCTTTCAGAGGTTTGTGTTGTTCCGTAGAACAACACTGATGGCAGGGTCACAAATATTAGAACATTTAAACTTTTCCGCGGTGTGTGTTGGTCTGTTGTTCCCTAGAACAACATCACAAATATTAGAACATTTAAACTTTTCCGCGGTGTGTGTTGGTCTGTTGTTCCCTAGAACAACATCACAAATATTAGAACATTTAGAATTGTTGATGTAAAGTCCCAACTTGAACCCGAGCCTGTGATGCGACAGACTGCTACAGCTTCATGTTCTACCTTCTGATATGTTGATGCTGAAACGTGTCCTTCCAACAGCTGATGAAACGTGTCCTTCCAATAGCTGATGAAACGTGTCCTTCCAACAGCTGCAGAAACGTGTCCTTCCAACAGCTGCAGAAACGTGTCCTTCCAATAGCTGATGAAACGTGTCCTTCCAACAGCTGCAGAAACGTGTCCTTCCAACAGCTGATGAAACGTGTCCTTCCAACAGCTGATGAAACGTGTCCTTCCAACAGCTGATGAAACGTGTCCTTCCAACAGCTGATGAAACGTGTCCTTCCAACAGCTGCAGAAACGTGTCCTTCCAATAGCTGATGAAACATTTCCTTCCAACAGCTGTTGAAACATGTCCTTCCAACAGCTGATGAAACGTGTCCTTCCAACAGCTGATGAAACGTGTCCTTCCAACAGCTGATGAAACGTGTCCTTCCAACAGCTGATGAAACGTGTCCTTCCAACAGCTGATGAAACGTGTCCTTCCAACAGCTGATGAAACGTGTCCTTCCAACAGCTGCAGAAACGTGTCCTTCCAATAGCTGATGAAACGTGTCCTTCCAACAGCTGCAGAAACGTGTCCTTCCAACAGCTGATGAAACGTGTCCTTCCAACAGCTGCAGAAACGTGTCCTTCCAATAGCTGATGAAACGTGTCCTTCCAACAGCTGCAGAAACGTGTCCTTCCAACAGCTGATGAAACGCGTCCTTCCAACAGCTGCAGAAACGTGTCCTTCCAATAGCTGATGAAACGTGTCTTTCCAACAGCTGATGAAACGTGTCCTTCCAACAGCTGATGAAACGTGTCCTTCCAACAGCTGCAGAGACGTGTCCTTCCAACAGCTGATGAAACGTGTCCTTCCAACAGCTGCAGAAACGTGTCCTTCCAACAGCTGATGAAACGTGTCCTTCCAACAGCTGCAGAAACGTGTCCTTCCAATAGCTGATGAAATGTGTCTTTCCAACAGCTGATGAAACGGGTCCTTCCAACAGCTGATGAAACGTGTCCTTCCAACAGCTGCAGAAACGTGTCCTTCCAACAGCTGATGAAACGTGTCCTTCCTGCTGAAATACAAGGTAGTGTGTACCATCGCAGCCGCCACTGCGTGGACTAGACGGCAGAGAGGGAACAGTCAAGTAAGAAGGATACAGATTTGGAGTGGTCGTTAGGGTGTGAGAGTTATAGAATTAAAGTAGAACTAGAGTTTGGAAATTATAGAATTAGAGTGAGAGTTAGAGTGGGAGTTAGAGTGTGGTATTTATAGAATTAGAGTTTGCGATAGAATGGTGTGGTATTTATAGAATAAAAAAGAAAGTTAGAGAGGGGACCTCGGTAGCCAAGTTGGGAAAACCGCCCCACCAGCTATTACAGTTAGGACAACCTGTGTTCGATTATCGCTGGAAGCAGTTTGTAACTTGTACTCGTGGTTGGAAAAAAATAACCCCTGCGGTCCACCCAGCCGCTGGCAGAAATGGGTACCAGGGTTCATACTCTGGGAAGGTGAGGAATGGCGCCTCTCTCGTATGTTACGATGCTTGAGGCGACACTAGACAGGAGTCTCCGAACACTTCTAGATAGGCGGCAGAGCACATATGGGTAAAAACCCACGTGCTAAGACGCCGATTCAAGTCTCGTATCTTTGTCTATGGGAGTTATTGGAACATGATCTCAAGTCAAAAGACGTGTTATCACAGAAAGAAGCGAGATCTAATCATCAAAACTGCACTTACTTTTTCTCCCTTTTGCCCCCGCCAGCATCACGAAAGCCCTTGGCAAACGGGTTGTTGTCAATCTTCAGTTGGGTTATCTAGAAGAGATGGACATAAGTTGTGCTCAGTTACTTGACCATATCGCTACAACCACTCACTTCTTTCATGCTGTCTCATCAGCGGAACAGGCAGACCGATATGTTGGGCAATCTTGTCCTATGTACATCTCACCAGCATTTGTGTTTGGGCGGGACTGCTTCCTTACCGTCTATTTACCTTGATCATATTGCAAGGCAGCAGTTGCTTGTTGTCAGAATTATCTCCCAATAGAAGCTCGTGTCACGAAGCCAGAGACTGATTCTATTCATTTCAACCGAAGATCAGATTTTACTTTTAGAATTTTCGCGAAAGCTTCTCTGCCTAAAGTCTCGACCATGATACTACAATCTTTCCTTTAATTGTCATGAATCTCGACCATGATACTACAATCTTTCCTTTAATTGTCATGAATCTCGACCATGATACTACAATCTTTCCTTTAATTGTCATGAATCTCGACCATGATACTACAATCTTTCCTTTAATTGTCATGAGTCTCGACCATGATACTACAATCTTTCCTTTAATTGTCATGAATCTCGACCATGATACTACAATCTTTCCTTTAATTGTCATGAATCTCGACCATGATACTACAATCTTTCCTTTAATTGTCATGAATCTCGACCATGATACTACAATCTTTCCTTTAATTGTCATGAATCTCGACCATGATACTACAATATTTCCTTTAATTGTCATGAATCTCGACCATGATACTACAATCTTTCCTTTAATTGTCAAGAGTATAGAACATGTTACAACAATCTTTCCTTTAATTGTCAAGATTATAGAACATGTTACAACAATCTTTACTTTATTTCTCCAGAATCTAAGAACTGCTTCATAATCTCTCCTCATATACCTTCAGTATAAGCTCTTCTAACACAATCTATCCTTCATCTGTCCAGAGTCCATACTTTGCTACTTTAATCTGATATTATATCGTCTAGTCTAGACTCAGCTACTGGAATCTGATATTACATCGTCTAGTCTAGACTCAGCTGCCGGAATCTGATATTACATCGTCTAGTCTAGACTCAGCTGCCGGAATCTGATATTACATCGTCTAGTCTAGACTCAGCTACTGGAATCTGATATTACATCGTCTAGTCTAGACTCAGCTGCCGGAATCTGATATTACATCGTCTAGTCTAGACTCAGCTGCCGGAATCTGATATTACATCGTCTAGCCTAGACTCAGCTGCCGGAATCATCACTTCTCGTTTCCCCACACTATTCTGCTACAATCTCCATTTCAAATGCTCATATCCAAACCACCCTGACGGTCGCTATCATCTCATGATATTTACTTTATCATAAACTCAATGCCGGCTTTCTTGTAGCCGTTTTGTGTGTTGCAAGGAAAAGTTCGATCACATTTACAAACGATGCTTATTAATACCTATCTACTACAAAGATAATTTCTAAATGTATCTTGTTATGTGAAAACATATAAATAGATATCGTGTTATGGAAATTAAGTATTTTTTATTTTGTTTCATGTTATTCTCGTCACCCTTACTTTGACAGATCACTTGATGGGAAACAGACTGGCATGGCGCTTGTCAAAAGTTGTTTCTTCTGCACTAAAATATCTCTTGTATTTGTGATTCGTGAGGTGGCTGGTGCATTGGCTTACCAACTCTCGAATATGTGGGTTCATGTCCAGGCTAGAATACGTGTCGAGTTTATAAGAAGGTGTTGTAAATACATCGGTCATGTGCTGAGAATGAATGAAGAAAGACTTCCGGCATTCAAGTGGACACCATATGGTAAAACAAAACAAGGCAGACCAAGAGAACAGCTAGGCAGAATAATTACTAGGGAAGGCTCAACCCATGGGACCAAGAAACAAGCCAGAACTAGCAGCAGATCGTCAATCATGGACAACTATGGCATTCGCTCGAAGTGCCGTCTTCGTCACGTGAGAAAAATAAATGCCTAGACTGAGATTTGCGGTAGAAAAACTGGATTTTGATTGATCACAATCTATTGTCAGTTCTAGCTGAAGACGGCACAGAGGGCAGACATCTTACTGTCGGAGGGCAGACATCTTACTGTCGGAGGGCAAACATCTCACTGTCGGAGGGCAGACATCCTACTGTCGGAGGGCAGACATCTTACTGTCGGAGGGCAGACATCCTACTGTCGGAGGGCAGACATCTTACTGTCGGAGGGCAGACATCTCGCTGTCGGAGGGCAGACATCTTACTGTCGGAGGGCAGACATCTTACTGTCGGAGGGCAGACATCCTACTGTCGGAGGGCAGACATCTCACTGTCGGAGGGCAGATATCCTACTGTCGGAGGGTAGACATCTTACTGTCGGAGGGCAAACATCTCACTGTCGGAGGGCAGACATCCTACTGTTGGATGGCAGACATCTTACTGTCGAAGGGCAGACATCCTACTGTCGGAGGGCAGACATCCTACTGTCGGAGGGCAGACATCTTACTGTCGGAGGGCAAACATCTCACTGTCGGAGGGCAGACATCCTACTGTCGGAGGGCAGACATCTTACTGTTTTAGTGCAGACATCCTGCTGGCGGAGGGCAGACATCCTACTGTCGGAGGGCAGACATCCTACTGTCGGAGGGCAGACATCTTACTGTCGGAGGGCAGACATCGTATTGTCGGAGGGCAGACATCCTACTGTCGGAGGGCAGACATTATACTGTCGGAGGGCAGACATTCTACTGTCGGAGGGCAGACACCCTACTGTCGGAGGGCAGACATGCTACTGTCGGAGTGCAGACATCCTACTGTCGAAGGGCAGACATCCTACTGAGGAAGGGCAGACATCCTACTGTCGAAGGGCAGACATCCTACTGTCGAAGGGCAGACATCCTACTGTCGGAGTGCAGACATTTGACTGACGGAGGGCTGACATTCTACTGTCGGAGGGCAGACATTCTACCGTCGGAGGGCAGACATTCGACTGACGGAGGGCAGACATCCTACTCTCGGAGGGCAGACATTCGAGTGACGGAGGGCTGACATCCTACTGTCGGAGGGCAGACATCCTACTGTCGAAGGACAGACAACCTACTGTCGAAGGGCAGACATCCTACTGTCGAAGGGCAAACATCCTAATGTCGAAGGGCAGACATCCTACTGTCGGAGGGCAGACATTATTTGTTATCAAGTGTCAGACCATGCACAGGACCCGCAATGTATCATGCCACAGATACATATTGTGAGTTGCTTAACTTCGGCAAGAGAGTTGATGTCTATTGTTATTGCCTTTCGCCTCAGCGTTCTTTCTAGTCTTTCTCTAGGTCAGCCACTTGTTCCTCTACCATCTGGTTGCCATGTCAAGGTTACTATTTGAGTGTCCAGATTGTTGTTTCAATAACAATGGAGACAAGTAGCGGAATTCAAATACCTAGGGCGTCTAGTGACAAACGACAACTCACAAACAGCAGAGATAGACTCAAGATGCAACAAAGCTTGTTAAATCAATGGACAGCTATCACCACTATT